>WNGS01072847.1:16018723-16032834 GCA_020271785.1 Procambarus virginalis
ATCTCCCAGAGGGTATAGACTCATTCCTCTCAATGTTTGCTGACGACGCCAAAATTATGAGAAGGATTAAGACAGAGGAGGACAGCTTGAGACTTCAAGAAGACCTGGACAAGCTGCAGGAATGGTCGAACAAATGGCTGTTAGAGTTTAACCCAAGCAAATGTAATGTAATGAAGATAGGGGTAGGAAGCAGGAGACCAGATACAAGGTATCATTTGGGAGATGAAATACTTCAAGAGTCAGAGAGAGAGAAAGACCTGGGGGTTGATATCACGCCAGACCTGTCCCCTGAAGCTCATATCAAGAGGATAACATCAGCAGCATATGCCAGGTTGGCTAACATAAGAACGGCCTTTAGAAACTTGTGTAAGGAATCTTTCAGAACATTATATACCACATATGTCAGACCAATCCTGGAGTATGCGGCTCCAGCATGGAGTCCCTATCTAGTCAAGCATAAGACTAAACTGGAAAAGGTTCAAAGGTTTGCCACCAGACTAGTACCCGAGCTGAGAGGTATGAGCTACGAGGAGCGACTGCAGGAATTAAACCTCACTTCGTTGGAAGACAGAAGAGTTAGGGGGGACATGATCACCACATTCAAGATTCTCAGGGGAATCGACAGGGTTGATAAAGACAGGCTGTTTAACACAAGGGGCACACGCACTAGGGGACACAGGTGGAAACTGAGTGCCCAAATGAGCCACAGAGATATTAGAAAGAACTTTTTTAGTGTCAGAGTGGTTGACAAATGGAATGCATTAGGAAGCGATGTGGTGGAGGCTGACTCCATACACAGTTTCAAGTGTAGATATGATAGAGCCCAATAGGCTCAGGAAACTGTACACCTGTTGATTGACGGTTGAGAGGCGGGACCAAAGAGCCAGAGCTCAACCCCCGCAAGCACAACTAGGTGAGTACAACTAGGTGAGTACACACACACACACACACACACACAACCCTGTGGTCCCGGGTCCGATTGCGGGCGCCGGCGAGAAACGATGGGCAGAGTTTCTTTCACCCTATGCCCCTGTTACCTAGCAGTAAATAGGTACCTGGGAGTTAGTCAGCTGTCACAGGCTGCTTTCTGGTGTGTGTGTGTGTGTGTGTGTGTGTGTGTGTGTGTGTGTGTGTGTGTGTGTGTGTGTGTGTGTGTGTGTGTGTGTGTGTGTGTGGGAAAAAAGTAGTAGTAGAAACAGTTGATTGACAGTTGAGAGGCGGGCAGAAAGAGCAGAGCTCAACCCCCGCAAGCACAACTAGGTGAGTACACACATGCGGAGGCCTCGCGGCTGAGTGGACAGTGCTCTGGGATCGTAGTCCTAAGGGCCCGGGTTCGATCCTCGGCAGAGGCAGAAACAAATGGGGCAGTTTCTTTCACACTAGTGGCTCTCTTCACCAAACAGTAAATAGGTACCTTGGAGTTAGATAGCTGCTGCGGGCTGCTTCCTGGCGATATGTGTGTGTGTGTATTCACCTAGTTGTATCACCTAGTTGTGCTTGCGGGGGTTGAGCTCTGCTCTTTCGGCCTGCCTCTCAACTGTCAATCAATTGTTAATATCTACTATTCCCCCCCCCCCCACACACATCCTGGAAGCAGCCTGTGACAGCTGACTAACTCCCAGGTACCCATTTACTGCTAGGTAACAGGGGCATTAAGGTGAAAGAAACTATGCCATCGTTTCTCGCCGGCGTCGGGAGCCGAACCCGGAACACAGGATCACGTGTCCAGCGTGCTATCCACACAGCCACCTGTGTGTGTGTACTCACCTAATTGTGCTTGCGGGGTTGAGCTCTAGCTCTTTGTCCAGCCTCTCAACCGTCAATAAACAGGTGTACAGGTTCCTGAGCCTATTGGGTTCTATCATATCTACACTTGAAACTGTGTATGGAGTCAGCCTCCACAACATCACTTCCTAATGCATTCCATTTGTCAACCACTCTGACACTAAAAAAGTTCTTTCTAATATCTCTGTGGCTCATTTGGCTACTCAGTTTCCACCTGTGTCCCCTAGTGCGTGTGCCCCTTGTGTTAAATAGCCTGTCTTTATCTACCCGGCCGGTCGAGCAAACAGGGGAGCTGGTCGGCCGAGCGGACAGCACGCTGGACTTGTGATCCTGTGGTCCTGGGTTCGATCCCAGGCGCCGGCGAGAAACAATGGGCAGAGTTTCTTTTACCCTATGCCCCCTGTTACCTAGCAGTAAAATAGGTACCTGGGTGTTAGTCAGCTGTCACGGGCTGCTTCCTGGGGGTGGAGGTCTGGTCGAGGACCGGGACGCGGGGATACTAAAAAGCGCCTAAATCATCTCAAGATAACCTCTCAAGATAACCCTATCAATTCCCTTCAGAATCTTGATTGTGGTGATCATGTCCCCCCTAACTCTTCTGTCTTCCAGCGAAGTGAGGTTTAATTCCCGTAGTCTCTCCTCGTAGGTCATACCTCTCAGCTCGGGTACTAGTCTGTTGGCAAACCTTTGAACCTTTTCCAGTTTGGTCTTATCCTTGACTAGATATGGACTCCATGCTGGGGCTGCATACTCCAGGATTGCCCTGACATATGTGGTATATAAAGTTTTGAATGATTCCCTACACAAGTTTCTGAATGCCGTTCTTATGTTGGCCAGCCTGGCATATGCCGCTGATGTTATCCTCTTGATATGGGCTGCAGGGGACAGGTCTGGCGTGATGTCAACCCCAGGTCTTTTTCTCTCTCTGACTCATGAAGAATTTCATCTCCAAGATGATACTTAGTATCTGGCCTCTTGCTTCCTACCCTATCTTCATTTCATTACATTTGCTTGGGTTAAACTTTACAACCATTTGTTCGACCATTCCTTCAGCTTGTCTAGGTCTTCTTGAAGCCTCAAGCAGTTCTCCTCTGTCTTAATCTTCTCATAATTTTGGCATCGTCCGAAAACATGGAGAAAGAATCTATACCCGCCGAGAGATCATTACATATATCAGAAACAAGATAGGACCGAGTACAGAGCCCTGAGGGACTCCACTGGTGACTTCCCCCAATCTGAGGTCTCACCCCTCACCGTAACGCTCTGCTTCTATTGCTCAGGTACTCCCTTATCCACTGGAGCACCTTACCAGCTACACCTGCCTGTCTCTCCAGCTTATGTACAGCCTCTTATGGCGGTACTGTGTCAAAGGCTTTCCGACAATCAAGAAAAATGCAGTCCGCCCAGCCTTCTCTTTCTTGCTTAATCTTTGTCACCTGGTCGTAGAATTCTATTTAAGCAGGTCGGCAAGATTTACCCTTTCTGAATCCAGTTGGCGATTTGTCACGAAGTCCCTTCTCTCCAGATGTGTTACTAGGTTTTTTCTCACGATCTTCTCCATCACCTGCATTGGTATACAAGTCAAGGACACTGGCCTGTAGTTCAGTGCCTCTGTCTGTCACCCTTTTGTTTTTGTTTTGGGTGTGTGTGTGTGTGTGTGTGTGTGTGTGTGTGGTGTGTTTGTGTGTGTGTGTGTGTGTGTGTGTGTGTGTGTGTGGGTGTGTGTGTGTGTGTGTGTGTGTGTGTGTTGTGTGTGTACTCACCTATATGTACTCACCTATATGTTGTCTGCAGGATCGAGCATTGACTCTTGGATCCCGCCTTCGAGCATCAGTTGTTTACAGCAATGACTCCTGTCCATTTCCCTATCATACCTGGTTTTAAAATTATGAATAGTATTTGCTTCCACAACCTGNGTGACCGCGGCCGGGTCAGACGTTCCTGAGGTCTCTCCGCTCCTGGCTAGTGTTTACGTTGGGTGATTGCTGGTTTGCCCTGCTGGTGGTAGTTTGCCACTGACAGGGTGACGTTTGGCTTAGCCATGGGGACTTCTCGCCCCCCAGTGAAGAGGACGTTGTCGGCTGGTCTGGCATTTACGGTGCCGGTGGACCATCCATTGGTTGGTGTCGCCTGGTGGACGTGCTGCATGTGCAGCTGTCGGACCTGGTGGGCATCCAGCTGCTTCAGGGCAACCGTGCTGTGGTCAAGTTCCGCCTCCAGGCTGCCTTTCAGGCGTTTCTCGAGCGGTGTGAGGGGCGTGTTTACCCTCTCCCTGATACTGTTGGCTCCGTAAGGTGGTGAATCTTAGTGTTACCTTGACGTCTGTGACGGTGCATGGTGCCCCCTCGAATTTCAGGACGACTTTTTAACCTCCTGTTTTGAACGATTTGGGACAGTGTTAAGTGTTCGTTGGAACAAGGTCGTTGCCGGGCACTGTGTTGGTATGCTTGACGGCTCCCGCACCCTGACGATGTCACTGAAGTGTAGTGTCCCATCGTCGATGTCCGTGTTGGGTTATACGCTCCGCTGCCTGTACCGGGGTCAACCGCGCACCTGTTATCGGTGTGGTCACGAGGGTCATCTGGCTGCGGCGTGCGACGTGGGGCAACTGGTTGGGTGCATGTTCTTCGTGCGGAGGATTTTCCGCCCCTGTTGCGTTCGGACGATTCTGAGGATGGTGTGGGTGCTGTGCCTGAGGCGCCTGATTGCCTGTCTGCTGCTCCGCCTGTTGAGGCGAGTTCTCCGGCCCGTGTGCCTCGTCCTGTGACTGCTGTGGCCCCTGGGGTTGTTGAGCCGGGTGTGTGGGTGTCGGGCCGTCGCCTGAGCTGCTTGTAGTGAAGGGTGTCCCAGTGGAGGTCCATGTCCCGCCCTCGCCTGTGGATGTGATACCGGCTCCCGGGGACGCGGGTTCTGCTGTTTTGAAGGAGGTGCTTCAGCAAGGTGAGGTGCCTGCCGTGCCTGTGTGTGTTGGCGACTGTAGTTCTGCTCTTTCCATCCCTTTGCAGAAGCGTGCTCGTCGGTGTTCTGAGGCTGTTTCCGTGGATGAAGTAGACAGTGTGGGTGATGTGGCCTCAGTGGACTCTTCGGACGGTGCGGGTGTGACCTGTGTGGATGTGAAGATGGTGGCTGTGTCTGCGGCAGGGCCTGCTGGGCGTGGTGTGGTGCGGCCTGTCTCGAAGCGTTCGCGGCGGGCTCGGAGTGTCTCCCCCCTTCGTGGTGTGCCTTGGGAGGAGGTAGGGGAGTATGGTGATCTGGCGCCCCCCCGCCGTGGATGATGGTGCTGTGCGAGGCTCCGAACTTGCTACCTGTGTCCCCCTCCTGCGTCACCTGCTGTTGAATCTCCGCAGTGGGGGGTTGTCCCTGATGTTCGAGACCTCGTCGTGAAGTTGCGGAACGAAGTGCGCCAGGGGGGCTCGGCTCCTGTGCCCGGTGGTGGGGTCGAAGCCGCGCCTGCTTCCCCTGCTGTATCCCCTCCTTCCTTGCTCCAGTCTGGGGGTTCCCTAGTCCCGTCTGCTGGGGTCGTGCCCTGTGAGGGTCCGGAGTTGGGCCCTTATCGGGATGCCCGGGTGCTTCCGATCCCGTGGTGCTCGTCCACTGTCTGGGTGTCGCGGGTGAAGGAGTTTGTGTATCGGGTGCCGGATAGGATGTCTCAGCCGAGGGCGCCGCCTGGTGGCCGGCTGCCAGCTGACCAGTGGGTGATTTGGGAAGCGTACTGCTTGCGTTTTCCGATATACAAGTTTCCGGAGAAGTATTAGTTCCCGTCTTGTGCACACTGCTACGCCGTGCATGGTTCAGCTGCCGCCGTGACCACGACGCCCCGCCCCCAGGTGCGGGGTGTCTCCCTCTAACGTCCGCCTCTGTTTTCGTCGCCACTCCTCGCTCTACGGCCCATCACATCTACCGCTTTTGACTTTCTTCTCCTCCTGACCGTCAATGCGTCTCCTTACATCTATCCTGGTGCAGTCATCGGGAGGTTAACCCTTCATGCAAACTGCACCTATTCTCAAGAAGAAGAAGGGTCCCTTGATTTGTAGAGCACTTCTAGTTTGGTTACACACAGCCAAATTGTGTAACAGGAAGAGGTCTTGGACACAAATTTGTTCCATGCTAAATGTAGAGGAATCAGCTGAGTATTCCTCAAATAAAATAAGTTGCCTCAGCTTATAAGGTAAATAAAATAAGCATTTCTCAAATAAGTAGCTGCCTCACCTCACTGCCTTACTGCTACATAGCCTTCCCGGCATGGTGCCTTCTTTTGATAATTACTTGTTCCACACCCAAGTTGTATAACAGGAAGAGGTCTTGGACCCCTACTTCCCTCTATCTTTGTTATATTGTCCATATAGTCATTATTATAGCTTTAAGTATTCATTGAATAAAGTTTTTGACATTTTAACCCTTCTCCTTACCTAACATCATTTGTGCAGCATATTTTTATTTTATGTCTCACCCAGATTTAATTTTAAAATAAAACCAAACTAAATAAATTAATAATGGGCATGTATAGCTAAGGTACACCCTTACTATATAATAGGTGAACAGGGGCATTTGGTGATAGTAAATGATCCCATCAGGCAGGGCTCATCACCTTCTCTCATATTTCATGTTCACCAGTGTTTAGTTACTTAATAACTACGGGTATAATATCTTGCTATTATAAAACTAATTCTAATATCATAAAAGACATATTTACTCAAAGTTTCAAGCAGAGAATGCATATATAACTAACACGAAGGACTCCTCTTCACGAGATTCAATTTTTATAATCTTTTGTTTATGTTCCAAAATCTTAAAATCGATCCCAGTGTTATGTAGTAGCGAAAAATTTAGTTATATCCAGTTTACGTAAAGCTACGAGTGGTCGAAACCACACTTAGATCCCGGACCAAACTTACGAAGGTTTTTCCACTTAGTGTAGCTACCTGAATACCGACGTAGCCGCCACGAAGGCGCTAAGAAGGAAAACATTCTTAGCTAAGAAGAAAAACCTTCGTAAGTACCTTCCTGAATCTGGCCCCTGGTTCTTGTTCTGTGCTCACCATAGCCCGTGCTACTTGGAACTTTGTTCCAGGTAGCGAATCTTTAACAACAACAACCCTGGACCTAGATTCAGGAAGCTCCGTGTATTTCTTCGTAAGTGGGTTTGCTACGAAGGTTCCTAAGTGTGCCCTAAGAAGATGCTTAGGTGCAATTCAATAAGGTGCACTTAGGAAGAAATTTGTTGGTTCACCTACGTGCCGATAGAGGTTACTACTGTGTTTCGTTTGGCCAATCAGAGAGCAGCAACATTCTTCATATTGAAGATTTAGCGCTGGCTTATCGGAGCTCTACTGCCTCCTATTTACGTCGAATTTTCTTATAAAATTAGTATATTTCGAAGTAAAACAATGTTTTTTCAACTTCTACAGCCAGCACCGACATTGTAGTAAACAAATATGTTACATTTGTTGTTTACTGACGTAATTCTAAGAGATACTGTGTAGCTGTCCTTGTTGCTCGGAAGATGCGTTGACAATTATTGTATATATTTACTGAATTTACCCAAGGGCCACTAACTATCTAGTGACCTCGAAGAGGATAGAAAGCTGGCGGCTTGTTAAAGGGCCCGCCAATTGTCTTAATGATATTTTTGAGCTGGAATTTGGCATTTACGGCTTCAGCGGGTAGGCGGTTCCATGGGTTTATAGCCATCTTGGTGGAAAAAAAAACATCTGTTTTCAGTCCTACTTGAGAGAACATACTCTCCAACACCATATCTGTGATTGCCCTGTTATCAGTGACTTCATACCAAATGGTATGAGGTATTTTGAGCTCTGTAATTACTTCATACACTCCGGAATATTGGAAGATATTCTTGTGCTGCACCCAGATTTTGCCAGTGGAGGCTAATAGATCAGCATTAAGTATTTTGTTCTCTCCTAATTCCATGTATGACTGGCCATCCTGTGAGGTGAGGATGTTGGATGAGCTTGTAGCTGGTTTTTGATCTACACTGTGTGGTCCTTTATACAGAATAGGGAAGCAGCACATTGCTGTGTATACCTAAACATGTTTAAAAATACATTGTTTGAGAGGAGTCTTGTAGAAACTGGTAAGAGTAATTATAATATAATGTTTCCATGATTCAGTGCTTACCTCTTGTGAAAATTGAGAAGAGTTGTTTAATCAGAGTTGATTTATTTTTTGTATTGAGGCTGGTATTTTCTAAATTGATTCCATGTACAGTATGTCTAACCATCCTGTGAGATGGGAGTATTAGATAAACTTATAGCTAGTTTTGTATCTACACTGTGTAATATTCCATATAGAATAGGGTAGCAGCACATTGCTGTGTATACCTAATCTTCTTAATAAAAAAATCAGTAATAAAGATTTTAAATTATAGTTTGTATTATTACAAATACAGTACAGTACTGTATTATCCTTATTAAATCATGTTGACAATGGATCATTAAGATCTCATGTTGATATGTAATAGTCATATTTCTTTTGAACTGCTAATCCATGCTAATCATTCATTAAATTGTGCATTATGTCTCAATTTTTCACTTCCTTGGATATACTGTACAGTACAAAAAGATAGGATAAAAATAAACCAGTAATATTTCTTTCATTATATTTTTTATTTAAATAACTGCATCAATATTTTTACAGCTGACAGGATTTGTTTTACCACACAGGTGCATTATTTAAAAAAAAAAAATTGTGGTTGATTGTTCAATAAATCCCTGAACTATATGTTTAACTGATCTCTAACCCTGTCCATGGAGGACAGAAGAAAATGTATATATGCTGGTTAGCAGTGTAAATGTGTGGCCACGTTTGTGGTAGAAAATAATAATAAAAGAAAAAAAACTAGTTACTCAAACGTCAGTACACAGTGATCGCTTATTCCTAAAGGGGGGTTCAAATTTGACTTCGCTTTTGTCTGTCTCACTGTGTGTAAATACATGTGAACTCATCAGGTCAAGTCTAGCTGGTTCATCATTCTTGTGAGTCCATTGACAAGTTGGCTTAGGAAGTTTCTCATTATCGTTTCTATGAATTTAGCTCTCCTTGTGCCGGTCCACCCCACCCCCAACCCCCCCTCCCCAAATGATTCCCTGTTCTCCAAGTCTATTTTACTGTGGTTGAAGTCTCCAATGATCAAGAGTTTGACCCTTTCCTGGTTGCAACTGAGACAGCTCTTTCTAGGATTGTAATAGATGGCCAATTACTTTTGTCATACTCTTTCCTTGGTCTTCTGTCATATTGTGGAGGATTATAGATCACTGTTAATATTATTTTAGGCCCACCCATTGCTATAATTCTTGTTATTAGTCACTGAATCCCTCACAACCTAGGACTGGGAGCTCCTAGACAGTCCAGTCCTTTCAAATCAACAGGACAATTCCTCCTCCTTCTCTGCCTTTCCTAAACCTTCTCACAATATAGTAGTCTTGGAGAAAGATTGAATTTGTTATGTATGACTCCTGACAGTTTGTTGACACTGTGGTTATCGAACTGGGTGATGTGGGTTCCCCATTCTTCTCTGCTTCCCTCCAATCTCTTCTTCCTTATCGTATCCCTCTGAATATATACTTCTTTGTAGTCCTGTGAATGTAAGACCATACTTTTCTTCCCTAACATTTTCTTTTTACTGTCTCGCTTTGTAAATTATGAACTTGCAGGTAGCTTCACGAGGTAGGTCTGCTTCTGTGAGTTATTCCCCACCTGACCAGATATAGGACTCAGGGTAAATGAGTTAAGTCAAGCATACGTCATTAAACGTGACTGAAGAGTAGGTAAGCAAAGGGTGAGCCACTTTAAGGAAACGATGTGAGGTGCGAAGTCGACATTATGTGACATGACGTTATCTTGAGAGGTTATCTTGAGATGATTTCGGGGCTTTAGTGTCCCCGCGGTCCGGTCCTCGACCAGGCCTCCACCCCCAGGAAGCAGCCCGTGACAGCTGACTAACACCCAGGCACCTATTTTACTGCTAGGTAACAGGGGCATAGGGTGAAAGAAACTCTGTCCATTGTTTCTCGCCGGCGCCTGGGATCGAACCCAGGACCACAGGATCACAAGTCCAGCGTGCTGTCCACTCGGCCGACCGGCTCCCGTGATGTGGGCAGAAGTCTTAAGACCTCACTTGAGTTGCGAGGGCCGGCAGAGATAGATGTACGTCGTCGCTCCAGAAGAAGACAGATGTTTGGGGCTTATGGTGAATTTAAAAAAAAAAAAGCTACGTGAATGACGTGTGAGGAAGCTGTTGGAGGACGACTTGCAACGTATCTCTGATGTAGGGGCAACCTGAAGCCAGTTGAGTGGTCGTGCCCTGAGAATCCACTGTGTGTGTATCCTTCAAGAGGATCATTTAGGCAGGTGTTCCTGATTGGCACCGGTTCTGTCACTTTTCACACTCAAGTCAGAACGGGAAGCAGCCGATTAGTGGCAGTCCAAGAGAAATTTATGGGTGACCTGGTAGGGCACCATATTTGTTGCTAGTGGATAGGCGTTGTCACATCATCCTTTTGTATAGTTTTTTGCAACATGACCGTGTGCCCAGCGATCTCATTGAACGTTTGTAAATGTAGGTTAGAGAGTTGGTTGAAATAATGAGATGATATAATGAGCTTGAAGCTAGTTGGCATAATGATGGCGGGAGCAACACATGTTCGCTCTGCAGGGGTCAGTGGCTGACTGAAGGGGCAGAGTCCCAGTTGGACGGCGGCAGAGATTTTTGGTGTGGGCTCGCCCAAAATAGGGGAGTACCCCTACAGTAAGATCGACACAAGGGATGTTGGAGTTTGCTGAGGGGAATTTACTTGTAAATATTATTAATGTTTTGATAGAAGATATGTTATTATTGTGTGGTAATGGAATTACAGGTTTGTGTATGGGGAACATCATGTATGAGGTTCGTGTATGGTGAAGTTCATGTGTATTGTGAACTTCATGTGTATTGTGAACATCATGTGTATGATGGAACTTCATGTGCATGGTGGAACGTCATAAGTTTGGTGGAATTTCGTGTATGATGAAACTTCATGTAGCAGTGGTACTTGGTGGACGGGATTCATCGTTAATTGATGTAGCAGGACATAGAAGTTGCAAGAATACCTGTCTAATTTGAGGACCCACTGACGGATGGTCCCAGTAGTGGTCTTCCGGACATGATACAGAGGGTTGTGAGGACATCATTATTGTTTGAGAGGTGCATGGATTCATGTAGTATGACTGACGCAATGCAAGCTGAGAACGTCAATATTTTTTTATTGTGTTAAGTTACATTTACGAAGCCTGGCCCAGGCGGCGAGGTGACAGATACTCAGGGGGACAGGGGTGACAGATACATGAGACCATTGTAATGAGACTGAAATCTACCATTGAATGAATCTTTCCTACCCTCTCTCTTTTTCTACCCTTCCCTTGTTCACTCAATACCCCAGCTCAACACTGTTACAGTCCAGTATGACCCCTCACTGGACTGCCACGAATATATGCTGAATATTAAATGAGGAGGACACAACACAACCTTCCTGGGGGGTCCGTGATAGACACATTCAGGTATGGTTGATCGGGAAGGTGGTGGCAGTGTCTAATGAGTTGTTAATTATTAGTATTTAAATTAATGACCCTATTCTTGTTGTGTCCTCCTCATTTAATATTCAGCTTATATTCGTGGCAGTCCAGTGAGGGGTCATACTGAACTGTAACAGTGTTGAGCTGGGGTATTGAATGAAGAAGGGAAGGGTAGAGAAAGAGAGAGGGTAGGAAAGATTCATTCAATGGCAGATTTCAGTCTCATTACAATGGTGGCAGCGGTGGGATGATTGCTCCTCCCACAGTCTAATACAGCCCCAGGGCTCCACCCCTTATTTTTAGCAATGACCAACTATTTAAAGCTAGGCCTGAGGTCTGGCTCTCTAGGGCCAATAAGGACTTGGCACTTATCTACCGCCAATCACCTTCCATGAACTGCGGTGGAAGGATACATGAAATTCTTGAAGATTGAGTCAGCTCTCCCAGCTATTCGAAGGGGACAAGGCATCTCTGTAGTGGACCACCAGAGCCTAGTGCAACTCCGAGCAATATTTACGAAACTGATAAATTATGTTCAACCCTGTCTCCTCCACGATACATTTGACTTGCCTGGTATGGGGGAAGAACCGGTGAGAGGGGAAGAAAGGGAATTGAGAGGGAATGGAGTGGAGGAGCATAGGCTCCGAGAGGACCAAGCTAGCAAAGCCACCTCTTGGCCCTTGACAAATGGGCGAAGGGGGGGGGAGGGAAGGAGAGAATCCGCCGTTACAACCAGAAGGCATGGCAGGATGTGCAGAATACCCCCGTTGAAAAGCAGAGGTGCAATAGGTACTCTGAGAGAGAACTATCAACATCAGAGGCCCGAGACTGTTCAACACGCTTCCACTACACATAAGGGGCATAACTGGCAGATCCCTCACAATGTTCAAGAGAGAACTGGATAAGCACCTCCAAAGGATACCTGATCAACCAGGCTGTGATTCGTACGTCAGGCTGCGAGCAGCCGCGTCCAACAGCCTGGTTGATCAGTCCAGCAACCAGGAGACCTAGTCGACGACCGGGCCGCGGATACGCTGAGCCCCGGAAGCACCTCAAGGTAACCTCAAGGTGGCTCCTGGAAGGAATTAAACAGCAGCCTAGCGGAGGCAATTTATTGGAGCTGCAATATTATATGAATGTGATGCTAGTTTGTAGGACCATAACCTGGTGAGACCATGCTATTGTTTGTATTCTTTGTTGATTATAACAAAGGTTTGTATGTGAGAGAACTGTGCTTGCCCTTGTCCTGGTGAGGATTTCTAAGAGGAAAGATAGAGAAATAATTTCAGGCTGGACGACAGCATACAGGAAACAAGAGGGGGAATTAGAAGGTCATTCAAAAGCAAGGAGAGAGAGGGTAAGTCATAGTGGCTCAGTGGGGTGTGTTCTCATGACAATAGTCCAGTTCAGAGCCAAATCTCCAAATTGTATGTATGACGTCGAGCCCCTTCTCTATATTTAAGTTCATTACAGAGTGACTCTCCAGCGTGTGCTCCGTTGGTGAAAAGTTTAGTGGAAGTAGTTTTTATTTTATTTATTTTATTGGAGGCTATTTTATCGGAGGCTCCCTGATGAGAGGAAGCCCAAGGTAAAACTGGGTGACACCTGTGTGAGAGATAGTTTAAGAGACCCCTGATAAAATTTTGGGGGCATATACAGACCCTTCCCCTGCTGATAGTTGGCATCCATACTCGACCCCCTACAGATCGTTTTCATTGAATTTCTGTCCATTATTTTCATCGCCTCTTTTATATCACTTACTGGTTCATTCAGTCCTACCAGTACCACTGCCCCTGCTGTTTTCATTTCTGGTGGCTGGCTTTTATGCCTTGCTGCTTCAGGGGAAGTTGTTGTCTGCAGTGCTACTTCCTGAAACTTTCCAGATTTTTACATCCTCTTTCTAGCATTTCTGCAAATGTGAAGTTCTCAACCGGACGTCTTTTCACTACCTACGGAAGGTGTGTGTTGTGGAAGTTGTGTGGGAGAGGGGGGGTAAGATGTGTGGGGGAAGACTCTAGGGGGGATAAGGTGTGTGGGGGAAAGTAAGTGGAAGTGGAGGGAAGGTATGTGAAGGGTAGATGTGGGAGAAGGTGTATGGAAGGAAGATATGTGTAGGGGAGGATTGTGTGTGTGTGGCGAGGGGGAAGATGAATAGGGAGGAAGGTGTGTGTGAGGGGGGGGAGGAAGCGTATAGTATGGGGGAAATAATGTGTGTGAGTGCTGTTACCTAGATGTACACACCTAAGAGTCTGCATACACCACTTTTGTTTCCAGTGCATTTCATGTGTTCACTACACCGACACTGAACTAATTATATACAATGTCTTTGTGGCTCATTTGGGTATATAACTTTCCGCCTGTGGCTTTTGTTCATGTGCCACATCATACTAAATTACATGAACTTGTTTGTTCCGTCAATTTCCCTGAGAATTTTGTATGTGAGGATCATAACTTGTTGTTTTTCTGTCCTCCAATTACTTGAGATTTAATTATTTTAGCCTTTCCTCGTGCCCTTCAGGGTGGAGTTAGATATTAACCTTAAATATTTAATTTTTAATCAACTATTTATTTCTCGTTAATACACTTTTCAATAATTCGTTTTCATTAATTCATGACATATTGAAAAGGGGTAAAGAGTTCTGTTTTTATTGCATATACCGACGATTCAGGCGGATTAGTGGGTTTTACGCGTACATCTTCCATCGGTAGATAAAACGGAAAATCAGGATATTTTAGTTAATTCTAATGAAAACACATTT
>WNGS01072847.1:16063019-16076881 GCA_020271785.1 Procambarus virginalis
GTATCACGTTATTGGATTGTATGTAATCTGTATAATATAGTGCTTAGTGACGTTTCGAAAGCCTTCGAAAAAGTTTGGCACACAGGCCTAAAATATAGATATCCGAGCTAGGACTCCCTCAGGGATTTACTGCTACACTGCAGCTTTATAGACAACAGAACTGCTAGGCTTAATATCGGCAACTACTTGGGTGACATAATAAACTGAAAAGTGGAGTACCACAAGGAAGCTGCCTCTCCCCAACTCTTTTCAACATATCTACAGCTGACCTACCCCAACCCCAACATGGAGAATACATCACATACGCTGACGATGGTCACTTAATGGAGCGCCGCCCTCCTCCTTATTGTCCGAGTTGCATTGTCCCTCTTACAGTTGTGCATATCCTTGTTGAATGTCCTGACTTCCAGGACAATTTGCGATACTGCGCTAAGATTCAAGGCAGCACATCATTATGTATGAAGTACTTACACATTTCATGGACTCCATTGATGGTATTATCTCTGAATTCCGCAATTTATTCTCATTCCATTATACAATGACCCAAATGTAAAAGAATACAGAGTTTACATTTAGTCAAATCTACATCCGCAGATGTTACAAACTCCCAGAGGTACTTGTAGCCGAGCAGTGGTAACATCTAGAAGACTGCTAACCTGATTGAATGACCCATAGACGTGCGGTTCTTCCAGCATAATAGAATGATAGATGGGGCAACTGGTGTGAATTTCACTTTGCCTCAAGTCTATGAGATTTAGTTGATGTTCCCAGAATATTACTGCCCTCACTCTGCTCAAAGGCAGTCCAAGTTGGTAATCAATTCCCTCTTTACGAGCAAAAGTCTTGGCCAACTCATCAGTTCTATCATGCATTCGGAGTATGGGAAGGAATCCACAGGAGACAGACTCTGACTCCATCACTGATTATATCATTATATCTGTGTCTAGCTTCAGAGATAAGCACGTCACAGTTAGGCCTTGGGGACCTGAGGGCAGTCATGGATGACAAGGAGTCACTTACAATTAACGTGCTGTTAATGCAGCTGTTTATTACCGTTTATGAAGGCCTCTGTTGATTGCAGTTAGGTTTCTTTTGTTATTTCTCATATATTTAGGGTGTTGACAAGAATTTAATCTTTAATATTTATACATTTACATGTTATTGAGAATATTGTGCCCTTCTTGTCAACAGGGCTGTTTTGCACATTACTCCGTGTTACTTGGTTTTAATACAAATTATTTGATGTGCACATTTGGAACCAGTTTATCTAATATTTCGCCAGGAGAGCACAGGTGTCTTCACAAGCACCTTCACATCTCTTCTTATCCAACCTGCCATGTGTCTTGAAGTTGTGACGCCAACTTTATTGTTTTCTTTACGAGTAAAGTTCGGACATCACTGTTTTACTATGCTGTTGTCTTTCTTTACTATGCTGTAGTGTGGTAAGAAGCCCAAGGACTCGTCTGCCCACCGAAGCCATAACTGCCCAGGCAGAATACAAATTAAAAAAAAAAATGAAATAATGCGGGGATCTTTGACCAGCCACAGGCTTTCTGTCCCCGTCCAGGCCATTGGTAGTGGTCTCGACGTGTTATTTCTTTGTGCTCCAGAAGTTGAGACGCAGCCGTGTTCTCTCGAAGTTGTTGTGTACTAACCTATTTGTGCTTGCGGGGGTTAAGTTGTGGCTCTGGTCCCGCCTGCCTACAGTGTATACGCTTCCTAGCGTAACTTATCCTGGACTGTGTAGGCTTCCAGGTGTACCTTATCCTGGGCTGTGTAGACTTCCATGTGTACCTTATCCTGGACTGTGTAGACTTCCATGTGTACCTTATCCTGGACTGTGTAGGCTTCCAGGTGTTAATTGGCTGTTGATTGCTGGTGTTGACTTTTTGATGTGTAGTGCCTCGCAGATGTCAAGCCGCCTGCTATCGCTGTATCTATCGAGGATTTCTGTGTTGTTTGTTAAGACTTCTCTGGTGATGGTCTGGTTGTGGGAAGAGATTATATGTTCCTTAATGGAGCCCTGTTGCTTATGCATTGCTTATGCACTTCAAGACTCCGTACCAATATAGAAGCATCAAGAGGAAGTATGGGCCAATAGGTCCTTTGCAGGTACTTCCATTCTTCCCTCTCATTTATCGAATTTTTACCCATTGCACCGTGTTCTGTCTTGTGTTGGTCAAAAGTTTGTTCACCTCATCCAAAACTGTGGCAACATATCACCTCGCCGAAATACGAGTATATAAGACAAGTTGTTCAATGTTAGCATTAAGTAAAACTGTTTTCAGGTTACAGTTGTGTGTGTGTAAACTAAAGTCTTTGAAAATGTAATAAGTTATTACGAAACGCGTTCAAGTGTCGCGTCTGACTAGAAATAAAAATGAATTTTGGAGAATTGATTTTTCAATTACCATCAATAGTGAAAAGAAACATAAGAAATATTGAGAAAATTCGTGTTAGAATTATTAATCTTACTTTTTCGGTCATATTTAATAATATATATATATATATATATATTATATATATATATATATATATATATATATATATATATATATATATATATATATATATTATTAATATTATGTATATAATATATGATCAAACTGAAAATTTCAGCTGGGCAGCAGTTAATTGCTTTGGGGATCTTTCCTTATTAAGACTACTCATAGCAAAGTCGATAGAGCTTCTGGCTCACGCTCGTGCGGTCGGCGGTTCGAGTCTCCAAGTGCCAGGTGAATGAAATATATAAAGTTTATAGTAGGTGTACTTTTGTATTTGTCTAAAATTACGATTCGCTGATGTTTGTGTTTTTGCAGGTGAGTGGAGAGGACGCGGCGGCTGGACGGCGCTAGCCACGGAGGGTGAGTCAGGCCTACCACCCGCTGCATAGGCCTATTGTGCATGATTATCCTTCATTTTCAAGCAAATTGGTAAATAATCTACTCGTGCCTAGCCTGAGGGTTGGTGGGGGAGGGTGGTGGGGAATAAGCTTAAATGATGGCGCAACTCGTCCTCGACTCAAGTCCATTACATCCAGCGGTCGACCCCACAGACGCATTCATAAATTTTAACATGCTGTTCATCCAAAGTGGGAATTTTCTCAAATATAAATGAATATTATAATGTATTAGCATAGTGTGCATATATAGACATAGGTTAGGTGTTTAGGTTCTGTTGGCGATTATTTGTAGTACGTGGGTGAGCATTTCCAGCGTTGTGGTTCGAACAAATTCGTCAGTGAAGCGCGTGTTCCGGAAGTGTTTCGAACGCCAACAGTTATGAGTCGTGTGGAAACCGTTTTTCATTCCATAATCACCTGGGGGTTTGGCGGGTGGATGGAATCACGTTGGCCCTTTGTTTGGAGGACGGGNTTTTTTTTTTAATTTTGCCCCGAGGGGCGAGTTTATTGGGCAGCGCCACTCATCTTGTGAGTGGACACACCGCCATAGCAGCATGTACAACACTCCCCAATAGGAAGAAAACCCGCTGGGTTGTTCATCCTGTCACTTGTACCCAGACACAGCTGGGACTTGCTTAACTGTCTCAAGTGAACAGCTCCTCAAACAAGAAGATTAACATCTATCAACCCTTAAAAGCTTACGTTATCTTGCGGGTGCAAAATGGGGAAATCTTTTAAGAACAGTATCAATATTTGACAAATAGTGTTTTCCTAACTCAAACAATGTGGGGTTTATTATTCTACACATATTTCTAATGTCTCTCAGGTGTTCACATTCACGTAGATAGTGGTCAAGGCGGTGTCCATCACTCTCACCACAGATTCTGCAACTTCGCTGATCAACTGTTGTTTCCATTCCATATCTCCATGGATATTTGTATCCAAGACGGATTCTCGCTATTACTGATTCTCTCCTCGTCCTCCTCCTCTTCGGCCATAATGATTGGGATTGCCAGCTGCAACCATGTTGTACCATCGTACAGATTCACTGGTTTGTGCTTCTATCCTCCTTTCCTCAGTTACCTTGTCACGGTGATGTTGCCTGACAATACCTCTAATTTGTAGTAGAGTCTTGGGTATGAAGTATTCAATATGGTCTCCTTCAGCGCCTTCAGCAGCCAGCACATCTGCTCGTTCATTCCCACATATCCCAACATGGGAGGGGATCCACAGAAACTTGATGACTCTTCCCTGATTGGTAAGTACTCTCACAGCTCTCTTAATTTCAGCGACTATTGCAAGATTTTCTGCCCGATTTTTACTTAGGCTTTGCAGTGCTGCTTTTGAATCGGTGCAAATCACTGCACCATTAGTGTTCCGTTCAAGAAACCTTAACGCCATAACAATGGCAGTTAGCTCTGCTTGCGTTGAAGAGGCATAGTTCTCAATACGTGCTTTTTCTTCATTTCTGCGTTGGAAAGTATTATCCTTGATTACCGTGTATGCTGCACCAGCCCTGCCATTGACAGGATTAGATGACCCGTCAGTGTAGATTTGATCTAGTTCATCTCCGGCTTCTTTATAAATTTCCTCGAGATACTTGTGCCTCATTTCTTGTGGTAACATGTTGGATTTTTTCATTGCCATTTCATTGATGATGATCTTGCATGAGTCATCCTCCCAGGGAGGTAACCTCTCTACAGGCAGGAGCTCACGGGCTTGCTCAAGCAGGTGAAGCTCTTCGAGGTAGCAGACTGATCTGTGATGCCATTTTTTGCTTCTCCTGTTTCCCCCTGAAAGTAGCACAGAGCTCAGTTTTTTTCTTAGCAATATCATTGTAATGGGGATCTCTGGCTATCCTAATTGCAAGCTTAGCATTCAGCTCCTGAATTCTGCTTTTAACACTGGGAAGGGACAACTCCTCTCGTAGATTAGACGTTTTGGCAGTTCTTGGAACTCCAAGAATGATTGTCATGGCTTCATTTTGAATGCTTTCAAGCCTTTTCATATCGCTTTGGGAGTAGGTGCACAGAACTGGTGCGGCATAGTCTATGACGGAGCGCACATAGGCTGTGTACATCATTTTAAGCACGGCAATAGAGGCTCCATGTCCATTCCAGGTCATAGCTTTCAGTGCCCTGAGTCGACTTTTGCATGTTCCTATGAGTTGATTGAGCTCCTCTTTCTTCCCTTGTTAGAGCCGACAGTGACGCCAAGGTACCGATAGTGGTCAACCCATTCAAGTGTTACACCATTAATTTGCAGTTCTTCATTTGCTCTCCGCTTGTGATGGGAGTATGCCTTCGTCTTGTTTGTGGAGAGAGTGAAACCGAGCTCAATACATTTCCTTCCAAGGAGTTCAATGGACTGTTCAATTTTTCCCAAGGTGGGAGCTTGTATTAGGACATCATCTGCATATCCCACTTGTTGTGTTCCTTCCGGAAAATCAATATTTGCAATGGCGTTCATAAGTACATTGAATAGTGTAGGGCTTAAGACTCCGCCTTGGGGGGTCCCGAGTTCCATATTCATTGTTCTGGAGACTGCTCCATTGAAGCAAACCTTGGCTTTCCTTCCTGTGAGGTAGTCTTCAACCCATTTCATGAGTCTCCCCTTGACACCCATGCATGCAAGCTCGTCCAGGATCGCAATCCCCTGTGCTTTGTCGAAGGCTCCTTTGATGTCAACAAATACAGAGTACCTAGCCGTGTCATTAGCCAAGTAATTAACTATACAATTTGCTGTGCTCCGTCCTTTAACAAATCCATTGACCCCCTCCCCTAACCTGCCTATTTTGTGCAACAGTCGGTTTAGGATGATCCTTTCAAGCATCTTGCAAGTGCATGACACGAGACTGATAGGTCTGTAATTACCAGGGTCATTAGGCTTCGGTATGGAACAATTATTGCGTGTTTCCATTGTGTGGGCAACACTCCACTTAGGAATGACTTGTTAAACAGGTGGAGTAGTGGATTCCCAGACACTTCACACAGTGCATTGAGTATGTCGTAGGTGACGCCATCTTCACCAGGTGCTGTACTTTTACCCTTTTTCATAGCGCCCCTTACTTCCTGGGCTGTGATTGGTTCCCCATATTCGTCATCACTAGACAGTGCTCTTGTTATCCTAATTCTTCTGTCATCATGTCGCAGGAGCTGTTCCCTGCTGATTTCTGCAGGGAGGGAGGAGGAGGATGCTGCATCACTCCACTTGTGAATTAGTTCTTCAGCCTTACCCTGGGGTCTTTGTGAGCCGCAGGCCGGGCTCTGCCCCCTTAGCTATCTGAATTTTTGCCCACACCTGTCTTGCAGATGTTTCCCGTCCAATAGAGCTAGTGAACTCAAGCCATTGTCTTTCCCGCTCTTTAATCTTCTCTTCCCTGGCTACTTGACACACAGTTTTAAACAACTCTTGGTTACTCTCAGTGGGATGTCTCCGGTACTCTCTACTCATGTCTCGTACATTTGCGTTAAGCATCTTTATGTAATCATTCTCATACCATTTTATTTTCTTCCTCTGAGGGTTACTTCGCCCAGGCGTACGGCGCGGAACTCTTAGACAGCTCTCAATTTGGTGATTAAGGTCATCAACAAATGTGTCAATGTCTTCTGGGATTTGGTATTCCGTGAACCAGTCACTCGTCCTGTTTATGAAGTGCGGCCTCATATCTGGTCCGAGTGATAAACTTTTTCTTTTATTTGTCTCTTTCCTTCTCTTGCTCATGTCGACGGTGGTAATGACCTGTTATACACCATTGAAATAAGTTTATTGATGTAAAATACACACAAAGGGATGAGGTAGCTAAAGCTATTCTCACCCCGTTGTTATACACCATAGTGTGGCACACTTAGTGCTTTTGCACCTTCCTTTAGTATCCATGGTGAGATTGTCAGGCCCAACAGCCTTTGTCACATTCAGCTCCAACGGACACCTTTTTTTTTTTTTTTTTTTTTTTTTTTTGAGATATATACAAGAGTTGTTACATTCTTGTACAGCCACTAGTACGCGAAGCGTTTCGGGCAGATCCCTGGAATACGATCCCCGCCGCGAAGAACCGTTTTTTCATCCAAGTACACATTTTACTGTTGCGTTAACAGAGGCTACAGTTAAGGATTTGCGCCCAGTAAATCCTCCCCGGCCAGGATACGAACCCATGACATAGCCCTCGCGGAACGCCAGGCGAGTGTCTTACCACTACACCACGGAGACTGCTTTTGACCTCATCACTGCTGGTGGTGATGTTAAATTTCTCCAAGGTTGCTTAGTTTGAATCCTCTTTATTTAGTGCAGGGGCTTCTCCATGTTCTTTTGTGAAAACGTCCTAGAATTTCATGTTGAGTTCTTCACACACCTCCTTCTCACTCTGTGTATATATATGAGCGGTGTATATATACCCAGGTGCATGGGGGATAGAATTCCGAGTACCTGGGAGAGCAAAGGAGCAGGGCTGTGCTATCAAGAGCCAGGGAGTTTCCAGCTGGTGAGGCCGTGGTCCAAGGTATGACACAGTTTGAATTAAGAATGCCACAGTCGGAATAAAGCTGTTGATGGCTGAGCGCCTTGTGTTGTGACTCCCTACTTCTGGCTTTCGGCGAGCCAGTGTGAGAAATAACAGTTGTGTTATACCCCATGGTAAAGCCACCAACATCTTCCCAATGTTGAAGATTCTCGTGTTATCCTCTCACTTGTCAGTATAACACAGGGAGGGGTAAGGAGAGAGGGTAGGGGAAGGAGGGGTAAGGAGAGAGGGTAGGGGAAGGAGGGGGGAAGAATAGAGGGTAGGGGAAGGAAGGGAAACAAGAGAGGAACAAGTTTTGTACATGGAGATTTTTTAAACAAAAATCTTGCCCAGAATGTTACTCTGTAGCGTGGTGTGGTATAGGTAAGTATATGTTATGCCTTTGGCCGGTTAACATGACCAAACAGATTTTCGCAATCAACTTGATTCACTTCTTCCTGGTATTCGATTCACAAGTGAGAATGAAGATCATGGTGTTCCGCTGCTTTTATCATGATTCATAGACTCGGTAGGAGTTTCAAGTTCAATGTGTTGAGGAAACTTACCAATGTGTTTCCATTGGTAATTACTCCAACCATCGTAATAAGGTTAAGTGGGCATTTTTTGTTCCTGGCATTTCTCTCGGAGCCCAATAGGTTGGCAGCCCTGATTTTTTTATGAAAAAATAACGAAAATATTTGAAATTGGGAAGAAGTTGCAATATCCAAAGGTATTCTTGAATGTCTCGTTTTGGGCAAGCTAAACGGACGTTCTATGTGTACCAAAAGCTGCTTTCGCTGGTTTCTGCTTTCATTAAAAAGATGCTCCAGACTTCTTTGATGACTCTACCTTCTTTTTCTCCTTGCGATAAACGCTTCTCAAACTATTAATTTTCATGAAGACTGACTTTTTAGTGGCACCAGGCTCAAGTTCCTCCAACTTCTTTACTAATTTGCTATAGGCAACATCTTTCTTTGTGCGGTCATGATACTCTTCACTTTTAACTTGCCACAGGCAAGGTTCAGATCGATAGAGTTCAATGAATTCAACAATCACGTGGTTTTGTTCACGTGCCATCTCAAACTGCACTCACCGCTACCACCTATAGAAATGAGAAGTTGAGAACTGTACAGTTACGAATCCCCACACACGCTCAGTTCAGTTACTCCTTTCAGTTAAAAATATGGAACATTGCATTTGTCGCAGTTTAACTGTACAGTTCTGTTGAACTGACGAAATCAGCAACTGAGATACCCACACACGTGCAGTTTTAACTGACAGTTTTAACTGAACAGTTATAACTGGGTTAAAACTGCACGTGTGTGGCCGGCCTAAGGAACTTGGAAACTCTCTTGTTTTACCGTATTTTGAAGGACTAGAATAACTTGCCCCAACCCTGAATAGCTTTAATATTAATCCGGTATTCAAATATGGTCAAGTTCATTATAATTAAGAACTCGCCGCCATCTACAGCAGGTTGTGTGTACTCCATCCCTTGTAATGATTGTGCACGTGTTTACATGGGCCAGACGGGTAAAGCCCTTCCCTCACGTGTGCACGTGTTTACATGGGCCACACGGGTAAAGCCCTTCCCTCACGTGTGCACGTGTTTACATGGGCCACACGGGTAAAGCCCTTCCCTCACGTGTGCACGTGTTTACATGGGCCACACGGGTAAAGCCCTTCCCTCACGTGTGCACGTGTTTACATGGGCCACACGGGTAAAGCCCTTCCCTCACGTGTGCACGTGTTTACATGGGCCACACGGGTAAAGCCCTTCCCTCACGTGTGCACGTGTTTACATGGGCCACACGGGTAAAGCCCTTCCCTCACGTGTGCACGTGTTTACATGGGCCACACGGGTAAAGCCCTTCCCTCACGTGTGCACGTGTTTACATGGGCCACACGGGTAAAGCCCTTCCCTCACGTGTGCACGTGTTTACATGGGCCACACGGGTAAAGCCCTTCCCTCACGTGTGCACGTGTTTACATGGGCCACACGGGTAAAGCCCTTCCCTCACGTGTGCACGTGTTTACATGGGCCACACGGGTAAAGCCCTTCCCTCACGTGTGCACGTGTTTACATGGGCCACACGGGTAAAGCCCTTCCCTCACGTGTGCACGTGTTTACATGGGCCACACGGGTAAAGCCCTTCCCTCACGTGTGCACGTGTTTACATGGGCCAGACGGGTAAAGCCCTTCCCTCACGTGTGCACGTGTTTACATGGGCCACACGGGTAAAGCCCTTCCCTCACGTGTGCACGTGTTTACATGGGCCACACGGGTAAAGCCCTTCCCTCACGTGTGCACGTGTTTACATGGGCCACACGGGTAAAGCCCTTCCCTCACGTGTGCACGTGTTTACATGGGCCACACGGGTAAAGCCCTTCCCTCACGTGTGCACGTGTTTACATGGGCCACACGGGTAAAGCCCTTCCCTCACGTGTGCACGTGTTTACATGGGCCACACGGGTAAAGCCCTTCCCTCACGTGTGCACGTGTTTACATGGGCCAGACGGGTAAAGCCCTTCCCTCACGTGTGCACGTGTTTACATGGGCCACACGGGTAAAGCCCTTCCCTCACGTGTAAAACAACTCTCCATCTCAATTCATACATCCCAGCATTCTAGTGCATTGTATTTACATCCCAGTTTGTGACCATGCTATCAATTTAAGATGGGCAAAATGCATTGTTCAGTGCAAGGGTTCCATTGGGCGAAATTTGACTGAGTCGACCTTGATTAACCAATGTCCCAATAGCCTTAATATTAGCCTCTGTAGGTACAAATTAGGCTTAGGACCAAAGGGACTGAGCCTTTGAGTCTCAGCCCAGTAGGCTCAGGAACTTGTACACCTGTTAATTGACAGTTGAGAAGCGGGGCCAAAAAGCCAGAGCTCAACCCCCGCAAGCACAACTAGGTAAAAACAACTAGGTAAGTACACACCCCCACCCCCAGTAAGCAGCCCGTAGCAGCTGTCTAACTCCCAGGTACCTATTTACTGCTAGGTAACAGGGGCATCAGGGAGAAGGAAACCCCGCCCATTTGTTTTGCCGCCGGCTGCCGGGATCGAACCCCGGTCCCTAGGTCCATGAGTCTAGAGAACTGTCCACTCAGCCAGCCCAACTCGGTTACACCAGCCAGTGAGTGTGTGTGTGTGTGTATTCACCTATTTGTACTCACTTATTTGTGTCTGCAGGATCAAGCATTGACTCTTGGATCCCGCCTTTCGAGCATCAGTTGTTAACAGCAATGACTCCTATTTCCCTATCATACCCAGTTTTAAAATTGTGAATATAATTTGCTTCCACAACCTGTTCCCCAAGTGCATTCCATTTTTCCACTACTCTCATGCTGAAAGAAAACTTCCTAACATCTCTGTGACTCATCTGAGTTTCCAGCTTCCAACCCATGTCCCCTTGTTCTGTTACTATTATGTGTGAACTTCCGTCTATTCCACTCTGTCAATTTCCCTGAATATTTTATAAGTTCCTATCATATCATCCCCCTCTCTCCCTTCTCTTTTCTAGTGTTGTAAGGCTCGGTTCCTTCAGGCGCTCTTCATACCCCATCCCTCGTAACGCTGGGACGAGTCTCGTTGCAAACTTCTGAACCTTTTCCAGTTTCCTTACGTGTTTCTTCAGAAGAGGACTCCATGACGAAGCAGCATATTCTAAGACGGGTCTCACGTAGGCAGTGTAAAACGCCCTAAATGCCTGCCTCCTTACTTAGGTTTCTGAATGATGTTCTAAGCTTTGCCAGTGTAGAGTACGCTGCTTTCGTTATCCTATTTATATGTGCTTCAGGTGATAGATTAGGTGTTACGTCCACACCCAGGTCTCTTTCTCGCGTCATCACAGGTAGGCAGTTCCCTTCATTGTGTACTGTACCTTTGGTCTCCTATGACCTAGTCCCATTTCCATAACTTACATTTGCTCCTGTTGAACTCCAGTAGTCATTTCTCTGACTATCTCTGCAACCTGTTCAGGTCCTCATGGAGGATCCTACAATCCTCATCTGTCACAACTCTTATCAACTTTGCGTCATCCGCGAACATCGACATGTAGGACTCTACTCCTGTAAACAGTCGTTAACATATATTAGAAATAGAATTAGTCCCAGCACTGCTCCTTAAGGTACTCCACTCATTACTATTCGCCAGTCCGACTTCTCGCCCTAACTCTTTGGCTCCTTCCTGTTAGGTTATTCCTTATCCATCCCATGCTAGGGCCTTTCCTCCCACCCCCGTCTATCACTTGAGTTTGAATAACAATCTTATGTCCGGTACTGTATCAAAGGCTCTCAACTGTCAATCAACTGTTACTATTTTTTTTCCCACACATACACCCCCATCCCCAGGAAGCAGTCCGTAGCAGCTGTCTAAGTCCCAGGTACCTATTTACTGCTAGGTAACAGGAGCATCAGGGTGAAAGAAACTGCCCACCGTTGTGTGTGTGTGTGTGTGTGTGTGTGTGTGTGTTGTGTGTGTGTGTGTACTCACCTAGTGTGTACTCACCTAGTTGTGCTTGCGGGGGTTGAGCTCTGGCTCTTTGGTCCCGCCTCCAACCGTCAATCAACAGGTGTACAGGTTCCTGAGCCTATTGGCCTCTATCATATCTACACTTGAAACTGTGTATGGAGTCAGCCTCCACCACATCGCTCCTAACATCTTCCATTGTCAACCACTCTGACACTAAAAAGTTCTTTCTAATATCTCTGTGGCTCATTTGGGCACTCAGTTTCCACCTGTGTCCCCTAGTGCGTGTGCCCCTTGTGTTAAACAGCCTAGTCTTTATCAACCCTGTCGATTCCCCTGAGAATCTTGAATGTGGTGATCATGTACCCCCCCCCTAACTCTTCTTCTTCCAACGAAGTGAGGTTTAATTCACCGTAGTCTCTCACTCGTAGCTCATACCTCTCAGCTCGGGTACTAGTCTGGTGGCAAACCAAGTTGTGTCTGTGTTCCAGTTTAGTCTTATGCTTGACTAGATATGGACTCCATGCTGGAGCCGCATACTCCAGGATGGTCTGGCATATGTGGTATATAATGTTTCTGAAAGATTCCTTACACAGTTTCTAAAGGCCGTTCTTATGTTAGCCAACCTGGCATATCTGCTGATGTTATCCTCTTGATATGAGCTTCAGGGGACAGGTCTGGCGTGATATCAACCCCCAGGTCTTTCTCTCTGACTCTTGAAGATTTCATCTCCCAAATGGTACCTTGTATATAGTCTCCTGCTCCTACCCCTATCTTCATTACATTACTATGCTTGGGTTAAACTCTAACAGCCATTTGTTCGACGATTCCTGTAGCTTGTCCAGGTCTAATTGAAGCCTCAAGCTGTCCTCCTCTGTCTTAATCCTGTCTCATAATTTAGACCTATTGTCTTTGTAGGCCCTCTGTCTGCGTGACAGTGAACTAGCTTATCCTCCCTTTAATCAGACTATCAAAATCCTCAGATTAGGCAAAATTGTAATTAATTTTGTCAATAAAGATTATAATAATAAAATCATAATTTTGGCGTCGTCAGCAACACATTGAGAGGAATGAGTCTTACCCTCTGGGAGATCATTTACGTATATCAGAAACAGGATAGGTCCAAGTACAGAGCCCTGTGGGACTTTCCACTGGTGACTTCACGCCAGTCTGAGGTCTCACCCCTCACTGTAAACTCTCTGCTTCCTATTACTTAAGGTACTCCCTTATCCACTGGAGCCCCTCCCATGTTACTCCTCCTGTTTCTCCAGCTTATGTATCAACCTTTTATGGGGTACGTGTGTGTGTGTGTGTGTGTGTGTGTGTGTGTGTGTGTGTGTGTGTGTGGTGTGTGTGTGTGTGTGGTGTTTTGTGTTGCGCGCGCGCGCGCGTGCGGCATACGTTCGTGCGTGCGTGCGTGCGTGCGCGCCGTGTGTGTGTGCAATCAATAAGTTATTTGCTGTGTGTAAAGGCAACCCATTTGAGACACGTCATAACCCTGGCAGGAATATTTAAGTGAGAGGAGAAGGAGGAGGGGCCGGGCTTGCCATGTGTGCTGTTATTGTCATGTCTCCCCGTGTTGCCATGATTGGTTTCCCCCAAGTGGGAGCCTGCCTCCAGTGCCTCCCAGCCTACGTGATGCAAATAGTAAACAGCCGGCTGCGTCACGAGAAGTTGATACGGCAAAACAGACCTTCCCGACTGAGAAGGAAGTAGGAGCGAGACCCCTCTTAAGGCTCACCTCCGCGGTGCTCGCTACAGCTGACGCTTACTCTCAGCTTGCCTATGTGTATAATACAGGTGTATTATACACTGGTGTATTATACTCTGGTGTATTATACACTGGTGTACGGCAAGTAACCATCGGTATAAGTACAAGTAGCCAAGCTATACAATCCTCTGTTGTCACACGTGTGTGCGGGTTATCTCAGCCCCTGCCGAGTGTCTCTGTCCTAGCACCTGACAGCTGAGTGGACAGCGCTCGG
>WNGS01072847.1:16098010-16156876 GCA_020271785.1 Procambarus virginalis
TACTTTCTGAAGCCGGGCCCCATACTTTCTGAAGCCCGGGCCCCATACTTTCTGAAGCCCGGCCCCATACTTTCTGAAGCCCGGGCCCCATACTTTCTGAAGCCCGGCCCCATACTTTCTGAAGCCCGGGCCCATACTTTCTGAAGCCCGGGCCCCATACATTCTGAAGCCCGGGCCCCATACATTCTGAAGCCGGGCCCCATACATTCTGAAGCCGGGCCCCATACTTTCTGAAGCCCGGGCCCCATACTTTCTGAAGCCCGGGCCCCATACTTCTGAAGCCCGGGCCCCATATTTCTGAAGCCCGGGCCCCATACTTTCTGAAGCCCGGGCCCCATACTTTCTGAAGCCCGGGCCCATACTTTCTCTGAAGCCCGGCCCCATACTTTCTGAAGCCCGGCCCCATACTTTCTGAAGCCCGGGCCCCATACTTTCTGAAGCCCGGGCCCCATACTTTCTGAAGCCCGGCCCCATACTTTCTGAAGCCGGGCCCCATACTTTCTGAAGCCCGGGCCCCATACTTTCTGAAGCCCGGGCCCCATACTTTCTGAAGCCCGGGCCCCATACTTTCTGAAGCCGGGCCCCATACTTTCTGAAGCCCGGCCCCATACTTTCTGAAGCCCGGGCCCATACTTTCTGAAGCCCGGCCCCATTCCCCTTTCTGACCCGGGCCCCATACTTTCTGAAGCCCGGGCCCCATCCTTTCTGAAGCCCCGGGCCCTGATCCCGGGCCCCATACTTTCTGAAGCCCGGGCCCCATACTTTCTGAAGCCCGGCCCCATACTTTCTGAAGCCCGGGCCCCATACTTTCTGAAGCCCGGGCCCCATACTTTCTGAAGCCCGGCCCCATACTTTCTGAAGCCCGGGCCCCATACTTCTCGCCCGGAATACTTTGACCCGGGCCCCATACTTTCTGAAGCCCGGGCCCCATACTTTCTGAAGCCCGGGCCCCATACTTTCTGAAGCCCGGGCCCCATACTTTCTGAAGCTCGGGCCCCATACTTTCTGAAGCCCGGCCCCATACTTTCTGAGGCCGGGCCCCATACTTTCTGAAGCCTGGGCCCCATACTTTCTGAAGCCCGGGCCCCATCTTTCTGAAGCCCGGGCCCATCCTTTCTGAAGCCGGGCCCCATCCTTTCTGAAGCCCGGGCCCCATCCTTTCTGAAGCCCGGCCCCATCCTTTCTGAAGCCCGGGCCCCATATTTCTGAAGCCTGGGCCCCATACTTTATGAAGCCCGGGCCACATCCTTTTTCTGAAGCCCGGGCCCCATACTTGTTGGACGCCAGTTCACCCTCACACATAGGGTGACCTATACCCTCTTAAGCTAAACAACTTAATAAGTATCAACAACGTGGTCAGCGTGGTCAGCAGATTTTAATGCAATCTGCTCTACCCTGCAGAGCTCAGACCAGACGCAGCCTGGGCATCGGAGCGAGCACACGCGCTCCCCTTCACCCCTAGCTAGCCCCTGGCCCGGTGTACAGATATATATAGTTTTATAATAAAACTAAGGAAAAGCAGCGGATGTTTGGTACTCCAATTCCTGCCCACAACAATCATTCTACAACTACATCCACATACAGTTGAAACACTGGTGACAGCATAGTGGGATTCACCCCTGTCCTCCAGCAGCACAGCAGCGCACAGCATGCACAGCAGCAACACAGCGCAGCAGCAACACAGCACGCAGCAGCAACACAGCAGCGCACAGCAACTCACAGCAGAGCACAGCGCACAGCAGCACAGAGCACAGCGCACAGCAACACAGCAGGGCACAGCAGCCAGCATCACAACAGTTCAGCGTGGCTGACTCACCCAGCGCCCGCCCGTACTCGTTCATCCAGCGCGCGCCCCTGACTCACTCACCCAGTGCCCAGCGCGCGCCCGTCCTGACCACTGCGCGCCACCAGCTGACTCGCCGTGACTCACCGTGACTCAACGAGCCTTGTGCCTGCCTGACGTCACCTTTCCACCTCTCGCTGTCTGGCCTGACGACTTCTGCCGCCTCGCCGCTACGTCTCCTGCCGCCTGACGTCTCCTGCCGCCTGACGTCTCCTGCCGCCTGACGTCTCCTGCCGCCGACGTCTCCTGCCGCCTGACGTCTCCTGCCGCTGACGCTTCTGCTCGCCGCCTGACGTCTCCTGCCGCCTCCCGACGCCGACGACGCCACAGCACGACGCCGGACCTGTGACGACCAGATCATCTCTGCCCCGTTGAACGGATTGCAGCCCCAGCAGCCTTCAGCTCTAGTTAAGTACCCTTTGTTATTTGTGTAGTAGAGTAAACTGTAGACTTTCGTGGGCACAATGTAAACTTACTTTATGGATAACCGATACTCGCTCAGACCTCGCTCGCGCACTTACCCCTACAGTCTACGGTCTCGTTCACTATCAGAGAGTAACTTACTCTTAACTAGTGAGCTCCCTACGCTGGCTCACTTATCCTTAGCCAGTGAACTCCCAACCTCAGCTCTCAGTAGCTTATCCTCATTAACCTCTACAACCAGCAGCGACTCAGTAATCATGACTCAAGCCCTGAATACTGCGGGTTCTAACTCGAACACCGTTACAGTTCTTACACAGTCTGTTGACATTCGCCCATTTAGTGGAAAGGATCCAACCCTCTTGGAGACATGGTTCGCTAGTGTAGAGGCTAGAGCGAAGAGCAAGGGTACTGCTGTCACAGACGCAGACTATATCAGTATGGCGACGTCCACACTTGACTATAAATCTGGAGATGCGTATCTCGTAGCAGGAACACCTGACTTAAAGAAAATTGTAAACTGGGATGAATTTAAGAAATTCTTTCGTAGGAGATATATATCGGTAGTTGATCGTGACCCCTTTGGCATTGCTCGCCAATTAGCTACTGCAGTAATGCGTCCTGATGAAACACGCAATGCTTTTGCCACGCGTCTAGCTACGCTACAGGACTCACTGGAGAAAGCCTTGATGGGTTCTAGATGGGATGCTAGTGGAAGCCTCACTATACAGAATGTGGGTAAACTATTGGCGTTCGGTGCCATGCAGAGTCATGCCCCCGAGGCCATACTGAAAGACATCGAGGATAGGAATTTTGGTCCTACCCACACGCTATGGACTTAATGGACGTCATGGTAGAGTCCACAGACAGGTTAAAGTCCCGGGATTCTGCTCAGCTTTCTGCCGTTTTTCGTGCAAACAGTTCCCATACCACAGTGAACGTTGTCACGCGTTCTACCCCTAGACATGTTCAGACTCGTGCTAGGTCTCCGCCTTCGTATGGCCCCAGGTCATACTCCAGGACAGGTTCCCCTCAATACCCTCAGCGACCTCGAACGCCAGAATGTTTTAACTGTGGCAAACCAGGCACCGTAAAGCAGAGTGTACATCAACTAACACTCGTTACCAACAGCATGCTAGACATAACTACACAGGCCGATCACGTGATCACACCCGTTCTTATTGCACATATCACCGCCGACCTGGACATGACACTGCTGACTGTAGAGCCCGTCGCGGTACTAACCAGACTAACCGTTCTAGTCCTACTCCTCCTTCCCGTAAGCAACCGCAGGCTGCAGCAAGTAACCAGCGCCGACCGAGCCCTACACGTAGCCCTGCAACCCGACCGACTGCCCATGTTAGGTACGCAACCACTGACAGTCGCGACACAGATGGACACCGTGACTCGCGCGTGACAAACGGCGCCACGGCCGACAAGGATAATGGAGACTCGACCTACGAACACAGATCAGCCCTATGACTCTCAGTCGGGGGAAGGTATAGCAGCCTGGGTAAACGGTATGACGTAGGGAAGCGAGACGACCTCTCCTGTATACTCAGTGCCTACCTGTAACAGGTACGGTACCTTAGCAGAGGAGGATAACATGGACGAACTACACACTGACGGTACTCATGTACATGTACTCCAGACACCACATCGACCGTGTCAGTCTCGTAATAACATGTTTAACAGGTTGCCTATCAAGGACACAGAAGGTCCTCTGATTTCAGCCACTCTGAAGGGTCGACATGTTAAGATTTTCCTAGACACAGGAGCTCGAGTCAACATCATTAAACAAGACGCCCTTCATGGCCTACGCGACCGACTCGATATACGACAGTCGTCTGTTTCCAACCTTGGTGGACTTACTGGAGGAATGACTCCAACGTTAGGTGAAGCAGACATAGAGTTAATAGTTAATGACAGATCACACCGTGCCATGTGTGATAGCCGGTGCAGTACGATTCCCTGGAGATATTTTACTAGGATTAAACACCATGAGAGACTACCGAGTTACTATCGACGCTTACCGTTGGGAAGCAACAATTGGTGATACAGTGGTACCTCTTTGCAGTGTGTACACCATGGGACATGAGTTCACCAACCATTGGGACTATGTCAGGTACATACAAACCAGGGAAGACCAGGGTACACTTAACCAGTCACGCCCAACAAACCCGTCACTCAGCCACTTACTGACACCAGACCACCAGTCACGCCAAACAAACCTGTCACTCAGTCACTTACTGACACCAGACCAACGCACGTTTCCACAGTCTCGCAGGTCGGTGAGGTCAATGAATCTTTGCAAGGGGCCCCAGCGATTGTTCATTACCTTACTTGCCTGGAGTCTAACATCAGTCAGGTCAGAGGCATCTTACACCAAGACACAGTACTACATTCTCATGCACTAACAAAGGTTATTGTCAAAATACCTGGTGTATCTGACCTAGAACACATAATAGCTGACAGTGACACATGTCAAATCAATGGTACCTACGTAGAACCGTCCTTACATCAGGTGCAGAATAACACTACTGCTGTTTATGTTGCCAACGTCACCAATGCCAACATTCACCTTGCATCAGGCACACACATTGTTGACTTTGCCCATTATTCGTTACCGGTGCGAGTAGTGGATGAGGTCTCTACTGACCAAATGGTACATGCACTCTCTCACACAACAAATCCAGATCAGATCGCGATCTCACCTGTGCATCTTAGTGCCACTGACTTCCCTGACGCCCAATCTCAGTTATTGGCCATCCTCAACAAGCATCGCAACGTTGTTGCACTGACAGGTGAACAACTTGGACTGACGCACCTCATTACTCACAAAATTCCACTGGAACCAGGTACTCGCCCAATTTTTGTACCCGCGTACAGATTGCCTCATTCTCAACGAGCTGTTGCAGACCGACTCATTGACGAGATGTTACACGATGGCGTTATTGAAGAAAGTACTTCACCGTGGAATGCTCCGTTAATCTTAGTACCCAAGAAGGATGGCTCTTGGCGTCCCGTCGTTGATTTCAGGAAACTTAATCAAGTTACGATTCCCGATCGATTTCCACTTCCTGTGCTTACTGACTTATTGCAGAACATAGGTCAGAATAAGGTTTTTTCCACACTTGATTTATTGCAAGGATTTTGGCAGATACCGCTCGACCCAGAAAGTCGAGAACTGACGGCGTTTTCCGTCCCTAATGGTCATTACCAGTACACTCGCATGCCTTTTGGCTTACGCAGCAGCCCTATTACCTTCTCAAGGCTTATGACAGACCTGTTTCGACGAATGATAGGAAATACCCTCATGGTCTACCTCGATGACCTCATTATCATGTCCAAGGATGTACCGTCACATCTCCAAAGTTTGGACCGAGTCCTTCAGAAACTAGCTGAAGCCAATCTGAAAATCAAACTCAGCAAATGCGCCTTCATGAGAGAAAAAATACAGTTTCTCGGCCATAGCGTCACCTCACAAGGCATCACCACTCTAGATTCAAAGATAGAAGCTGTCAAGAACTTTCCAGTCCCTCATAATGCTGAAGCTGTACAAAAGTTCGTAGGCCTAGCTGGATTCTACCGCCATTTCATTGCCGGTTATTCAGTGATTGCATCTCCTCTCACTCACCTCCTTAAGAAGGACGTTCCGTTCGTTTGGACAATGGATCAAGAGAAAGCATTTCAAACGCTCAAAGAAGCCCTGATATCTTCTCCCGTTCTCAAGTTCCCAGACTTCACCAAACCGTTCATTTTAGTTACTGACGCCAGTAACATTGGGTTAGGTGCCGTACTCGCTCAAACTAGCGACAGAAAGGAACATGCCATTGCATATGCGAGCCGAGTCCTCTCCAAAGCTGAAAAGAATTATTCGACAACCGAGCGTGAAGCGTTGGCTGTCGTGTGGGCACTCAAACATTTCAGAGATATCATCTATAACTACCCTGTCCATGTCTGACGGACCACCAAGCTATCATTCCCTTGTTCAGAGACAAGAACCCCATAGGCAAGTTTGCCCGTTGGTCGCTCACCATACAAGAGTTCCTACCCACGTTTGGATACTTACCTGGCAAACACAATGTAGTTGCCGATGCTCTCTCTCGTTACGTTGCTTCTGTTCACGTTGAATACCCTTCATTAGACTTGCGAGATGTAGAACTCGCACAACGTCAAGACCCAATGTGGGCACCGATCATAAGCTTTCTCGTGGACCCGCACACGACTCTTACGGTCAAGCCACCCGTACCACTCAAGGAACTAGTACTCTTAGATCATGTGCTCCATCGCAAAGTTATGCTTAGATCTCCTGCCAGACTGGTACATCAACTTATTCCTGCGTCAATAGTTCCTACCGTGTTAAAACTTGTTCACGACGCCCCACACAGTGCGCATCCTGGCAAGGACCGCACCATCAAGCAGGCTCGTCTAACATACTACTGGCCCAAAATGGCCAAACAGATTGAACGTCACGTGGATCAATGTCTAACCTGCCTAGCTCACAGAGGCCATGTTGCTGGCCCGAACCCGATTCAGTCTTACCCTACGACTAATGCACCTTGGGATCGTGTTTCTATGGATTTGTTAACAAATTATGCTGAAACTTCCAGAGGAAATAAACATCTCCTAGTTATGGTAGATAACTTCTCTAGATAGTGTGAACTGGTTCCAATTCCAAACAAGACTGCAGAAACTATAGCTAGTGCCTTTCATGATCATATAATTTGCAGGTATGGTCCACCTAGGGTTATACTCTCTGACAACGACCCGGAATTCAACAATTCTTTCCTGGAACAACTGGCTACATTGTACAGCATCAAAAAGTGCAATATAATGCCTTATCAGCCGGCTAGCAACGGCCTTGCTGAAAGAACTAACAAGAAGGTCCTTGACGCACTCAGAGTGACAGTCAATCGAGACAGTCACAAATGGGATGAACTTATGCCAATCGTCCAATGTTCGATAAACTCCTCTGTCAACTCCTCCATAGGGGAGACACCTCACTTTGTGCTATTTGGGACAGACATGAGATTTCCTAATGCCATCATCTCCTCGCCTCCCGCGCCACTCTACAACTATGACGACTATGTTAAGGTCAAACGGAGAGATACTCAACTGGTGTTCCAGAGGGTCAAGGAACATCTCTCTAAAGCTACTGACGATTTCACACGGTTACAAAACGCTCATGCTAAACCTACGAGGATAGGACCTGGATCTTTAGTAATGATCCTCAACCAGCGACGAGATGGTCCCATGTACAAACTGACTGAGAAGTTTCTTGGTCCTTACAGAGTTCTTGAGCATATCACAGGTAATAAGTACAAGCTGGAAAACCTAGCCACTGGAGAACAAGTACATGAGCATCTCAACCACATGAAATTAGCTCGTCTGACTGTCGACGATGACACCCAGACTCCTGTCCCTGACGACGTACTGCCTGACCCTACCACTGTGACACCCACTTCGGTCTCAGACACGCCCAGCGATACCATCCCACCACGTGCTCACACATACGGTCTTCGGTCCAGACCTGTTATTTCGACAGTACACCACCAACAGTCTGATGATTCATCTTCGTGTGACTGTGGTGTTCCAGTCTGTAAGGGACAATGGATGCGTTCTATCTGTTCCTCTCTCCCTGCCTGTTCGTTCATGGCAGCGGAAGATTACATTCATGACGGACTAGCACCTAAGAATTCATAGTTTTATGACTAGATTAAGAGGGATTTCAACGATCGTTTCGCACCCCTCGGTTCAATGTGTATAGACCCATCCACCTCAGGTATCTTTATTTGTAGTTTATTAATTTTGTCGTGTCTCTATACACTTATGTAGGCCCTAGTGTTCCTGCCACGTTCATGCTCTCCATATTTTAGTGGAAATGTCGCTTATTCAATGTATTGCCATGTAATATATTGTGCCTACGTTAGTGTCTGCCGTTTATAATCTACTTAACAGATAACACTGTGGCTGAGCATCATGAATTCCTACGCGCAACTTCTGGTCCGCTGACTCTTCAACTATCACCTCTACCTGCAGCCGAACCTCCTGCCTCCAGTTTGCGCAGACATTTAGCTAGTTAGTCATGATGCTCCATAGATAGCTTAGTTTGAGGTTTATCTTTAAGAAATGTACTCATTATTCATGCATGTCCGAGACGGTGTTGGACGTCTCAAAACTTGTTTGTTTATGGCCACTATAGGTAAATCACTGTATATAATGTTAGTTAGGTACACGCCCAAGGGTTGTCAATTTTTTCAAGCAGATCGCCGAGGACGCCGATGATAGCGTGCCGAGCGGTGTTGGACGCCAGTTCACCCTCACACACAGGGTGACCTATACCCTCTTAAGCTAAACAACTTAATAAGTATCAACAACGTGGTCAGCGTGGTCAGCAGATTTTAATGCAATCTGCTCTACCCTGCAGAGCTCAGACCAGACACAGCCTGGGCATCGGAGCGAGCACACGCGCTCCCCTTCACACCCTAGCTAGCCCCTGGCCCGGTGTACAGATATATATAGTTTTATAATAAAACTAAGGAAAAGCAGCGGATGTTTGGTACTCCAATTCCTGCCCACAACTAATCATTCTACAACTACATCGCATACAGTTGAAACATACTTTCTGAAGCCCGGGTCCCATACTTTCTGAAGCCCGGGCCCCATACTTTCTGAAGCAGGGGCCCCATACTTTCTGAAGCAGGGGCCCCATACTTTCTGAAGCCCGGGCCCCATACTTTCTGAAGCCCGGGCCCCATCCTTTCTGAAGCCCGGGCCCCATCCTTTCTGAAGCCCGGGCCCCATCCTTTCTGAAGCCCGGGCCCCATCCTTTCTGAAGCCCGGGCCCCATCCTTTCTGAAGCCCGGGCCCCATCCTTTCTGAAGCCCGGGCCCCATCCTTTCTGAAGCCCGGGCCCCATCCTTTCTGAAGCCCGGGCCCCATCCTTTCTGAAGCCCGGGCCCCATCCTTTCTGAAGCCCGGGCCCCATCCTTTCTGAACCCGGGCCCCATCCTTTCTGAAGCCCGGGCCCCATCCTTTCTGAAGCCCGGGCCCCATCCTTTCTGAAGCCCGGGCCCCATCCTTTCTGAAGCCCGGGCCCCATCCTTTCTGAAGCCCGGGCCCCATCCTTTCTGAAGCCCGGGCCCCATCCTTTCTGAAGCCCGGGCCCCATACTTTCTGAAGCCCGGGCCCCATCCTTTCTGAAGCCCGGGCCCATACTTTCTGAAGCCTGGGCCCCATACTTTATTAAGCCAGGGCAGGGGGATGCTCTAGCCGGGATTTTTAAGCTGGGGTGGGAGGTGTGCTGCCATGTTCCTCACTACCAGAGAGATCTTGACCTTCGGCTCACTGGTAACACAAATATCAGTTTAGGCCTTGATTGTCCGAGGGGATAATTGTGTTGTATAAGATTTAAGACAAACTGAATGTTTTCTAGATTGGCCTGTTCGTGCTAGTGCTCCTGGCGCGTGGTGGACACTCACGCGTGTCAGCCATTCACAGTGCGTTTGTGCTATACTTACAGTTTTTGATCATTGGCAGTCAATGAAGGGGCAGTGTGGCAGGTGACGAGGATGAGGTGTGGTGCATGGTGGGGAGCCAGGGAGAGGTAGGCAACCTGTCCTCCTACAACCTGTCCTCCTACAACCTCTCCTACAAAGAAAGTCGCATTTCCCTCGTATGCGTTACACAAGGCCAACAATTGTCGTACCAGAAAATGGAAGCGGCTGGCGAAAATGATGTACTGTCCCGTTTTCTGTTTTGGGTCCTCTGGTAGATGAGGAGAGGACACTTTATATTGACTGTTTTCTTGACGATGGGAAATCTTTGGAGGACGGGCTGGGGAGGGAGGGAGAGAATGAGGCAGGCAGGCAGGCAGGCAGGCAGCCAGCCAGCCAGCCAGCCAGCCAGCCAGCCAGCAAGCAAGCAGCCAGCCAGCCAGCCAGCCAGCCAGCCAGCCAGCCAGCCAGCCAGCCAGCGAGGGAGGGAGGGAGGGAGGGAGGGAGGGAGGGAGGGAGGGAGGCAGGCAGGCAGGCAGGCAGGCAGGCAGGCAGGCAGGCAGGCAGGCAGGCAGGCAGCCAGCCAGCCAGCCAGCCAGCCAGCCAGCCAGGAGCGAGGGAGAGAGTGAGGCAGGCAGGCAGGCAGGCAGCCAGCCAGCCCAGCCAGCCAGCCAGCCAGCCAGCCAGCAAGCCAGCCAGCGAGGGTGGGAGGGAGGGAGGGAGTGAGGTAGGCAGCAAGACATGGAAGGGAAGGGGGGAGGGGGGGAAGGGAGGGAGCGAGGCATGAACCCTCACCACCATAGGCTCGGCGCCTCAACCTAATAAGCAAATTCCAAGTCGACTACAGAAACCCAGGAAAGTTCTGGAAAAAAAGTAAAAACCCTGATGAGAAACTTAGCTGAGGCAACACCCTACATCACAGACGCCTCAGGAAATAAACTCTATGAGGAGAGAGAACATGAACAGAAATTCAGGAAGTTCTGGGAAAAAATATTCAGGATAAACCCGGAAAAAAGTTTAAACTTTTGTCCAATTAATGAAAGGGAAATTACAACTCGAGTCGATAACAAAGCTGCAGCACTACTCCCGACGCAAACAATAGACCTTAACAACGTACGCGATGACAGCCACCTTATGAAACATAACCATTGCAGAGGTCCATAAAACAATTATGGGTTTGCAGAACAAGGCGCCGGGCAACAGCAAGATAAATATGATGGTATTATCCAACCTACCAGTGATTGCACTCCATCATTACACACGTATAATAAATGCAACTCTTGCATCTGGACTATTCCCCACATACTTCAAGAATGCCACAATAAGATTAATCCCCAAGCCAGGTAAACCCCCAACCCAAACTGAAAATTACAGGCCAATTTCCCTCCTCGAAGTACCAGGCAAAATATTCGAAAAAATAAAAAATCAGAGACTTGTAAAGTAAATGGAGGAGGAAGGGAAGTATAACACCAGGCAGTATCGGTTTAGAAACCGCAGAGGGGCCCATACAGCTATAGCCCTGATCTAGGAGCATATAGCCAACGCAGTGTCGAAAAAGGATCAGAGTAATATAGTGCTTAGAGACGTCTCGAAAGCCTTCGACAAAGTGTGGCACACAGGCCTAAAATATAAGATGTCTGACCTAAGACTTCCTGAGAGATTTTCTGCTATTCTCTGCAGTTTTATAGACAACAGAGCTGCTAGGGTCAATATCGGCAGCTACTTGGGTGACGTAATAAAACTAAAACGTGGAGTACCACAAGGAAGCTGCCTCTCCCCCACTCTATTAAACATATATACAGCTGACCTACCCCAACCCCAACATGGAAAATACATCACATACGCTGACGATGTCACCCAAATAATATGCCAACCGGGACCATCAAAGCCGCTAATAGCTGACAAGACCAAGGCAGCAAATGAATCCATAAACAACTTTGAGAGGCAATGGAAAATTAGCACAAATAAACAATAGTTCCAGATAATAGACATTGCAAAAGGAAACCCAAACCAAATTATCCTTGACAACCGCCCGATCCAATATGCGGAGGTGGCAGAATACTGGGACTCATGATCAATAGAACAGGGATAAAAATTCACGAAAGGGACAGACTAAACAAAGCCAAAGCCGCCTTAAGAAATCTGAGGAGATTCCGAAGACTCGATACAAACATTCAGATCCACCTATATAAGGCTCTAGTTCGGCCACATCTAGAGTATCCCCCAGTACCACTACACATCATAAGGAAAACTAACATGCAAAAACTGCAAGCGGTGCAAAATAAGGCACTAAGGAGAGCAGCAAAACACCGTCCACCATATGATCAGACAATCCAGGAGTTCAATGAACTCCTGAACATACAGCTACTAAACATCAGACTGCAGCACCAAGCCATCAGGGTGTGGAACACCATCGAAATGTTAGAGGACCCAATGTTAGAAAGATTACTCCAAGATGAGACGCCCCGCTCCCACAGCTGGGGGCCCAAGAACCTCGATTTACGAGATGAAAACCCAACCACACTGTACAAAATTCTCAGATGAAATATTAACCAGAAATCCCTTCCCCCAATACTTGAAAAAACTGTGTGTGTGTGTGTGTGTGTGTGTGTGTGTGTGTGTGTGTGTGTATGTGTATGTGTATGTGTATGTATGTATGTATATATATTATATATATATATATATATATATATATATATATATATATATTTATATATACATATATATAATATTATATATATATATATATATATATATATATATATATATACATATATATAATATATATATATATATATATATATATATATATATATATAATATATATATTTATATATATATATATATTAAAATATATATATTATATATTATATATATATATATATATATATATATATATATATATATATATATATATGATAATAATAATAATAATAATGTGTGTGTGTATACGTACTTGCCTAGTTGTGCTTCCTGGGTTGAGCTCTGGCACTTTGGCCCCGCCTCGCCCACATTCTTTGGGCGAATTTTTATTTAAATGCATGAAAAATTAAAGTGCAGAAAAAACTACATTTTATGCAGTGAAAAAATTCACCCAAAGAATGTTATATTTACCATATTTCTCTGGGTTTGAGAATATTATCAAGGCGTTGAAACTTTTTGATATACATGTATTGTTTAGCTACGAAAATACTGTTAGTAAGCTATTAGTTAGGAACAACCCTCGTAGTGATAATTGTCATATATAAAATACCTTGTAAAGACTGTAAGTTCTATGTTGGGCAAACATCTAAAGATTTGAAATGTAGAATTTCTTAACATAAATACTCTGTAAGACATGGCCGGTTGTCTAATGCCTTGTTTGTTCATCTGTCAGAAGATGCTCACCAAATTGATTGGGAGATGTCTTCTTCATTAACGAATTGTAAAAGCACTTATAACAGGAACATAATTGAATCTGCTTTGATACAGATTACAGAAGAATGTAATTTGAACATTTGCAGTGGTTTATATAACTTAGATCCATTTTGATACATCAATTAAAGGGAGATTTGAATAGGATCATTGATACACATTTGTCCCACTAATTGATTGTAAATATTTACTATTTTATGCTATTATTATGCATGTGTGAGCCTATTGGTGGGTATGAATAGGAGCTGCATCGTATGGGTCAATTGGCCTTCTGCAGTTCTTATGCGGCCATATTTGTTTCCACCTAATTCCCATTCATTTGTCATTGTATCTCACCTCACTCGACCACTCTCTCTTGCTTATATATGTTCAATACTTGACCTGTAATCACTCCTTCTGAAGATGTATTAATATACGAAAGTACTTGAGAAAATTACTGTTTCAATTCTTCCTCCGTGGTCTGACACTGTTCTGACACTGACACTGACACACACATATATATATATATATATATATATATATATTTATAATGAATATATATATATATTTGTATATATATATATATATATATATATATATATATACATGTGTGTGTGTGCATTTATATATGTGTATATATGTATATATTGTGACGGTAAAGTAGTGAGTATGGATGTTCGGCAGTCCTCCAATGGCAGGTGTCAAAGCCTGGTCACATAACAAAAAAAAAGACTGCTTGCCTGATTGTCTGTGGTAAGGTAGGGGAAGACACACAAAACACAAAGTATAAACAATGAAATTTTAATTACTCTAGAAAANGGTTACACTGTGGCTTCTTGTTGTTGTTGAGCTCGTTGGGCCCCTTGTTACATGTGAGCTTATAAGATATAGTCTGGACAATATCCTCCAGTTTGTTCATTAATTTACGTTTCAAAAGATATCTGCTCTCAATATTGCCCATTGGGTTATCAGAAAAGTACTAATAAGAAATACTAATATTAGACATGCTATTATTAAAAATACTATTATAAATACTAATATTAATGCCCTACCTATGGCCACTGTGTATTGCCCGAAACGCTGCGAGTATTAGTGGCTGTAGGCATTGTATGTACTAGCTCTCTCTAGAAATCTAGCATTGTTTGTAACTCATCTTGTATGATGTAATTTTACCCGAATAAACATTTAATTTGATATGTACATCATTATATGAGTAATTTTTCAATGATTAATTAAACAAATATTTGATGGTTAGGTTAATTTGGTTAGCCATTATTATTGTCTGTGTCAGTCATAAGGATACATAAGCACTAGTTTTATGACAAAATTATTTGTGAGCGGGACTTGGACTCCCGTTGTTTCATCACGTGCCATGTTCCTCCAATATAAATAATTATTAATTATAAATTTGTGTATAGTTAGGCCAAGGGTAGGCCTAAATATACCCAGCGGGTATTCTTCCTATTGGGGACTGTTGTAAATGTTGCTATGGCGGCGCTGCCCAATACTGTCACTATGGCGTTGTGTCCACTCACAGGATGAGTGACACTGCCCAATACTGTCACTATGGCGGTGTGTCCACTCACAGGATGAGTGGCGCTGCCCAATACTGTCACTATGGCGGTGTGTCCACTCACAGGATGAGTGGCGCTGCCCAATACTGTCACTATGGCGTTGTGTCCACTCACAGGATGAGTGACACTGCCCAATACTGTCACTATGGCGGTGTGTCCACTCACAGGATGAGTGACGCTGCCCAATACTGTCACTATGGCGGTGTGTCCACTCACAGGATGAGTGACACTACCCAATACTGTCACTATGGCGGTGTGTCCACTCACAGGATGAGTGGCGCTGCCCAATACTGTCACTATGACGGTGTGTCCACTCACAGGATGAGTGGCGCTGCCCAATACTGTCACTATGGCGGTGTGTCCACTCACAGGATGAGTGGAGCTGCCTAATAAACTCGCCCCTCGGGGAAAATTAAATTAAAAATTAGCCGTGTGCAAATCGTTTCTCATTCATAAAGAGTGGGTTTAGTGAGAGGATTAACGAGCTTTAGGCCTTGTGCGATGAGGACGGGCTGATTAGTTATACAAAGCGAGTGAAGCATTTCGAGGTGTGATTCGAACACAGTAATAGGGCGAAACACTGTTAAGAGAGAAGTTATAATATAAAGTATCTTCATTTATTAACATGGTGAGGTGGGGGGGGGGGGGGGGGGGGGCAGCCCGTCCTCGTAAACAAAGGCTCAAATCCGTTCCATGCACCTGCCATGGTTTATGAAGGAAAAACGGTTAACACACGACACTCACAACCCGTCCTCAGACTAAGTCCATTCCATCTAGTGGTCGACCCCGAGGACGCATTCATCAATTTTAACATGTTCTTCATTAAAAAATATCAACGTTCTCAAATATTAAGTTAATATTATTATATTAACTTAATATTATTATATTAACTGTGCTTATTTAGTCATTGGCATAGGTTAGGAATTTAGGTTCTGTTGGCGATTATTTGTATTTATAGTACGTGGGTGAAGCATTTACTGCGTTGTGGTTCGAACAAAAGTCGGCAGTGAAGCACTTGTTCCAGAAGTGTTCGAACGAAATCAGTTGTGAGTCGTTTGTAAACCGTTTTTTTTATTATTCATAAACAGGGGGTTTGGAAGGTGAATGGAATCACTTTTGGGTCTTTGTTTGGAGGACGGGCTGACTCATGACTGATGACGTTCGAACACTTCTCGATTTGGGCTTCGCTGACGATTTCTGTTAGAGCCACAACGCTATAAATGCTTCACCCACGTATATATAATACAAATAATCACCAACAGAACTTAAACACCTAACTTAACCAGTGCCTAAATATGCACAGTATGCTAATATATAATAAAATAATTTATATTTGAGAAAATTTATATTTTGAATGAGGAGCATTTAAAAATTGATGAATGCGTCTTTGGGGTCGACCGCTGGATGGAATGGACTTGGTCTGAGGACGGGTTGGTGGTGGGTTAACCAGCATTTGGTCGATGAACAAATTCACAAGGGCCGTGACAAGGGTTCGAACCAATGTCCGAAAGGATCCCAGACGCTGCCTTAATCGACTGAGCTACGACATGGTAAAAGAACTGCAACCGGGAACTCATCCTGATTTACCAACGGTTCCTGCAGTCTCTCAGAGACACAAACCAGGGTTTACGCAATTCCTCATGCACACGAGCTATGTCAATAGGCTGTTCTACCTCTTCGCCCTTCATTACACAGCTCGGGTGCATGGGGGGAATTGCGTAAAACCCTGGTTTGTATCTCGGAGAGACTGCAGGAACCGTTGGTAAATCAGGATGATTTCCCGGTTGCAGTTCTTTACCATGTCGTAGCTCAGTCGATTAAGGCAGCGTCTGGGATCCTCTTAAACATTGGTTCGAACCCTCGTCACGGCCCTTGTGGATTTGTTCATTTGATGCATCACGCTATTGTGATTTCTGTGTGTAATGAAGAAAGTGCGAAGAGGTAGAACGGCCTATTGGCATAGCTCGAGTGCAAATGTGGTTGTTGGTTACGAGGACAGGTGTTGTTAGCACCGTCGCCCACCTGACAACACCGTCGCCCACCTGACAACACCGTCGCCCACCTGACAACACCGTCGCCCACCTGACAACACCGTCGCCCACCTGACAACACCGTCGCCCACCTGACAACACCGTCGCCCACCTGACAACACCGTCGCCCACCTGACAACACCGTCGCCCACCTGACAACACCGTCGCCCACCTGACAACACCGTCGCTTTGTATAGTAACGAACTGGCTGGTAGTGGAGACCTGCAGAGTGGTTGGGGCCAGGTGACTCTGGCTTAAATGCGTCTAAGGCCATTACTGTCGAGGTGCAGTGTGCGAAGAGGACCGACATCCCAGATTGAATGTTACTGTGGTGGCTGTTAGAGGAGTGGTGTAGTTAAGGGTTGAGAGCAGGTGATGCTGGGGTCCCCACCTCCTCCTGACCCTCTGAATTCTACCGAAAACCTCATTATTAATATAAAAGTAGGTCGGGTAAGCAAGGCTTCGTTGTGAATCCTGGGCCCATACTTTCTGAAGCCCGGGCCCCATACTTTCTGAAGCCCGGGCCCCATACTTTCTGAAGCCCGGGCCCCATACTTTCTGAAGCCCGGGCCCCATACTTTCTGAAGCCCGGGCCCCATACTTTCTGAAGCCCGGGCCCCATACTTTCTGAAGCCCGGGCCCCATACTTTCTGAAGCCCGGGCCCCATACTTTCTGAAGCCCGGGCCCCATACTTTCTGAAGCCCGGGCCCCATACTTTCTGAAGCCCGGGCCCCATACTTTCTGAAGCCCGGGCCCCATACATTCTGAAGCCCGGGCCCCATACATTCTGAAGCCCGGGCCCCATACATTCTGAAGCCCGGGCCCCATATATTCTGAAGCCCGGGCCCCATACTTTCTGAAGCCCGGGCCCCATACTTTCTGAAGCCCGGGCCCCATACTTTCTGAAGCCCGGGCCCCATCCTTTCTGAAGCCCGGGCCCCATCCTTTCTGAAGCCCGGGCCCCATCCTTTCTGAAGCCCGGGCCCCATCCTTTCTGAAGCCCGGGCCCCATCCTTTCTGAAGCCCGGGCCCCATCCTTTCTGAAGCCCGGGCCCCATCCTTTCTGAAGCCTGGGCCCCATACTTTCTGAAGCCTGGGCCCCATACTTTCTGAAGCCTGGGCCCCATACTTTCTGAAGCCTGGGCCCCATACTTTCTGAAGCCTGGGCCCCATACTTTCTGAAGCCTGGCCCCATACTTTCTGAAGCCCGGGCCCCATACTTTCTGAAGCCCGGGCCCCATACTTTCTGAAGCCCGGACCCCATACTTTCTGAAGCCCGGCCCCATACTTTCTGAAGCCCGGGCCCCATACTTTCTGAAGCCCGGCCCCATACTTTCTGAAGCCGGGCCCCATACTTTCTGAAGCCCGGGCCCCATACTTTCTGAAGCCCGGGCCCCATACTTTCTGAAGCCCGGGCCCCATACTTTCTGAAGCCCGGGCCCCATACTTTCTGAAGCCCGGGCCCCATACTTTCTGAAGCCCGGGCCCCATACTTTCTGAAGCCCGGGCCCCATACTTTCTGAAGCCCGGGCCCCATACTTTCTGAAGCCCGGGCCCCATACTTTCTGAAGCCCGGGCCCCATACTTTCTGAAGCCCGGGCCCCATACTTTCTGAAGCCCGGGCCCCATACTTTCTGAAGCCCGGGCCCCATACTTTCTGAAGGCCGGGCCCCATACTTTCTGAAGGCCGGGCCCCATACTTTCTGAAGGCCGGGCCCCATACTTTCTGAAGGCCGGGCCCCATACTTTCTGAAGGCCGGGCCCCATACTTTCTGAAGGCCGGGCCCCATACTTTCTGAAGGCCGGGCCCCATACTTTCTGAAGGCCGGGCCCCATACTTTCTGAAGCCCGGGCCCCATCCTTTCTGAAGCCCGGGCCCCATACTTTCTGAAGCCTGGGCCCCATACTTTCTGAAGCCTGGGCCCCATCCTTTATGAAGCCCGGGCCACATCCTTTCTGAAGCCCGGGCCCCATACTTGTTGGACGCCAGTTCACCCTCACACATAGGGTGACCTATACCCTCTTAAGCTAAACAACTTAATAAGTATCAACAACGTGGTCAGTGTGGTCAGCAGATTTTAATGCAATCTGCTCTACCCTGCAGAGCTCAGACCAGACGCAGCCTGGGCATCGGAGCGAGCACACGCGCTCCCCTTCACACCCTAGCTAGCCCCTGGCCCGGTGTACAGATATATATAGTTTTATAATAAAACTAAGGAAAAGCAGCGGATGTTTGGTACTCCAATTCCTGCCCACAACTAATCATTCTACAACTACATCGCATACAGTTGAAACACTGGTGACAGCATAGTGGGATTCACCCCTGTCCTCCAGCAGCACAGCAGTGCACAGCAAGCAACACAGCAGCGCAGCAGCAACACAGCAGCACAGCAGCAACACAGCAGCGCACAGCAACTCACAGCAGAGCACAGCGCGCAGCAGAGCACAGCGCACAGCAACACAGCAGGGCACAGCAGCCAGCATCACAACAGTTCAGCGTGGCTGACTCACCCAGCGCCCGCCCGTACTCGTTCATCCAGCGCGCGCCCCTGACTCACTCACCCAGTGCCCAGCGCGCGCCCGTCCTTGACTCACTGCGCGCCACCAGCTGACTCGCCGTGACTCACCGTGACTCAACGAGCCTTGGTGCCTGCCTGACGTCACCTTTCCACCTCTCGCTGTCTGGCCTGACGACTTCTGCCGCCTGACGTCTCCTGCCGCCTGACGACTTCTGCCGCCTGACGTCTCCTGCCGCCTGACGACTTCTGCCGCCTGACGTCTCCTGCCGCCTCCCGACGACGCCACAGCACGACGCCGGACCTGTGACGACCAGATCATCTCTGCCCCGTTGAACGGATTGCAGCCCCAGCAGCCTTCAGCTCTAGTTAAGTACCCTTTGTTATTTGTGTAGTAGAGTAAACTGTAGACTTTCGTGGGCACAATGTAAACTTACTTTATGGATAACCGATACTCGCTCAGACCTCGCTCGCGCACTTACCCCTACAGTCTACGGTCTCGTTCACTATCAGAGAGTAACTTACTCTTAACTAGTGAGCTCCCTACGCTGGCTCACTTATCCTTAGCCAGTGAACTCCCAACCTCAGCTCTCAGTAGCTTATCCTCATTAACCTCTACAACCAGCAGCGACTCGGTAATCATGACTCAAGCCCTGAATACTGCGGGTTCTAACTCGAACACCGTTACAGTTCTTACACAGTCTGTTGACATTCGCCCATTTAGTGGAAAGGATCCAACCCTCTTGGAGACATGGTTCGCTAGTGTAGAGGCTAGAGCGAAGAGCAAGGGTACTGCTGTCACAGACGCAGACTATATCAGTATGGCGACGTCCACACTTGACTATAAATCTGGAGATGCGTATCTCGTAGCAGGAACACCTGACTTAAAGAAAATTGTAAACTGGGATGAATTTAAGAAATTCTTTCGTAGGAGATATATATCGGTAGTTGATCGTGACCCCTTTGGCATTGCTCGCCAATTAGCTACTGCAGTAATGCGTCCTGATGAAACACGCAATGCTTTTGCCACGCGTCTAGCTACGCTACAGGACTCACTGGAGAAAGCCTTGATGGGTTCTAGATGGGATGCTAGTGGAAGCCTCACTATACAGAATGTGGGTAAACTATTGGCGTTCGGTGCCATGCAGAGTCATGCCCCCGAGGCCATACTGAAAGACATCGAGGATAGGAATTTTGGTCCTACCCACACGCTATGGGACTTAATGGACGTCATGGTAGAGTCCACAGACAGGTTAAAGTCTCGGGATTCTGCTCAGCTTTCTGCCGTTTTTCGTGCAAACAGTTCCCATACCACAGTGAACGTTGTCACGCGTTCTACCCCTAGACCTGTTCAGACTCGTGCTAGGTCTCCGCCTTCGTATGGCCCCAGGTCATACTCCAGGACAGGTTCCCCTCAATACCCTCAGCGACCTCGAACACCAGAATGTTTTAACTGTGGCAAACAAGGCCACCGTAAGGCAGAGTGTACATCAACTAACACTCGTTACCAACAGCATGCTAGACATAACTACACAGGCCGATCACGTGATCACACCCGTTCTTATTGCACATATCACCGCCGACCTGGACATGACACTGCTGACTGTAGAGCCCGTCGCGGTACTAACCAGACTAACCGTTCTAGTCCTACTCCTCCTTCCCGTAAGCAACCGCAGGCTGCAGCAAGTAACCAGCGCCGACCGAGCCCTACACGTAGCCCTGCAACCCGACCAACTGCCCATGTTAGGTACGCAACCACTGACAGTCGCGACACAGATGGACACCGTGACTCGCGCGTGACAAACGGCGCCACGGCCATCAAGGATAATGGAGACTCGACCTACGAACACGCAGATCAGCCCTATGACTCTCAGTCGGGGGAAGGTATAACAGCCTGGGTAAACGGTATGACGTAGGGAAGCGAGACGACCTCCCTGTATACTCAGTGCCTACCTGTAACAGGTACGGTACCTTAGCAGAGGAGGATAACATGGACGAACTACACACTGACGGTACTCATGTACATGTACTCCAGACACCACGTCGACCGTCAGTCCCGTAATACATGTTTAACAGGTTGCCTATCAAGGACACAGAAGGTCCTCTGATTTCAGCCACTCTGAAGGGTCGACATGTTAAGATTTTCCTAGACACAGGAGCTCGAGTCAACATCATTAAACAAGACGCCCTTCATGGCCTACGCGACCGACTCGATATACGACAGTCGTCTGTTTCCAACCTTGGTGGACTTACTGGAGGAATGACTCCAACGTTAGGTGAAGCAGACATAGAGTTAATAGTTAATGACAGATCACACACCGTGCCATGTGTGATAGCGGTGCAGTACGATTCCTGGAGATATTTTACTAGGATTAAACACCNACCCATTTCATTACGTATGAGGTCATTTTTTTTTATTGGAGTTAAAATTAACGTAGTTATATGACCGAACCTAACCAACCCACCTAACCTAACCTATCTTTATAGGTTAGGTTAGGTTATGTAGCCGAAAAAATTAGGTTAGGTTAGGTTAGGTAGTTAGGTAGTTGAAAACAATTATTTCATGAAACTTGGCTTATTAGCAAATCGGGCCTTGCATAGTAGGCTGAGAAGTGCGTTCTGGCTACTAGTACGACATATATATATATATATATATATATATATATATATATATATATATATATATATTATATATATATATATATATATATATTATAGATTAATATATATAATTATATAAATATATAATATATTAAATATATATATATTATATATATAATATATATATATATATATATATATATATATATAAATATATATATATATTATACTAAATTTTTTCCAATTATTGGGGATTTCTGCTCGGTATTTCATCTGGGAATTATGTACTGCGGGGCTGGGGCCAGATTCACAAAGCAGTTAAGTACGTACATACTGAAGAATGTTTCTCCTTAGCACCTTCGAACGGCTACGTTGGTATTCAGGTAGGCATTTAAGAAGGAAAATCTTCGTAAGTGTGATCCGTCACGCTAAGTTGCTGTTTAAAACTCGTAGTTGTGCATAGACAGGATATAACTAAATTTTTCTCTACTACACAACACGGAGGATCGATTTTATAATAAACAAAACATTTTATCAGGAGAGTTTCATTAAGAGGCGTCCTTCGTGTTAACGATATATGCATTCTCTGCTTGAAACTTGTAGTTAATATATTTTATATTAGAATTAGTTTTATAATAGTAAGATACCAGTATAAAATAAAAATCCCAGTAGTTAAGTAAATATACACTGGTGAACATGAAATATGAGAGAATGTGGCTGGTGGCAGCATTTACTATCACCAAATGCCCCTGTTCACCTCACAGTAAGTAGAGCTAGGGGTGTACCTTAGCTATACATACCCATTTTTAATTTATTTTGTTTGGTTTTATTTTTAAATTAAATCTGGGTGATACATAAAAGAAAATATGTTGCACAAATTATGTTAGGTAAGAAGGGTTAAAACTTCAAAAACTTCTGTCATTGAATACTTAAACCAATAATTATGACTGAATTAGAGTACTAACATTACATATCAATATGAGATCTTGATGATCTATGGTTAACATTTATGATTTAAAAAGGATAATACTGGTAATAATAATAATAATACAAGCTATAATTTAAAGCCTTTATTACTGATTTCTTTTTATTAACAAGCTTAGGTATACACAGCAATGTGCTGCTACCGTATTTTATATGAAAGATTGCACAATGTAGATCATAAACTAGCTACAAGTTCATCTAACATCACCCACCTCACAGGATGGCCAGTCATACATGGAATCAGGAGAGAATAAGAAATGTAAGGCTGATATACTAGCCCCCGCTAGCAAAATCTGGGTACATCACAAGAATATCTTCCAATATTCCTGAGTGTATGAAGTAATTACAGAGCTCAAAGTACCTCATACCATTTAGTCTGAAGTCACTGATAACAGGGCAATCACAGATATAGTGTTGGAGAGTATGTTCTCTCAAGTAGGACTGAAAACAGATTTTTTTCACCCAGAGGGTTATAAAAACCCCAACCCACACACTAAATAATGTTGTGAATAATGAATTAAAGTCCACTTATGGATTTCAACCAACAAACTTATACTAAACATAGAAAATACCAACTACATCTTACTTGGAAGCAAATCAACAAATGCAATTCAGCTTCAGATAGACAATGTTAACATCAGTAATAAAAATGATGGAAAGTTTCTTGGCCTATTCCTAGACAAGACTCAACTTCAGCATCCACATACATCACATAACAATGAAAGTCTCAAAAATAGTTGGTGTACTCTTCAAAATCAGATAGTATGTACCTAACTCTGCTCTCATCTCTCTATTTGAGTCACTAATCTATCCCTATCTTAATTATGGTATCTGTGCATGGGTTCAACCACTGCAAACCACCTCAAGTCCATCATCACCCAGCAAATATCTGCTATCAGACAACACTCAGCCCCCTTGTTTAAATCCCTAAACATAAACTTACTCCACACATTCTCTTGTGTCAATTACATTTACAAAACCCTGTTCTTAAATGCAAACCCTGCTCTGAAACTCCCTGGACAGATGTAATAGGCCCCATTATCATCACACGAGAAATAAATATCTCTTTGATATTCTCAGAGTCAAACTTAATCTGTTTAAACACTCTATGCAAATAAAGGGACCTAGTCTATGGAACTCACTCTCTAATGAATTGAAAATTTGTCCAACTTTTGCCTCATTCAAAAACAAAACTAAAAATTACTATACGTAATTTCATCTTCACAGTTTCCTACCTTGTCTTTAAAATTGCACTGTATCTAGTGCTACCTAATCTCCCAATCTTTATGTACCTAATCCTAACAACTTTACCATTGTGATCATTGCTGTCTTCTTATATGTGCTATCAATATTCTGTATTGCGCCTATTAATCTTTGTTAAATTACCAATCAAGCTGTTCATGCAATCAATCAGAGCTACCGATCCCCCCTCATGGTGCGTTGGATTGTTTGTTTGCTCACAGGGCCCCAATGAGCTTTAATATACCTACTAATCTCTCTCATCTCATTTTGTTTTGCAATGTACTTATCATTTTATAATTCTACTAGAATTTACCTACTTAAAATTGTTAGATTAAGGACCTGCCTGAAACACTGGACATACTTTTTTTATTTTTTTTTATTTTTACATGCAAGCATGCAAGTTAAATACAATAAGAACAAGAAAAGAACATAGAAAACATAACAAAACAAAACAAAACAATAAACCACCGGCCAGAAGGGCTGACAGTACAACAATTACAAACAAGATAAATACACGAGAAACACAGCATACATCAAGACACAAAATAGAAAACAATGTCAAACAAGCAAGCACAGCAACATTACAAAACATTATAAAACAAAACAAACATCAAGAGGCATAACATGAAACATAACAAGAAAATCACAATATACAACAAACTATAAAGAAAAACATAACAAAAATAGCAAACAAGTACAACATGTAATGCAATAATAAAACACCAGTGCAAAGGTACATCACAGAAACAAGACATGAATAAAAACTCACACCAAACCAACCGCCTCGCAACAAACAAAGGGAGAGGCTCGGGCACAAACTACAATAGGGCAAACGAAGCAACCTGAAGGGCACACAACACTACAGGAAGCAAATAGACAGGAAATCAGCAGACATACTTGCCCGGGAACATGACCCGCAGGAACCGTACATGGTTTTTTTTTCTTTTACATGCAAGCACGCAAGCATGCAAGTGAAATACAAGAAATACAATAAAATAACACAGGAAATAAAAAAACAAAACAAGAAACCACCGGCCAGAAGGACCGCAGTACAGCACAACAATTAGCAAAACTGGATAAATGCATGAGAAACACAGCACACATCAAGACACAAAATATATACTAATAACAACAAGCAATCAATGCAATCAAGAAAACAAAACATAGTAACATACACAACAACAAACATGCACTGACCTGAAGGACCGAGAACAAAACACAACATAAAGGACATCATAAATAGAACAAGAAAATCGCACAGCACACAACAAGCCAAAATAAAAACGAAAATAATGATAAAACAAAAAAAATAAAAACAAAATAAAAATAAAAAACAAAAAACAACACATTGTAGCAAGGCATAAGTAGAACACACAAGGCAAAGTAACAACACAAAAGCAAATAAAGAAAAAAACGCTCTCACCAAAACACCAGCCTCGCAACAAATAAGGGAGAGGCACAGGCAAAGAAAAATAGGGCAACAAAAGGCCATATGGACACACAACACTACAGTAACATGAAATCAGCTGACATATTTGCCCGGAACAAGACCCGGGGGAACCGCCATTGAACGCCTCCCAATGCAGCCACCTCCCCAAAGAGTCTTGACCCTCCACCGGGGACGCCATGTCACCGGAACCCCGACAACAAACACCCGCAAACAGGGAACCTATACAGTGTCACTCCGGAGGCGAGTAACTGCCACCCTACTCCATACACCGGGAACCTGCCCATCATGAAAATCCTCCGGCCTTTCAGACAGCAGGAACTCGGCAACCACGGCCTCCAGTTCCCCCAAGTCGCAACCCCACAGGAGGGGGACGGACAGAGGGCAACACCACAGGGGCACCAGCGGCCACGGGCACACCACCAGACAACTGCAGGGAACCAGGGTGGCGCGCATCCTTTCGTAAAGTCACTACCAGGCCACGCCCAGCACCAGCATCCGCACTATCCCTGGCAGCGGAAGCCAACACACCCCACTGCGGAGAGCCCCCTGTCGGAGAAGGAACAGAAGGCACCCCTGAGGCACGGGCACCAGCAACAGCAACAGCAGGCACATGGACCTCTGCCACCACTAACTGCGGAGACAGAGACGCATCCGGTTCCACAGCGTCAGCACCCGAAGACCCACAAACACTGAAGTCCCCAACATTGGCCCAGGCAGAAGACAAACGCCGGGAACGTTTGGGCTCCGGCTGGAGAGCGTCAGAGCCGGAAGCGGACCCAGAAACCCGGGTACCACTAGCCGAACGAACCGACGCCCGACGCAGGACGGCAGCAGCCGCCTCCACCGGGGGAATCGGGCCACACACAGTAGGAGGCTCCGCAGTCACCCCAGCACCCAGCTCAGCTGAGACACTCGGCGAGGGCGCAGGGCCAGACGCAGCAGCAGGAAACGAGGAAGACGAAGACGTCGACGACACACAGAGACCATCTGGAACACCCCCGGGAGCAGCTGGGACAGCGACAGGGGCAGGAAGATCAGCCGACGGCACCGGAACACCCGGAGAAGGGGCCGCACCATTAGGAGGACCGCCGGGCGACGCAGGGGGATCTGCAGCAGCCAACGGGACGTCCACATCCTCGCCCTCGGAATCCACCCCAACAGGGAGCGGCGGGAAATCCTCCTCCCGGAACAGGTTCACAGGAGCGACTGCAGCCTCCGAGCACCCGGCCGCCTGATGCCCCAACAGGCCACACCGAAAGCAGGTACGGGGTTGCCAGGCATAGTATACACGGACGTAGTACCCCAGAAGCCAGACTGAAGAAGGAATGTCAGACCTCAGGTGCATCCCAAGGGTACGAATGTTCATCAGCATACCCTTATACCTCCCTGAGGACAGTGTGTGCACCCGCATACCCTTGTACCTCCCTGAGAACAGCGTGTGCACCCGCATACCCTTATACCTCCCTGAGGACAGTATGTGCACCCGCACACTGACGACCGCGCCAAACTGCTGGAAGTAACGCCGGAGTAGATCTTCGGGAAACTCCAAGGGCGCCCCATGCACACTCACGTAGGTCAGGGCACCACTACGGTCTGTAACGGTCATAGAGCCGGCACCATCCGGCAGGGACAAGGAACGCCCCTCGTAACGGCGGAGAACGCACGGTACACCACCTCCCCCGCCAACTTGATGATAACCCGGTGAGCAGTTAGCAGCTCAACTCTGTAGACGTCGTCGACCGGGACACGGAGCATGTCACACATGATAAGCTCAACTAGAGGATAGCCAGCACGGCCTGTAAACTCCAGTCCCACGGAGTTTACTCTCATCACAGGAGGGAGAAGGCCTCCCATCGCAAGCGTGCGATGTCAACACCAGCCAAACAGCAACTGCAGGGAGGGAGGGGAAGCCCACACCCCCTGGCGACGACAACGGCAAACACCCCAAACTACCAGAGGCCAGGTGACACGTCTGTACCTCACGGCAGCTCCAGGTGCACTCAATTCCACTCTGCACGTACTAGTGGCTTTACAAGAATGTTAATACCATGCTATGTATCCTCACAACCCCAATGTACCTTTTTTATATAAATAAACAAACCCATGGAACCGCCTACCCGCTGAAGCCGTAAATGCCAAAATCCAGCTAGAAAATATCATTAGGACAATTGACGAGACTTAACAAGCAGCCAGTTTTTAGTCCTCGTCGTCCGTTTTTTTGTCCTCGGCCACTAGAAAGTTAGTGGCACTTGGGTAAATTTAGGTAAATATATACATAAATAAATACCATCGCTTCTCAAATCTTGGGAGCGACAAGGAAAGCTATACACTATCTTTTAGAATTACGTAGGTAAAGAAAAAATGTAACATTTGTATACTACAATGTCGGTGCTGACTGTACAAGTTGAAAAAAACCTAATTTTACTTCGAAATGTACTGATTTTCTTATAAAAAATTGACGTAAATAAATAGCAATTGGTCACAGATAAGCTCCGATATGCGAACGTCGTGATTGGCTACAATTGTAAGATGAAAAATGTTACCTTCTCTCTGATTGGCCAAAAAAAAGCCTAGTGACATCTAGCGAGACATAAGTGAACTACTTAAAAATCTTTTTTACTTTTCTGAATTGCCCTTTGGCGCGTTCTTAGCCAGTGCTTAGGAACCTTCGTAGCACACATACTTATGAAGAAATAAATGGGGCTTGGTGAATCTAGGTCCTGGTGGGTTTTCATCTAGCGAATTGAGGCTCTTGGGCCCCCAGCTGTGGGAGCGAGGCATCTCATCTTGGAGTAATCTTTCTAACATTGGATCCTCTAACATTTCGATGGAGTTCCACACCCTGATGGCTTGGTGCTGCCGTCTGATGTTTAGTGGCTCTATGTTCAGGAGCTCATGGAGTTCCTGGATTGTCTGATCATATGGTGGATGGTGTTTTGCTACTCTCCTTAGTGCTTTATTTTGCACTGTTTGCAGTTTTTGCATGTTAGTTTTCTTTATGGTGTGTAGTGGTGCTGGGGGATACACTAGATGCGGCCGAACTAGAGCCTTATATAGGTGTATCTGAATGTTCATACTGAGGCTTCGGAATCTCCTCAGTTTCCCCAAGGCTGCTTTGGCTTTGTTTATTCGGTCTCTTACGTGAATTTTTATCCTGGTTCTATTGATCAAGAGTCCCAGTATTCTGCCTACCTCCGCATATTGGATCGGGATGTTGTCAAGGATAATGGGGTCTGAGTTTCTTTTTGCAATGTGTATTATGAACCTTTGTTTGTTGGTGCTAATTTTCCATTTCTTCTCAAAGTTTTTCCAGTTCAATTGCTGCCTTGGTCTTGTCGGCTAGTAACGGCTTTGATGGTCCGGGTTGGCAAATTATTTGGGTGACATCGTCAGCGTATGTGATGTATTCTCCATGTTGGGGTAGGTCAGCTGTATATATGTTTTAATAGTGGGGGAGAGGAAGCTTCCATGTGGTACTCCACTTTTCAGTTCTATTACGTCACCTAAGTAGCTGCTGATATTAGGCCTAGCAGTTCTGTTGTCTATAAAGCTGCAAAGAGTAGCAGTAAGTCTCTCAGGAAGTCCTAGTTCAGATGTCTTATATTTTAGGCCTGTGTGCCACACTTTGCCGAAGGCTTTCAAAACGTCTCGAAGCACTATATTACACTGATCGACACTGCGTTGGCTATATGCTCGTAGATCAGGGCTATAGCTGTGTGGGCCCCTCTGCGGTTTCTAAACCCATGCTGCCTGGTGTTATACTTCTCTTCCTCTTCCATGTACTTCATAAGTCTCTGTTTATTTTTTTGAATACTTTACGTGGTACTTCGAGGAGGGAAATTGGCCTGTAATTTTCAGTTTGGGTTGGGGGTTTACCTGGCTTGGGGATTAATCTAATTGTGGCATTCTTGAAGTATGTGGGGAATAGTCCAGATGCAAGAGCTGCATTTATTATACGTGTGTAATGATGGAGTGCAATCACTGGTAGGTTGGATAATACCATCTTATTTATCTTGCTGTTGCCCGGCGCCTTGTTCTGCAAACCCATAATTGTTTTTATGAACCTCTGCAATGATTGTTTCATAAGGTGGCAGTCATTGCGTATATTGTTAAGGTCTATTGTTTGCGTTGGGAGTAGTGCTGCAGCTCTGTTATCGACTTGAGTTGTAATTTCCCTTTCATTAATTGGGCAAAAGTTTAAATTTTCTTCTCGGTTTATCTTGAAATTTTTTCCCAGAACGTCCTGAATTCCTGTTCTTGTTCTCTCTCCTCATAGTTTATTTCCTGAGGCGTCTGTGATGTAGGGTGTTTACTTTTTTCCAGAACTCTCCTGGGATTCTGTAGTCGACTTGGATTTTGCTTATTAGGTCATCCCATTGTTTGGTGTACTCTGTTTTGCATAGATGTTGCAGCTCATCTTGTAGTTCCCTTTGTAGTCATTTGCGGTCATCCGTCCACCCATTTTGTGTTATGAGTTGCGGAAGGTTGTTATATCTGGTTTGCAGTGTCCCGAGTGCCTCCATGGCTGGGGGGTGAGGGAACGTTATGTGGTGAGCTACGGGGATGTGATCATTCATGCATTTTTCTATGGTGCTAATCCATGTATTTAACTCAGCGTTTTTGCATGATGTTTCCTTTCCATTAAAATCTGTGACACTGATTTCCTGTGCACTGCTTTTGAACGCTTCCCAGTCAGTTTTTGTGTATTGAAGTCTTGGTGGTGAGGGTTTCTGAATAGGGTTAGTTGATAGCGTCATTATTATTGGTAGGTGGTCGCTTATGCTCACAGGGCCCGTTTCTATGCGGGTGTTAGGAAGTGGTGGTTGTCTGACAGTATTATGTCTCGTTTACCACTGTGGCCTTGTCTGACATAAGTTGGGAAGTCTGGGCCCAGGTGGGTTAGATTTCCGTTCCTTATCATATTGTGGATGGCTTCTCCTGCTTGGTTGTTCCTTCCATGTCCCAGTGTTTTGTAATTGCATTGATGCCCACTGTACGTCTGTTGTCTGCCTCAGTTAAAGTCCCTCCTCGTAACCCTTCCTAGCCCCTTTCCCTTTACCTTTCGCATCTCCCCAGCCTCTAACCCTTCCCATTCCCCCAGCCACTCCCCCTAATCCCTTCCCATCCCCCCTCCTCCAGCCCTGGCCAGTTATCCCTGTAATGGGAGGTGCTGCTGCTGCTCGCCTGAGACAACACTACATATTGACCCACTGACTCGCTGATTGTTTGCTCCCTCTGAGACCCACCATCCCGTTTCCTCCGTCACTGATTGTTTGCTCCCACTAGGACCCACCACCCAGTTTCCGCAGCCACTGGAAACCACCTGAGACTAACAATGTTCTTGAGTGATGTAAGGCTGGATGGCCAAGTCACTGCCCGAGTGACTTGGCAGCTTCGCCTCTTGTTCATCATAAAAGAATGTAATGGGGAACAGGTGCGGCAGGTGTACAACTACAGCCTCCTACAATGTAATTCTTCGTGTTTTTTTTTTGGGGGGGGGGGTGGAGGGCTTTGATTTCTTTGGAAGATATTTATAAAACACATCTTTCTATTGACTTGAAACAATTGTGCACAGTCATAACACACGTTCCTGTTGTAGTAGAGAAGTGTGGGTGTCTGGTGGCCGCTATGGCAACTATTTAAAAATTTGGCAACTTTGTGTCGGCTCGTTATCAATAACACAAACACGCCCAACTTGTTCAGTTTTGTTCGCACATTGTCCATTATTGGAGCGCCTGGCGCGTGTGCACGCCTCATATTGATTACGTTATCATTGATAATTATTTTATATAATGATTATATGGAATGATTATGAACATTTCTTATAGATAATTTACCTCAGGACTGCCATCATCCTATTTGCCACGGTGGGGCAGGAAGCCGGCGGGCTGTCAAAAATCCCTGCCCCCCATCTTTTTTCCTAAAGAATTTGTCCTACTCTATTTTGATCTGCAGTAAAATTTTGTCATTTGCGGCTTCGACGGGTAGGCGGCTCCTTGGGTTTATGTCCCTATAGAACCGCCTGAGTTTGTGTCCTTAAGGTCACACACTTCTGCTTAGTGTCCTACATTGTGGCTTGTTGTTGTCGCCCCTTGTGTGGGTTACACTGTGGCTTGTTGTTGTGGCCCCTTGTGTGGGTTACACTGTGGCTTCTTGTTGTTGTGGCCCCTTGTGTGGGTTACACTGTGGCTTCTTGTTGTTGTTGAGCTCGTTGTTGCCCCTTGTTACATGTGAGCTTATAAAGATATAGTCTGGACTAATATCCTCCAGTTTGTTCATTAATTTACGTTTCAAAGATATCTGCTCTCAATATTGCCCATTGGGTTATCAGAAAAGTACTAATAAGAAATACTAATATTAGACATGCTATTATTAAAAATACTATTATAAATACTAATATTAATGCCCTACCTATGGCCACTGTGTATTGCCCGAAACGCTGCGAGTATTAGTGGCTGTAGGCATTGTATGTACTAGCTCTCTCTAGAAATCTAGCATTGTTTGTAACTCATCTTGTATGATGTAATTTTACCTGAATAAACATTTAATTTGATATGTACATCATTATATGAGTAATTTTTCAATGATTAATTAAACAAATATTTGATGGTTAGGTTAATTTGGTTAGCCATTATTATTGTCTGTGTCAGTCATAAGGATACATAAGCACTAGTTTTATGACAAAATTATTAGTGAGCGGGACTTGGACTCCCGTTGTTTCATCACGTGCCATGTTCCTCCAATATAAATAATTATTAATTTTAAATTTGTGTATAGTTAGGCCAAGGGTAGGCCTAAATATACCCAGCGGGTATTCTTCCTATTGGGGACTGTTGTAAATGTTGCTATGGCGGCGCTGCCCAATACTGTCACTATGGCGTTGTGTCCACTCACAGGATGAGTGACACTGCCCAATACTGTCACTATGGCGGCGCTGCCCAATACTGTCACTATGGCGTTGTGTCCACTCACAGGATGAGTGACGCTGCCCAATACTGTCACTATGGCGGTGTGTCCACTCACAGGATGAGTGGCGCTGCCCAATACTGTCACTATGACGGTGTGTCCACTCACAGGATGAGTGGAGCTGCCTAATAAACTCGCCCCTCGGGGAAAATTAAATTAAAAATTAGCCGTGTGCAAATCGTTTCTCATTCATAAAGAGTGGGTTTAGTGAGAGGATTAACGAGCTTTAGGCCTTGTGCGATGAGGACGGGCTGATTAGTTATACAAAGCGAGTGAAGCATTTCGAGGTGTGATTCGAACACAGTAATAGGGCGAAACATTGTTAAGAGAGAAGTTATAATATAAAGTATCTTCATTTATTAACATGGTGAGTGGGGGGGGGGGGCAGCCCGTCCTCGTAAACAAAGGCTCAAATCCGTTCCATGCACCTGCCATGGTTTATGAAGGAAAAACGGTTAACACACGACACTCACAACCCGTCCTCAGACTAAGTCCATTCCATCTAGTGGTCGACCCCGAGGACGCATTCATCAATTTTAACATGTTCTTCATTAAAAAATATCAACGTTCTCAAATATTAAGTTAATATTATTATATTAACTTAATATTATTATATTAACTGTGCTTATTTAGTCATTGGCATAGGTTAGGAATTTAGGTTCTGTTGGCGATTATTTGTATTTATAGTACGTGGGTGAAGCATTTACTGCGTTGTGGTTCGAACAAAAGTCGGCAGTGAAGCACTTGTTCCAGAAGTGTTCGAACGAAATCAGTTGAGAGTCGTTTGTAAACCGTTTTTTTTATTATTATTCATAAACAGGGGGTTTGGAAGGTGAATGGAATCACTTTTGGGTCTTTGTTTGGAGGACGGGCTGACTCATGACTGATGACGTTCGAACACTTCTCGATTTGGGCTTCGCTGACGATTTCTGTTAGAGCCACAACGCTATAAATGCTTCACCCACGTATTATAAATACAAATAATCACCAACAGAACTTAAACACCTAACTTAACCAGTGCCTAAATATGCACAGTATGCTAATATATAATAAAAATAATTTATATTTGAGAAAATTTATATTTTGAATGAGGAGCATTTAAAAATTGATGAATGCGTCTTTGGGGTCGACCGCTGGATGGAATGGACTTGGTCTGAGGACGGGTTGGTGGTGGGTTAACCAGCATTTGGTCGATGAACAAATTCACAAGGGCCGTGACAAGGGTTCTAACCAATGTCCGAAAGGATCCCAGACGCTGCCTTAATCGACTGAGCTACGACATGGTAAAAGAACTGCAACCGGGAAATCATCCTGATTTACCAACGGTTCCTGCAGTCTCTCAGAGACACAAACCAGGGTTTTACGCAATTCCTCATGCACCCGAGCTATGTCAATAGGCTGTTCTACCTCTTCGCCCTTCATTACACAGCTCGGGTGCATGGGGGGAATTGCGTAAAACCCTGGTTTGTATCTCTGAGAGACTGCAGGAACCGTTGGTAAATCAGGATGATTTCCCGGTTGCAGTTCTTTTACCATGTCGTAGCTCAGTCGATTAAGGCAGCGTCTGGGATCCTCTTAAACATTGGTTCGAACCCTCGTCACGGCCCTTGTGGATTTGTTCATTTGATGCATCACGCTATTGTGATTTCTGTGTGTAATGAGGAAAGTGCGAAGAGGTAGAACGGCCTATTGGCATAGCTCGAGTGCAAATGTGGTGTTGGTTACGAGGACAGGTGTTGTTAGCACCGTCGCCCACCTGACAACACCGTCGCCCACCTGACAACACCGTCGCCCACCTGACAACACCGTCGCCCACCTGACAACACCGTCGCCCACCTGACAACACCGTCGCTTTGTATAGTAACGAACTGGCTGGTAGTGGAGACCTGCAGAGTGGTTGGGGCCAGGTGACTCTGGCTTAAATGCGTCTAAGGCCATTACTGTCGAGGTGCAGTGTGCGAAGAGGACCGACATCCCAGATTGAATGTTACTGTGGTGGCTGTTAGAGGAGTGGTGTAGTTAAGGGTTGAGAGCAGGTGATGCTGGGGTCCCCACCTCCTCCTGACCCTCTGAATTCTACCGAAAACCTCATTATTAATATAAAAGTAGGTCGGGTAAGCAAGGCTTCGTTGTGAATCCTGGGCCCATACTTTCTGAAGCCCGGGCCCCATACTTTCTGAAGCCCGGGCCCCATACTTTCTGAAGCCCGGGCCCCATACTTTCTGAAGCCCGGGCCCCATACTTTCTGAAGCCCGGGCCCCATACTTTCTGAAGCCCGGGCCCCATACTTTCTGAAGCCCGGGCCCCATACTTTCTGAAGCCCGGGCCCCATACTTTCTGAAGCCCGGGCCCCATACTTTCTGAAGCCCGGGCCCCATACTTTCTGAAGCCCGGGCCCCATACTTTCTGAAGCCCGGGCCCCATACTTTCTGAAGCCCGGGCCCCATACTTTCTGAAGCCCGGGCCCCATACTTTCTGAAGCCCGGGCCCCATACTTCTGAAGCCCGGCCCCATACCTTCTGAAGCCCGGCCCCATACCTTCTGAAGCCCGGGCCCCATACCTTCTGAAGCCCGGGCCCCATACTTTCTGAAGCCCGGGCCCCATACTTTCTGAAGCCCGGGCCCCATACCTTCTGAAGCCCGGGCCCCATACTTTCTGAAGCCCGGGCCCCATACTTTCTGAAGCCCGGGCCCCATACTTTCTGAAGCCCGGGCCCCATACTTTCTGAAGCCCGGGCCCCATACTTTCTGAAGCCCGGGCCCCATACTTTCTGAAGCCCGGGCCCCATACTTTCTGAAGCCCGGGCCCCATACTTTCTGAAGCCCGGGCCCCATACTTTCTGAAGCCCGGGCCCCATACTTTCTGAAGCCCGGGCCCCATACTTTCTGAAGCCCGGGCCCCATACTTTCTGAAGCCCGGGCCCCATACTTTCTGAAGCCCGGGCCCCATACTTTCTGAAGCCCGGGCCCCATACTTTCTGAAGCCCGGGCCCCATACTTTCTGAAGCCCGGGCCCCATACTTTCTGAAGCCCGGGCCCCATACTTTCTGAAGCCCGGGCCCCATACTTTCTGAAGCCCGGGCCCCATACTTTCTGAAGCCCGGGCCCCATACTTTCTGAAGCCCGGGCCCCATACTTTCTGAAGCCCGGGCCCCATACTTTCTGAAGCCCGGGCCCCATACTTTCTGAAGCCCGGGCCCCATACTTTCTGAAGCCCGGGCCCCATACTTTCTGAAGCCCGGGCCCCATACTTTCTGAAGCCCGGGCCCCATACTTTCTGAAGCCCGGGCCCCATACTTTCTGAAGCCCGGGCCCCATACTTTCTGAAGCCCGGGCCCCATACTTTCTGAAGCCCGGGCCCCATACTTTCTGAAGCCCGGGCCCCATACTTTCTGAAGCCCGGGCCCCATACTTTCTGAAGCCCGGGCCCCATACTTTCTGAAGCCCGGGCCCCATACTTTCTGAAGCCCGGGCCCCATACTTTCTGAAGCCCGGGCCCCATACTTTCTGAAGCCCGGGCCCCATACTTTCTGAAGCCCGGGCCCCATACTTTCTGAAGCCCGGGCCCCATACTTCTGAAGCCCGGGCCCCATACTTTCTGAAGCCCGGGCCCCATACTTTCTGAAGCCCGGGCCCCATACTTTCTGAAGCCCGGGCCCCATACTTTCTGAAGCCCGGGCCCCATACTTTCTGAAGCCCGGGCCCCATACTTTCTGAAGCCCGGGCCCCATACTTTCTGAAGCCCGGGCCCCATACTTTCTGAAGCCCGGGCCCCATACTTTCTGAAGCCCGGGCCCCATACTTTCTGAAGCCCGGGCCCCATACTTTCTGAAGCCCGGGCCCCATACTTTCTGAAGCCCGGGCCCCATACTTTCTGAAGCCCGGGCCCCATACTTTCTGAAGCCCGGGCCCCATACTTTCTGAAGCCCGGGCCCCATACTTTCTGAAGCCCGGGCCCCATACTTTCTGAAGCCCGGGCCCCATACTTTCTGAAGCCCGGGCCCCATACTTTCTGAAGCCCGGGCCCCATACTTTCTGAAGCCCGGGCCCCATACTTTCTGAAGCCCGGGCCCCATACTTTCTGAAGCCCGGGCCCCATCCTTTCTGAAGCCCGGCCCCATACTTTCTGAAGCCCGGGCCCCATACTTTCTGAAGCCCGGGCCCCATACTTTCTGAAGCCCGGGCCCCATACATTCTGAAGCCCGGGCCCCATACTTTCTGAAGCCCGGGCCCCATACTTTCTGAAGCCCGGGCCCCATACTTTCTGAAGCCCGGCCCCATACTTTCTGAAGCCCGGGCCCCATACTTTCTGAAGCCCGGGCCCCATACTTTCTGAAGCCCGGGCCCCATACTTTCTGAAGCCCGGGCCCCATACTTTCTGAAGCCCGGGCCCCATACTTTCTGAAGCCCGGCCCCATACTTTCTGAAGCCCGGGCCCCATACTTTCTGAAGCCCGGGCCCCATACTTTCTGAAGCCCGGGCCCCATACTTTCTGAAGCCCGGGCCCCATCCTTTCTGAAGCCCGGGCCCCATCCTTTCTGAAGCCGGGCCCCATCCTTTCTGAAGCCCGGGCCCCATCCTTTCTGAAGCCCGGGCCCCATCCTTTCTGAAGCCCGGGCCCCATACTTTCTGAAGCCTGGGCCCCATACTTTATGAAGCCCGGGCCACATCCTTTCTGAAGCCCGGGCCCCATACTTGTTGGACGCAGTTCACCCTCACACATAGGGTGACCTATACCCTCTTAAGCTAAACAACTTAATAAGTATCAACAACGTGGTCAGCGTGGTCAGCAGATTTTAATGCAATCTGCTCTACCCTGCAGAGCTCAGACCAGACGCAGCCTGGGCATCGGAGCGAGCACACGCGCTCCCCTTCACACCCTAGCTAGCCCCTGGCCCGGTGTACAGATATATATAGTTTTATAATAAAACTAAGGAAAAGCAGCGGATGTTTGGTACTCCAATTCCTGCCCACAACTAATCATTCTACAACTACATCAATACAGTTGAAACACTGGTGACAGCATAGTGGGATTCACCCCTGTCCTCCAGCAGCACAGCAGCGCACAGCAGTGCACAGCAAGCAACACAGCAGCGCAGCAGCAACACAGCAGCGCAGCAGCAACACAGCAGCGCACAGCAACTCACAGCAGAGCACAGCGCACAGCAGCGCAGCAGAGCACAGCGCACAGCAACACAGCAGGGCACAGCAGCCAGCATCACAACAGTTCAGCGTGGCTGACTCACCCAGCGCCCGCCCGTACTCGTTCATCCAGCGCGCGCCCCTGACTCACTCACCCAGTGCCCAGCGCGCGCCCGTCCTTGACTCACTGCGCGCCACCAGCTGACTCGCCGTGACTCACCGTGACTCAACGAGCCTTGGTGCCTGCCTGACGTCACCTTTCCACCTCTCGCTGTCTGGCCTGACGACTTCTGCCGCCTGACGTCTCCTGCCGCTGACGTCTCCTGCCGCCTGACTTCTCCTGCCGCCTGACGTTCCTGCCGCCTGACGTCTCCTGCCGCTGACGTCTCCTGCCGCCTGACGTCTCCTGCCGCCTGACTGCTGCGCCTGACGTCTCCTGCCGCCTCCGACGCCGACGACGCCACAGCACGACGCCGGACCTGTGACGACCAGATCATCTCTGCCCCGTTGAACGGATTGCAGCCCCAGCAGCCTTCAGCTCTAGTTAAGTACCCTTTGTTATTTGTGTAGTAGAGTAAACTGTAGACTTTCGTGGGCACAATGTAAACTTACTTTATGGATAACCGATACTCGCTCAGACCTCGCTCGCGCACTTACCCCTACAGTCTACGGTCTCGTTCACTATCAGAGAGTAACTTACTCTTAACTAGTGAGCTCCCTACGCTGGCTCACTTATCCTTAGCCAGTGAACTCCCAACCTCAGCTCTCAGTAGCTTATCCTCATTAACCTCTACAACCAGCAGCGACTCGGTAATCATGACTCAAGCCCTGAATACTGCGGGTTCTAACTCGAACACCGTTACAGTTCTTACACAGTCTGTTGACATTCGCCCATTTAGTGGAAAGGATCCAACCCTCTTGGAGACATGGTTCGCTAGTGTAGAGGCTAGAGCGAAGAGCAAGGGTACTGCTGTCACAGACGCAGACTATATCAGTATGGCGACGTCCACACTTGACTATAAATCTGGAGATGCGTATCTCGTAGCAGGAACACCTGACTTAAAGAAAATTGTAAACTGGGATGAATTTAAGAAATTCTTTCGTAGGAGATATATATCGGTAGTTGATCGTGACCCCTTTGGCATTGCTCGCCAATTAGCTACTGCAGTAATGCGTCCTGATGAAACACGCAATGCTTTTGCCACGCGTCTAGCTACGCTACAGGACTCACTGGAGAAAGCCTTGATGGGTTCTAGATGGGATGCTAGTGGAAGCCTCACTATACAGAATGTGGTAGTAACTATTGGCGTTCGGTGCCATGCAGAGTCATGCCCCCGAGGCCATACTGAAAGACATCGAGGATAGGAATTTTGGTCCTACCCACACGCTATGGGACTTAATGGACGTCATGGTAGAGTCCACAGACAGGTTAAAGTCTCGGGATTCTGCTCAGCTTTCTGCCGTTTTTCGTGCAAACAGTTCCCATACCACAGTGAACGTTGTCACGCGTTCTACCCCTAGACCTGTTCAGACTCGTGCTAGGTCTCCGCCTTCGTATGGCCCCAGGTCATACTCCAGGACAGGTTCCCCTCAATACCCTCAGCGACCTCGAACGCCAGAATGTTTTAACTGTGGCAAACAAGGCCACCGTAAGGCAGAGTGTACATCAACTAACACTCGTTACCAACAGCATGCTAGACATAACTACAAGGCCGATCACGTGATCACACCCGTTCTTATTGCACATATCACCGCCGACCTGGACAGACACTGCTGACTGNCCCCCCCCCAACACATGCTGAAGCGCTGTCCTCTCCCCCCCCAACACATGCTGAAGCGCCTCTCTTCCCCAACACGTGCTGAAGGCTGTCCTCTCCCCCCTCCAACAACATGCTGAAGCGCTGTCCTCTCCCCCCCCCCCAACACATGCTGAAGCGCTGTCCTCTCCCCCCCCCAACACATGCTGAAGCGCTGTCCTCCTCCCCCCCCCCCCAACACATGCTGAAGCGCTGTCCTCTCCCCCCCCCCAACACATGCTGAAGCGCTGTCCCTCTCCCCCCCCCCAACACATGCTGAAGCGCTGTCCTCCCCCCCCAACACATGCTGAAGCGCTGTCCTCTCCCCCCCCAAACATGCTGAAGCGCTGTCCTCTCCCCCCTCAACACATGCTGAAGCGCTGTCCTCTCCCCCCCCCAACACATGCTGAAGCGCTGTCCTCTCCCCCCCCAACACATGCTGAAGCGCTGTCCTCTCCCCCCCCAACACATGCTGAAGCGCTGTCCTCTCCCCCCCCAACACATGCTGAAGCGCTGTCCTCTCCCCCCCCCAACACATGCTGAAGCGCTGTCCTCTCCCCTCCAACACATGCTGAAGCGCTGTCCTCTCCCCCAAAACATGCTGAAGCGCTGTCCTCTCCCCCCAACACATGCTGAAGCGCTGTCCTCTCCCCTCCAACACATGCTGAAGCGCTGTCCTCTCCCCCCAAACACATGCTGAAGCGCTGTCCTCTCCCCTCCAAACACATGCTGAAGCGCTGTCCTCTCCCCCAACCAACACATGCTGAAGCGCTGTCCTCTCCCCCCCAACACATGCTGAAGCGCTGTCCTCTCCCCTCCAACACATGCTGCCCTCTACTCTAGCACACACAACCACACACATAAATACAAAGAGATTGTTAATTGAGAGTAGGGACCAAAGAGCCGAAGCTCAACCGCTGCAAGCTAAACTAGGTGAGTACATTACCACCACCACCCCACCCCCACATAGAGTTTAGCGGAATTCCAAATTTTTTGCAGTTCTGCAATGTAGTGCCAATATGCAAGAAGGGTGATAGACAGGAGGCACTGAACTACAGGTTAGTGTCCTTAACTTGTATACCATGCAAGCTGATGGAGATTGTGCGAATGAATGGATCAGGAATGAACCAACACGAGTTAGCCCATGAGAGAAGAGTGGCTGAGGAGTGTCTCACGCTAACAAAGTAGATGGCTCAGTGTGCAAGACTGCAAAGAGCTAGTTGTTAGCTCTATTCAACCAGCTAGACCCAGTGGCTGAAAACCACGGAAACACCAGCCTGGTGGACGTGGGGCTGACCTAGCGACTAGCCCTCACACCAGCCTGGTGGACGTGGGGCTGACCTAGCGACAAGCCCTCACACCAGCCTGGTGGACGTGGGGCTGACCTAGCGACTAGCCCTCACACTAGCCTGGTGGACGTGGGGCTGACCTAGCGACAAGCCCTCACACTAGCCTGATGGACGTGGGGCTGACCTAGCGACAAGCCCTCACACTAGCCTGGTGGACGTGGGGCTGACCTAGCGACAAGCCCTCACACTAGCCTGATGGACGTGGGGCTGACCTAGCGACTAGCCCTCACACCAGCCTGGTGGACGTGGGGCTGCCCTAGCGACTAGCCCTCACACCAGCCTGATGGACGTGGGGCTGACCTAGCGACTAGCCCTCACACCAGCCTGGTGGACGTGGGGCTGCCCTAGCGACTAGCCCTCACACCAGCCTGGTGGACGTGGGGCTGCCCTAGCGACTAGCCCTCACACCAGCCTGGTGGACGTGGGGCTGCCCTAGCGACTAGCCCTCACACCAGCCTGGTGGACGTGGGGCTGACCTAGCGACTAGCCCTCACACCAGCCTGGTGGACGTGGGGCTGACCTAGCGACTAGCCCTAACACCAGCCTGGTGGACGTGGGGCTGACCTAGCGACTAGCCCCCAAACCAGAGGACCGCCAGGCTGGCAAGCAGGGCTGCATGAAGCACCAGTGGATTAACTATCTTGATAAGATCTGCAGTGTCTTCCTTTGAAGCCGCACTGATGCTCGCTTCATCATCCTAGTAAACGACAAGTAAGACCTTCGCCTTCAAGTTAGGCGCCTGACAGCTGAGTGGACAGCGCTTCAGATTCGTAGTCCTGAGGTTCCGGGTTCGATCCCCGGTGGAGGCGGAGACAAATGGGCAAAATGTTTCTTCCACCCTGATGCCCCTTTTACCTAGCAGTAAATAGATACCTGGGAGTTAGACAGCTGCTATGGGCTGCTTCCTGGGGGTGTGTAACAAAAGGGAGGCCTGGTCGAGGACCGGGCCGCGGGGATGCTAAGCCCCGAAATCATCTCAAGATAACTTTTCTTCAGCATCACGGATGATGAGCATGATAGACAGGTGTAACACGGGGGGGGGGAGGAGTTTCGTTCTTACTTTATTCTCCACACCGTCCATATTCTTATTAACTTTACTTCAAACCAAGGGACTCTAGAGCTATTACTTGAGCCAAACCCCACGCCACCTGGTCTTAAACCGTTTGACCGGCTTAAGGTTCTACAACACTTATGACGTGAAAACAGACTTCTAGCAAACCTCTAGAATCGCCTTGCGCTGCCACCACAAGACCATTACCACTGAACAATAACAGAGGTCTGGATCGATCATGCTAATCAACAAACCTTGGGGCTTGATCCCCAACGAGTTAAATATGGGAGGAATGACTTACGTTAAAGTGCGGAATTATTAAAAAACAAAGGGATAATGAATTCTTATTCGGTGTTAGATCTGCGGCCCAACTCTCTCAGCCTCGTGGGCACCACGTGGCCAAGGACATGTAAATAATAGTACATACAAATGGAAATTAATAAAGACAATTTACTAGCTAAATGGTTTATTCAAAACTAAACAAAATCTAAATAAAGCACTCCCTGGCTGAACACTCCCTGGCTTAAAAAGGCAATGAGATGACTACTTCCTACACTCAAAACCAATAGCAACGATACCTTGTATGTTTACCAGCGGTGGATGTGCTGGTCTAGGGGAAGGTGGATAAAGGTCACCTTCCAGAGTCGCTGCTAGTTCCACATTAACTCTTCCTGCCCGCTCTGTTCTACACAGAAGCTAGCTGGGTATCCCTACGCCTTGGGCTTACTACGTTTACTCGTAGGTTTTAAGTTTAACAACTAATCTCTGTTGTACTGAACGACCCAGATTGGTTGAATTCTTTTAACTGAAGTTAATTATGCAAGCATCTTAGGGAAGAGCTATTTCCGATTACAAAATGGCTATTTGACCTTTGAGAAATACTGAACGCGGAAACTCTGATGACCCGTGACCTAGGGTCGCCCAAATTGTTCCGCGCCAAAGTCTAATCCCACTAGTGACGTCACTGATGGTGACTTGCTCATTATCCTGACAATTAGGATACTCTTGATACTATAAACAGGAATATTATACAATTTGAATGAAGACTAATTTCTCTAAATTACTGAATACTGTAGAATAATTCATTATATGAAACTGAGACAAAGGCGCCAGTCATGTTTGTATCTCAACCGCCAATCCCCAGGGATGCTCCCGCTCTAAGTCAGGTCTCTATACATGGTCCAACTTCCCACTCTCCCATGCGTAGAGAGAACATTCTGGATCATTCCTACAACAGACTAGTTTGTTACACAGGGAACAAAACACACATTCCTAGTTTCTCCCCGAAGCCTGAAGATCCATTTCCAGGCTCTGCCGAGTGTACGAAACTCTGGTCGATTCAGGAAATAATGACATACGGCAGAGGCTTTTGAAGTAACAGATGAAAACAAAAGTTGGTGAGGTATTGACTGGTGTCGTGTACTGTGAGGGGGAGACGTCCACCACCTGATCACTCCGGGGAAAGAGAGCTGTAACACCCTTGACATCCCCCCCCCTAGAGTTCTCACCCAGGGAAGCCTTCTCCAAGAGGTCAGCCCAGATGACCTCTGGGTTATCTTGTATGTTGATTAAAAAAATCCTGGGTTAGTCTTAGTCAGCTAGTTTCAAGTATGTAATATTTCATGATACTCTTGTCAAACAGTGTAATGGAATTAGACCCCAGATTCTTATGTGTAAACATCCATGGATCGCCCCCCCCCCCTTTTAGCCAGGTCAGAGGTCAGTCACACACGTAATTAATAACTCCTCTCTTGAAGAGTGTATGGTGAATGTCAAACAAGTTTAATTGAAAAATTCTTAAGTGTTTGTGCACATGTAGCCTGACCCCCTTGCATTTTTGGTGCAGGTAGCAACAGCAAATCTCCCCCTCCCCCCTTTTGAGGTGTATATAGAGGTCCTGTAGAGACTTAGTTGAGAGAGAGTGCGGGACACCAGGGTCGAGAGTGGGTCTGTGAAGAACATCTCACAGCCAGGGAGAGACGGAGTGAATCCACCGGATGGAGAGACAGAGGTCTTAAGGTAATGTGTGTGATCTCTGAGGTTTTGTTCCATGTCCAAATTTCTTAACTCTTGGCCAGTGTTAGAGTAGGATTTATAAGTGGTGATTAGCATAATTTTGTTCTCAATAAACTCGTGCTAAATTTCCCATCTGTGTCAATTGTTGGATCGTCTTAGCCTTTGTGGATATGGTGGGCTGACAACCGTTCCATAATTAATGACAGTTATAGAAAGTACTCTCCAAGTCAAGCAATGATTCTTGCCTCGTTGCTTGATATAGTCTGAATGGTCAAGGCAGATGGTGGCAGCGTTTTTAATCCTGTGTAGCATTTCCTTGTTGGCAGTATACCTTTGGTTCCGGTGTAACCATCATATGTCAGCTCATATTACAGTGTTCAACAACAGTGTTACCAAGTGCAACCGATAGGAAGTGTTACTCAGTAGAAGTAGTAGTGTTTAGAATATATTTTACAGTGGTGTTACAGCGAGGATGTGCATGTGCAAGCAGCTTTTGTCTTGCAACAACTCCAAGGTGATCTGCTGAGTAAACAGAAGCATGCCTAAAAATATTGCAATGCCATTCTCTCAGAAAAGTTTGCAAATATCATAATACTTCTCCGCGTCGTCACTGACAGTGACCACACACAAGGGTTCTATGGCCATGGAGAGAAACCCAGTGTTGCAGGTGATTACTGATCTTGAGGCAGCGAGGGCGGAATTGACCTGAGAGTTGACCTGAGGGTGAGAGTTGATCAGAGCGTGGAGCTGCAGCACGCACTCACAGCTCACAGGCCAGCACTCCTCGTCTCCAAGGTTTGTGTTGAGAGTGCAGACGTGGCGACGTGCGGTCACGTCAAAACTTCCAGGTAGCACAAACGTTAAGACAAATATCATGACTCTCCTCCCTATTTCTGACTCGCTGGATCTCCGTGTGCAGAGGCTGAACTACACGGCGTACTACCACCTCCACCACACACCGTTAGAGCAGCCATCCCCCCATTGGTCGTGGATGGATAATTCTGAATGGAAAGTATGTGCTAGTGTGCCACACCCCCCCCCCCGAGCCGGGCCCCAGCACCTGTCACCTCCTGACTGTTCACATGGGAGTAATGATGACACTCATGGTGAGAGGAGTGACAGTGGTGGTGACGCTCATGGTGAGAGGAGTGACAGTGGTGGTGACGCTCATGGTGAGAGGAGTGACAGTGGTGGTGACGCTCATGGTGAGAGGAGTGACAGTGGTGGTGACACTCATGGTGAGAGGAGTGACAGTGGTGGTGACGCTCATAGTGAGAGGAGTGACAGTGTTGGTGACGCTCATGGTGAGAGGAGTGACAGTGGTGATGACACTCATGGTGAGAGGAGTGACAGTGGTGGTGACGCTCATAGTGAGAGGAGTGACAGTGTTGGTGACGCTCATGGTGAGAGGAGTGACAGTGTTGGTGACGCTCATGGTGAGAGGAGTGACAGTGGTGGTGACGCTCATGGTGAGAGGAGTGACAGTGGTGGTGACACTCATGGTGAGAGGAGTGACAGTGGTGGTGACACTCATGGTGAGAGGAGTGACAGTGGTGGTGACACTCATGGTGAGAGGAGTGACAGTGGTGGTGACACTCATGGTGAGAGGAGTGACAGTGGTGGTGACACTCATGGTGAGAGGAGTGACAGTGGTGGTGACGCTCATGGTGAGAGGAGTGACAGTGGTGGTGACGCTCATGGTGAGAGGAGTGACAGTGGTGGTGACACTCATGGTGAGAGGAGTGACAGTGGTGGTGACGCTCATGGTGAGAGGAGTGACAGTGGTGGTGACGCTCATGGTGAGAGGAGTGACAGTGGTGGTGACGCTCATGGTGAGAGGAGTGACAGTGGTGGTGACGCTCATGGTGAGAGGAGTGACAGTGGTGGTGACGCTCATGGTGAGAGGAGTGACAGTGGTGGTGACGCTCATGGTGAGAGGAGTGACAGTGGTGGTGACACTCATGGTGAGAGGAGTGACAGTGGTGGTGACACTCATGGTGAGAGGAGTGACAGTGGTGGTGACACTCATGGTGAGAGGAGTGACAGTGGTGGTGACACTCATGGTGAGAGGAGTGACAGTGGTGGTGACGCTCATGGTGAGAGGAGTGACAGTGGTGGTGACACTCATGGTGAGAGGAGTGACAGTGGTGGTGACACTCATGGTGAGAGGAGTGACAGTGGTGGTGACACTCATGGTGAGAGGAGTGACAGTGGTGGTGACACTCATGGTGAGAGGAGTGACAGTGGTGGTGACGCTCATGGTGAGAGGAGTGACAGTGGTGGTGACGCTCATGGTGAGAGGAGTGATAGTGAAGAGTCAGATTAGGATACAGAGTAGTGGTTAGTTAATGATATAGCTTAACTATGTAAAGTTGTCCATTTATTTGAATACTTTGTACATACCTTAAAATTAAGTTCAATTGTAACAGTGCAAGTATTTTGCACTCTTTCATGTATAATTGTGAATTATAATTGTGCGTGTGTGCGCGTGTGCGCGTGTGTGCGCGTGTGCGCGTGTGTGCGCGTGTGTGCGCGTGTGTGCGCGTGTGTGCGCGTGTGTGCGCGTGTGTGCGCGTGTGTGCGCGTGTGTGCGCGTGTGTGCGCGCGTGCGCGCGTGTGCGCGTGTGCGCGTGTGCGCGCGTGCGTGTGTGCGTGTGCGCGTGCGTGCGTGTGTGCGTGTGTGCGTGTGTGCGTGTGAGGAGGCGCGCGGTACGGGGAAAGCTGTGTACTCTCTTCCTCATGCTCAAATAAGAACTGAGAAGCAAAACTAACCCTTATAGGACCCAGGCTGGTCGTGCAGTACACACGTCCTCCTTGTTCGTACTATACCTTATGTTTATCCGCTGCCATGTCAGTGGATTGAAGCTAGTCAACACCTCCCTCGTACCGCGTCTCCTCACCAACACACACAAATACACACTCCCACCCACAATTATAATTCACAATTATACATGAAAGAGTGCAAAATACTTGTACTGTTACACAATGATTCAATGTCTGTATCGGCTTTCTTCAGTGTTTTCTAGTACTGTTGTGACCATTCAGAGCTAATGTTTGTGTCATCTACCACAATATTGAACTTTTTATACCATGAGAGTAATGAAGAAAAGACTTTATCAAGACTTGATAATGCCAGTCCTGATATACCGAAACGTCGTCGTTTCTGCCTTTGAACAAAACTCTGAACAAAACTGTCATCCGAGTCAATATAGAGGCAATGATCCGAGCAATCAGCGGCCATCCTAACTTTAAAGTTCCAAATTAACTAAAATTTTCCTATCACAAATGATTTCCTAAACAAAAAACTAAAAATTATACTATGTACCAATCCCTTCCACTTGGAAGGGATCAGGATATAGATTGGGATGGGACGGATGGGAAGGAATGGTGTCAATCACTTGGTCAGGGATTGAACGCCAACCTACATGAAGCGAGACCGTTGCTCTACCGTCCAGTCCAAGTGGCTAGACGGTAGGGTAGGGGAAGGCAGTGAAGGGTAAGGTGGATAAGGGTGGGAGGAGGTGGATAAGGGTGGAGGAGATGGAGAAGGATGGGGAAGAATGACGTAGAAAAGTGCTGCAGATGGGGAGAGTGGTGCTCTGGCAGTGATGATAGAGACAATGAAGACAGCATTACATGAACACTGAGGATTATCATGTGTAATGTAGATGGTTAGTGATGAAGAGTGCATAGTGAAGATGTGGCCTCACCCGAGTGACGTCGGGAAGGAAACTCCAGAAGTAAATACAGACAATATGTCTGGGGTGTGAAGGTAGTGACGTCCACAACCCAGGCCAACACAGATTTAGAGCGGGAAGATCATGCCTCTCACAACTACTTGACCAGACTTTGCACGGACTTTGCAAACACATTCCGTAAATGTGACCATAGTGATAGCACACAAAATGAGGTCAATGGGAATAACTGGTAAAGTAGGACGGTGGATACTCTATTTTCTGTCGAACAAAACACAAAGAGTAACAGTCAACCATATAAAATAGAGTTCAAGGGCAGTTAAAAGCTCTGTGCCTCAGGGTACAGTTCTTGCATCACTGCTTTTCCTTATTTTATATATCGGACAGACAAAAAAAACAAGTCACAACTTATACCATCCTTTGCAAATGACACAAAAATCAGCATGAAAATTACCTCTGCTGAAGTCACTGAAAATCAAGTAGATATTAAAGTTTTTGACTGGCAGCAGAAAATAACATGATATTTAACAGTGATAAATGCCAGGTACTCAGGTACGGTAAGAATAAGGACCTGAAACAATACAGGATACAAAACACAATCAAATCTACCAATAATAGGAAAGCAGCATGTAAAGGATATGGGAATAGTGATGTCTGATGACCTAATGTTTAAGGAGCATAACCAAGCAAATATTGCGTCAGAAAAGTGACAGTATGGATTATGAGAACGTTCAAATTCAGGGATCCCATCACAATGGTTGTACAATTCAAATCACTTGTGTTGTCCCGTCTTGAGTGCTGCTAACTACTCTTTCCCCTTCAGAGAAGGAGAGATTGCTGAAAGAGAGGGTACAGAGAACATAGATGCGATAAAGCACCTAAATTATTGGGATCGTCTCAAAGCTCTCCAAATGTACTCAACCACTCACTAGAAAGGAGACGAGAGATCAAATAATATACACACGGAAAATACTGGAGGGCCAGGTACAAAATCTACATAGTAAAATAACATGAACGAGTGAACGATATGGAGGAATATGTAAAATATAACCAGTGAAGACCAGGGGTGCCATAGGAAAACTGGATAGTTTTCTGCAAGAAGTGCTGGACCAATCGGGCTGTGGTGGATATGTGGGCTTTCGGGCCACTTAAGATACAACCTGGGGGACCAAGCTCTCACAAGTCAAGCCAGACCTCTGGCTGGGCATGGGGAGTAGAACTCCCAGAACACCATCAAGCAGGTATCAAGTAGACACCACGCCAGGGGCCACGAACACTCCACCTCCAACACTTCCCTCATTCAGTAAACTAAACAACAATGAAGGAAAAGCCTGTATTGATAATTATGCCTCTTCAACACAAGCGGAGCTATCTGCCATTGTTATGGCATTAAGTTTCCTTGAACGAAGCACTAACGGTGCAGTGATCGGCACTGACTCTAAAGCAGCGCTACAAAGCCTTACTAAAAATCGGGCAAAAATTTTGCGATAGTCGCTGCGATCAAGCGAGCAGTGAGAGTACAATACTATCCAATCGAGGAAGAGTCATAAAATTTCTGTGGATCCCCTCCCATGTTGAAATATGTGGGAATGACCGAGCAGATGTGTTGCCTGCTGAAGGAGACCACATTGAGTACTTCATACCCAAGACTCTTCTAAAAATTAGAGGTATTGTCCGACAACATCACCGTGACAAGGTTACTGAGGAAAGGAGGATAGAAGAACAAATCAGTGAATCTGTACGCTGGAACAATATGGTTGCAGCTGGCATTCCCAATCATTATGGACGAAGAGAAGGTGGCCGTGGGAAAGAATCAATAATAGCAAAAATTCGTCTTGGATACAAATATCCATGGCGATTTAGAATGGAAACAACAGTTGGGCAGTGGAGTTGCAGAATCTGTGGTGAGAGTGATGGACACCGCCTTGACCACTACCCGAGTGTGTGGACATCTAAGAGTCATTAGAAATATGTGTAGAATAATAAACCTCACATTGTTTGAGTTAGGAAAACACTATTTGTCAAATATAGATACTGTTCTTAAAAGATTTCCCCATCTTGCATCCGCAAGATAATATAAGATTTTAAGGGATGACGAATATTAATCTACTTGTTTGATAAGCTGATAACTTGAGACAGTTAAGCAAGTCCCAGTTGTGTCTAGGTACAAGTGACAGAATGAACAACCAAGCGGGTTTTCTTCCTATTGGGGAGTGTTGCACTGGATGCTATGGCGGTGTGTCCACTGACAGGATGAGTGGCGCTGCCCAATAAACTCGCCTCTCGGTCCAAAATTTAAAATATAGTCCAGATGCCGTTCCTTGAGAGATTGACCGCCACCACGTCTTCCTCGGCTTCCTTCCTCCTGCTCCTTCCCCCAACCATCATCACCACTGCCACGCCCACCTCTTCCGTCCTCGTTGGCTTCCTCTACTCCCCGGTGTGGTCATGACTCCTTTCCTGCTGGCGGCGGACTGGCGGTCACAGCCTCTACCCTGGATTGAAAGGCTCTCCTTTCATGTTTGCCACTTTCGAAATTCGTTGTTCATTTGTTTTCCTGAGCATCGTCTCTTGTGGTGGACAAGCCGTTTTTATTTTTTTTGGGTAGGCAATCCATCTTGTGGTGGGCAGGCCGTGCTGAAGACGTCTTCATAATGTGGGTTAATATCCGGATGCTTGGTCCGCCGCCCTCCAGTGTCCGCGTGTCTCAACGCCCACCACGTGACTCCAATTCAATTTCTTTCTTTATTATGCACCCCATACCTATCCCGTGGGCGGTGGTGTAAAGGATACAGAGGCACATAATCGGTTCAGGAACTGAACCCTCTAGTTCGTTTAGCTAAGCAAATAACAATGTTTGAGAGATCTGTGAGAGTTCTTACCAATCAGGGAAGAGTCATCAAGTTTCTGTGGATCCCCTCCCATGTTGGGATATGTGGGAATGAACGAGCAGATGTGCTGGCTGCTGAAGGCGCTGAAGGAGACCATATTGAATACTTCATACCCAAGACTCTACTCCAAATTAGAGGTATTGTCAGGCAACATCACCATGACAAGGTAACTGAGGAAAGGAGGATAGAAGCACAAACCAGTGAATCTGTACGATGGTACAACATGGTTGCAGCTGGCAATCCCAATCATTATGGCCGAAGAGGAGGAGGACGAGGGAGAGAATCAGTAATAGCGAGAATCCGTCTTGGATACAGATATCCATGGAGATATGGAATGGAAACAACAGTTGAGCAGCGAAGTTGCAGAATCTGTGGTGAGAGTGATGGACACCGCCTTGACCACTACCTGAGAGAATGTGAACACCTGCGAGACATCAGAAATATGTGTAGATTAATAAACCCCACATTGTTTGAGTTAGGAAAACACTATCTGTCAAATATTGATACTGTTCTTAAAAGATTTCCCCGTTTTGCACCCGCAAGATAACGTAAGCTTTTAAGGGTTGATAGATGTTAATCTTCTTGTTTGAGGAGCTGTTCACTTGAGACAGTTAAGCAAGTCCCAGCTGTGTCTGGGTACAAGTGACAGGATGAACAACCCAGCGGGTTTTCTTCCTATTGGGGAGTGTTGTACATGCTGCTATGGCGGTGTGTCCACTCACAAGATGAGTGGCGCTGCCCAATAAACTCGCCCCTCGGGGCAAAATTTAAAAAAATTTAAATGTTTGACGCTAGTTACAAAATTATCTCCGTGCGCCGCTAAACCCTTCACGTGTTTACCTGCTACAAGGCTTCCTGCGTAGTCAGTCACGCCCGCCACACACCCAACGTTGGCACGGAGCGCAGAGCACGCCCACGCCCGGACGCCACGGAGGCTGATCAAGTAGCTGGTCGTGTCACTTCTTCAGTGTGTGTGCGCACATGTAGGCCATGACAGCCGTGCTGCGTGACGGTCCGGGGCTCACATTAATGATGCTCCAGCCTCCACGCTCGCTGTGCCTCCACGCTCGCTGTGCCTCCACGCTCGCTGTGCCTCCACGCTCGCTGTGCCTCCACGCTGGCTGTGCCTCCACGCTGGCTGTGCCTCCACGCTGGCTGTGCCTCCACGCTGGCTGTGCCTCCACGCCGGCTGTGCCTCCACGCCGGCTGTGCCTCCACGCCGGCTGTGCCTCCACGCCAGCTGTGCCTCCACGCCGGCTGTGCCTCCACGCCGGCTGTGCCTCCACGCCGGCTGTGCCTCCACGCCGGCTGTGCCTCCACGCCGGCTGTGCCTCCACGCCGGCTGTGCCTCCACGCCGGCTGTGCCTCCACGCCGGCTGTGCCTCCACGCCGGCTGTGCCTCCACGCCGGCTGTGCCTCCACGCCGGCTGTGCCTCCACGCCGGCTGTGCCTCCACGCCGGCTGTGCCTCCACGCCGGCTGTGCCTCCACGCCGGCTGTGCCTCCACGCCGGCTGTGCCTCCACGCCGGCTGTGCCTCCACGCCCGCTGTGCCTCCACGCCCGCTGTGCCTCCACGCCCGCTGTGCCTCCACGCCCGCTGTGCCCCACGCCCGCTGTGCCTCCACGCCCGCTGTGCCTCCACGCCCGCTGTGCCTCCACGCTCACTGTGCCTCCACGCCCACTGTGCCTCCACGCCCACCCGCATGTTGACTTAAACAAAAAGAGTAACTCGTAACAGTGAGGTGATATCACGTTTTGGGTCCTCGGTTAAGTTAAAGCAGTTTAATACATCAGTTTAGTGACGTTGTGAGCCTTCCAGAGGGCAGGCTACACTGTGCCTTCCCTGCTCCCCTCTCCTCCCTACACTTGGCATTTCCACATTTCCATACCATCCAACCATTTGATATCTGTAGGGTTGTTGAGGGTCATGCTGACTGTACCTGGTCGTCTGCTGACTGTACCTGGCCCTCTGCTGACCGTACCTGGTTGTCTGCTGACCGTACCTGGTTGTCTGCTGACCGTACCTGGTTGTCTGCTGACCGTACCTGGCCCTCTGCTGACCGTACCTGGCCCTCTGCTGACCGTACCTGGCCCTCTGCTGACCGTACCTGGCCCTCTGCTGACCGTACCTGGCCCTCTGCTGACCGTACCTGGCCCTCTGCTGACCGTACCTGGCCCTCTGCTGACCGTACCTGGCCCTCTGCTGACCGTACCTGGCCCTCTGCTGACCGTACCTGGCCCTCTGCTGACCGTACCTGGCCCTCTGCTGACCGTACCTGGCCCTCTGCTGACCGTACCTGGCCCTCTGCTGACCGTACCTGGCCCTCTGCTGACCGTACCTGGCCCTCTGCTGACCGTACCTGGCCCTCTGCTGACCGTACTTGGCCCTCTGCTGACCGTACCTGGTCGTCTGCTGACCGTACCTGGTCGTCTGCTGACCGTACCTGGTCGTCTGCTGACCGTACCTGGTCGTCTGCTGACCGTACCTGGTCGTCTGCTGACCGCACCTGGTCGTCTGCTGACCGCACCTGGTCGTCTGCTGACCGCACCTGGTCGTCTGCTGACCGCACCTGGTCGTCTGCTGACCGCACCTGGTCGTCTGCTGACCGCACCTGGTCGTCTGCTGACCGCACCTGGTCGTCTGCTGACCGCACCTGGTCGTCTGCTGACCGCACCTGGTCGTCTGCTGACCGCACCTGGTCGTCTGCTGACCGCACCTGGTCGTCTGCTGACCGCACCTGGTCGTCTGCTGACCGCACCTGGCCCTCTGCTGACCGCACCTGGCCCTCTGCTGACCGCACCTGGCCCTCTGCTGACCGCACCTGGCCCTCTGCTGACCGCACCTGGCCCTCTGCTGACCGCACCTGGCCCTCTGCTGACCGCACCTGGCCCTCTGCTGACCGCACCTGGCCCTCTGCTGACCGCACCTGGCCCTCTGCTGACCGCACCTGGCCCTCTGCTGACCGCACCTGGCCCTCTGCTGACCGCACCTGGCCCTCTGCTGACCGCACCTGGCCCTCTGCTGACCGCACCTGGCCCTCTGCTGACCGCACCTGGCCCTCTGCTGACCGCACCTGGCCCTCTGCTGACCGCACCTGGCCCTCTGCTGACCGCACCTGGCCCTCTGCTGACCGCACCTGGCCCTCTGCTGACCGCACCTGGCCCTCTGCTGACCGCACCTGGCCCTCTGCTGACCGCACCTGGCCCTCTGCTGACCGCACCTGGCCCTCTGCTGACCGCACCTGGCCCTCTGCTGACCGCACCTGGCCCTCTGCTGACCGCACCTGGCCCTCTGCTGACCGCACCTGGCCCTCTGCTGACCGCACCTGGCCCTCTGCTGACCGCACCTGGCCCTCTGCTGACCGCACCTGGCCCTCTGCTGACCGCACCTGGCCCTCTGCTGACCGCACCTGGCCCTCTGCTGACCGCACCTGGCCCTCTGCTGACCGCACCTGGCCCTCTGCTGACCGCACCTGGCCCTCTGCTGACCGCACCTGGCCCTCTGCTGACCGCACCTGGCCCTCTGCTGACCGCACCTGGCCCTCTGCTGACCGCACCTGGCCCTCTGCTGACCGCACCTGGCCCTCTGCTGACCGCACCTGGCCCTCTGCTGACCGCACCTGGCCCTCTGCTGACCGCACCTGGCCCTCTGCTGACCGCACCTGGCCCTCTGCTGACCGCACCTGGCCCTCTGCTGACCGCACCTGGCCCTCTGCTGACCGCACCTGGCCCTCTGCTGACCGCACCTGGCCCTCTGCTGACCGCACCTGGCCCTCTGCTGACCGCACCTGGACCTCTGCTGACCGCACCTGGCCCTCTGCTGACCGCACCTGGCCCTCTGCTGACCGCACCTGGCCCTCTGCTGACCGCACCTGGCCCTCTGCTGACCGCACCTGGCCCTCTGCTGACCGCACCTGGTCCTCTGCTGACCGCACCTGGTCCTCTGCTGACCGCACCTGGTCCTCTGCTGACCGCACCTTGTCCTCTGCTGACCGCACCTTGTCCTCTGCTGACCGCACCTGGTCCTCTGCTGACCGCACCTGGTCCTCTGCTGACCGCACCTGGACCTCTGCTGACCGCACCTGGTCCTCTGCTGACCGCACCTGGTCCTCTGCTGACCGCACCTGGTCCTCTGCTCACCGCACCTGGACCTCTGCTCACCGCACCTGAGGGGTACAGTACTGACAACATCGGGTATACGGTGTGTACCTGCGCCTGACCGCTGTAACTTGTCCTTTGACGCGCATCCTCCGCCACAGATCACCCCTCCTGCTCCTTTTTCCAGAGTCTCCCTCTCTTGGTGCGCTCTCTCCCTCACGCATGTAACGGAACGCTCTCTCCCTCCCGACACAGCAGAGCGTGGTGTTGGGGGTGGCGCCACAGGAGAGCGTGGTGGTGGGGGGTGGCGCCACAGGAGAGCGTGGTGGTGGGGGTGGCGCCACAGGAGAGCGTGGTGGTGGGGGTGGCGCCACAGGAGAGCGTGGTGGTGGGGGTGGCGACACAGCAGAGCGTGGTGGTGGGGGTGGCGACACAGCAGAGCGTGGTGGTGGGGGTGGCGACACAGCAGAGCGTAGTGGTGGGGGTGGCGACACAGCAGAGCGTGGTGGTGGGGGTGGCGACACAGCAGAGCGTGGTGGTGGGGGTGGCGACACAGCAGAGCGTGGTGGTGGGGGTGGCGACACAGCAGAGCGTGGTGGTGGGGGTGGCGACACAGCAGAGCGTGGTGGTGGCGACACAGCAGAGCGTGGTGGTGGCGACACAGCAGAGCGTGGTGGTGGCGACACAGCAGAGCGTGGGGGTGGCGACACAGCAGAGCGTGGTGGTGGGGGTGGCGACACAGCAGAGCGTGGTGGTGGGGGTGGCGACACAGCAGAGCGTGGTGGTGGGGGTGGCGACACAGCAGAGCGTGGTGGTGGGGGTGGCGACACAGCAGAGCGTGGTGGTGGGGGTGGCGACACAGCAGAGCGTGGTGGTGGGGGTGGCGACACAGCAGAGCGTGGTGGTGGGGGTGGCGACACAGCAGAGCGTGGTGGTGGGGGTGGCGACACAGCAGAGCGTGGTGGTGGGGGTGGCGCCACAGCAGAGCGTGGTGTTGGGGGTGGCGCCACAGCAGAGCGTGGTGTTGGGGGGTGGCGCCACAGCAGAGGCAAAGGGAAACAAACAAAACATGGACCCGAAACCTGTCGTTATTACAAATGGGGCACCTGTAAACATGGGATATCGGGAACAACAAATGGAAAATGGAAGCTACGATCACCCTAGAAAGTGCAGAATCCTCCTCAGTACGGGTAAATGTACCAAAAGCGGTGAATTTTTTCACCCAGAACTTTGCAAGAACTACTTAGATAGGAAAGAGTGCTTCAACACGAAATGTTTAACTTTTCATATAAGAGGTACCAGACTAACAAATCTGACAGACCGCCACTTTGAAAACAGTTACAACTCTTTTGACCAGGATGATTTTTTAGCAAGAGGAGGAGGAGAAGAATGACTAAAAATGTTCAGACTCTACCACCATCTCGGTCAAATGCTAGAGAGAACACAAACACAGTAGCCTCCCCACCAGAGCCCCAGATATTAACACAAAGTAAAGCATCCAGCACTTCCACAAACTCAATAACATCATTTTATTTGCCAACATCCAGGGTATAAACATATACAAATCTAACAAATTTCATTCTATAGATGGCCTCCTACACGAGGCAAATGCAGTGTTTGCAGCCCTAACGGAAACCCACAATAAGGACTACCATGATGGTGAAATATGGATCTCAAAGTACAATCTTTTCAGATGTGACAGGAAACACCGGCTACAGGGTGGGGTCAGCCTCTACACCAAAGACACACTCATCTGTACTGAGCTGCTAAACACCTCAAACGATATGGTGGAAGTGCTGATAATCGAAATAGAGATCCTAAATGTAGTTATTGTCGTTGTATATAAGTCACCAGAGGCAAATCGTCAGCAGTTTAAAGACCAACTAATGAAAATAGAACACTGCTTGGCAAACCTCACAAATCCAGCCCCGAACATTATCCTGCTTGGGACTGCAACCTACGGCACCTGAAATGGAAGCACCTGGCTAATACAGTTACATGAGAGAGAATACCAGGAAGTAGCCTAAATGAATTCTCACATGCAAATGACCTGCTACAGATTTGCCTTAAACCAGAAAATAGTAGTATCAACTAGAAACGAGAACACGTTGGAACTCATTTTCACTAATAATGATGAACTGATCAGGAACATAATGATTACAAATACCTGTTACTCAGATCACAACTTAATTCCAGTCCCGAGTCCCAGGGGAGGAGAATTCAGCAATTCAACTTTATTAATAAACAGACTAACTGGAAACAAATAAATCAAGACCACTCAGAAATAAGTTGGGAAGAACAGCTAGAAAATGCAAAACGGAACCAGTGCCTGGAAAAATAAACTCAGTGGCTCTAGAAATATGCTCAAACTGCATACCTCTAAGAAAAGAAAGAGGAAGAGATGCAGGCTGGAACAGGAACGGCGTTCCCTCTATAGACGAAGAAAACGAATCGTGGAACAACTTGAGTCACATCCTAACTCAAGAATGACGAAAAAGGCGAGGTAGAGAAATAGAAACTATTGAACTAAAGCTACAAGAATCGTATAAAATCCAAGAGAGACAAAGAGAGCAAAAGGCCATCAGTGAAATGGAGAGAAATCCGAAATATTTTTTCTCCTATGCAAAATCACGATAAAAAGCATCACGTATCGGGCCCCTGCGAAAGGGAGATAAAGCTTTTCAGATGACAACAAAGAAATGAGAAAAATACTGAGGAAGCAATATGACTGTTTCAGCAAGACACAAAAACACACTGAAGATTCATAATCCAAATTAATTTTACATTGATGTGATACCAACATCAAATCATATATCGCTGGATTTTGAAGAAGCCATAGAAAGTATGCCTATACACTCTGCACCCAGGCCCTGATTCTTGGAATTCGATATTCATCCAGAATTGTAGAAAACTACTATCGCAGGCTCTTCACATTCTTTGGAGACAGAGTCCACATACTGGCGTTATCCGTGACATAATAAAAACAGCAGAGATAGCACCACTTCATAAAAGAGGAAATAAGGTAGAGGCAAAAAATTACAGACCGATATCATTAACATCACACATTATAATAATCTTTGAAAGAGTGCTAAAAAACAAGATCACAAAATACATGGAATCTCAGCATCTCCATAACCCTGGGCCATATGATTTCAGAACAGGGCGCTCTTGCCTATCACAGTTGCTGGACCACTATGACATAGCTTTAGATGCAATGAAAGAAAGATAAAAAGCTGATGTAATTTACACAGATTTCGCAAAAGCCTTTGACAAATGTGACCATGGTGTTATTGCACACAAAATGCTTTCAAAAGGAATTACTGGAAAAATAGGCAGATGGATCTACAATTTTCTGACTTACAGAACCCAATGTGTAATAGTCAACAAAATAAAATCCAGCCCATCAACCGTGAAGAGCCCAGTCTCTCAGGGCTGAGAGACTGAGAGCATACTGTGCTTGCTCCAGAACTTTTTCTCGTACTCATATCGGACATAGACAAGGACACAATCTATAGCACTGTATCATCCTTTGCAGATGTCACAAGGATTTTTATGAGAGCAGACAACATAGAGGACACGGCAAACCTCAAGTCAGATGTAAATCAGGTCTTTAAACTATGGGCTACTGAAAATAACATGGTTTATAACGAAGATAAGTTCCAGCTCATGCGCTACGGAAAAAAAAATGAAAATATAAAAACGGAAACCATCACCAAAACTCAGTCAAATCATAACATAGAACGAAAGGCAATGTAAGGTAGGTCATCTTTAGACGTGTGTAGTCGAAAGAGATACTTCGTCATGAGTTTACCGCATCAGAATCCGGTTTTGGGGGAAACGAACTTCACCAGGGGCCCAGATACTATTGTAAATTGTCAACCAATCCACAAGTGCAGCACCACTGGACATCCGCGCCGACAGCGTCGTTGCAGAACTCCTGTACTCAAGCGAGAAGCTCTGGAACAACTGTTTGCTCTAGAATATCAGGACGCTCCACGAAAAGCAAACCTGATCATCATGCCTACCCGGCGCTACCTGGCTGATAGAACCATCTTCGTCTGCCGCACCAGTGTCTACATCGCCTCCGAGGATCCTGACACCATATTGTCCATGCATCAAAACCAGGAACCCAGTTCTGAATGCAGTCAAAGTTAGATTCATCCGGAAGACGACAACCCATGGCATAACCCGAAAGTGACCTTCTCCTACAGCTGCAGCAGCGACCCAAGCTGTGGAATACAGCTTCAGATAGATGCCTGGACATATCAGTAACACCAGGCATCGTCAAGAAAGGACGTTACAACTTCAT
>WNGS01072847.1:16180450-16203184 GCA_020271785.1 Procambarus virginalis
ATCGGTGCTTTACGTGTGCTAAATGAGGAATTGGAGTCCAATCATGTGCATTTCTCCAGTCCGTCTGTCTCTTGTTATGTTTCTGTCTTCATCTAAAAGTTTTCGGAATTGTCATATTGTTTCTCCTCCCGTCTAGAAGGCTCCTTCCTCGTGTGTGTGTACTCACCTATTTGTGAGTCCGCATACTCCAGGATTGGTCACACGTATGTGGTATACAAGATTCTGAATGATTCCTTACACAGGTTCCTGAATGCTGTTCTTATGTTAGCCAGCCTCGCATATGCCGCTGGTGTAATTCTTTTTATGTGGGCTTCAAGAGACAGATTTGGTGTGATACCAATTCCTAGATCTTTCTCTCTTTCCGTTTCATTAAATACGTCATCTCCTATTCTGTATCCTGTGTCTGGCCTCCTGTTTCCACCGCCTAGTTTCATTACTTTGCATTTACTCGGATTAAACTTTAGCAGCCATTTATTGGACCATTCATTCAGTCTGTCTAGGTCGTCCTGTAGCCTCCTACTATCATCCTCTGTTTCAATCCTCCTCATAATTTTTGCATCATCAGCAAATATTGAGAGAAACGAGTCTATACCCTCTGGGAGATCATTTACATATATCAGAAACAGTATAGGTCCAAGGACTGTCCCCTGCGGAACTCCACTCGTGACGTCACGCCAATCCGAGACCTCACCCCTCACAGTGACTCGTCTTCTGTTGCTTAGGTACTCCTTTATCCAATGGAGTACCTTCCCTTAGGTACTCCTTTATCCAATGGAGTACCTTCCCTTTCACTCCAGCCTGCATCTCCAGCTTTTTTCACTTTCCTCTTGTATGATACTGTATCAAAGGCTTTCTGGCAATTCAAAAAATGCAGTGTGCCCACTTTCTCTTTCTTGCCTGATTTTTGTTGCCTGGTCGTAGAATTCAATTAGCCCTGTGAGGCAGGACTTGCCATCCATGAACCCATTTTGATGCTGTGTTACAAAGTTCTTTCGCTCCAGATATTCCACTAGCTTTCTTCGCACAATCTTCTCCAACAGCTTGAATGGTATGCAGGTTAGGGACATTGGCCTGTAGTTCAGTGCCTCCTGCCTATCGCCTTTCTTGTATATCAGAACTACATTAGCTGCTTTCTAAATTTCTAGCAGTTCCCCTGTTGCCAGTGATTTGTTATACACTATGGAGAGTGGGAGGCACAGTTCTTCTGCGCCTTTCTTTAGTATCCAAGGGGAGATTCCATCTGAGCCTATAGCCTTTGTCACATCCAACTCTAGTAAACACTTTCTTACTTCCCCGCTGGTAATCTCAAACTCTTCTAGTGGTTCCTGGTTAACTATACCCTCTCTTATCTCTGGAATCTCTTCTTGCTCTAAGGTGAAGACCTCCTGGAATTTTTTATTCAGTTCCTCACACTCTTTCTTGTCGATTGTAGTGAATCCTTCTGCCCCTATCCTTATTTTCATAACCTGTTCCTTTACTGTTGTTTTTCTCCTGATGTGTCTGTGCAGCAATTTAGGTTGAGTCTTTGCCTTGCTTGTGATGTCATTTTCATATTGTCTTTCTGCCTCTCTTCTCATCCTGACATATTCATTCCTGGCATTCTGGTATCTTTCTCTGCTCTCCAGTGTCCTGTTATTCCTATAGTTTCTCCATGCCCTTTTACTTTGCTGCTTAGCTAGCCTACACCTCTGATTAAACCATGGGTTTCTCATCTTCATTTCATTGTTTTCCTTTTGGACTGGGACAAACTTGTTTGCTGCGTCCTTGCACTTCTGCGTGATGTAGTCCATCATGTCTTGGGCCGTCTTTCCCCTGAGCTCTGTTTCCCATGTTATATCTGTTAAGAATTTTCTTAACTCCTCATTGTTTCTTAACTAATTTTCTTAACTCCTCATAGTTCCATAACTCCCCATGTTGTGTGTGTGTGTGTGTGTGTGTGTGTGTGTGTGTGTGTGTGTGTGTGTGTGTGTGTGTGTGTGTGTGTGTGTGTGTGTGTGTGTGTGTGTGTGTGTGTGTGTGTGTACTCACCTAGTTGTACTCACCTAGTTGTGCTTGCGGGGGTTGAGCTCTGGCTCTTTGGTCCCGCCTCTCAACCGTCAATCAACAGGTGTACAGTTTCCTGAGCCTATTGGGCTCTATCATATCTACACTTGAAACTGTGTATGGAGTCAGCCTCCACCACATCGCTTCCTAATGCATTCCATTTGTCAACCACTCTGACACTAAAAAAGTTCTTTCTAATATCTCTGTGGCTCATTTGGGCACTCAGTTTCCACCTGTGTCCCCTAGTGCGTGTGCCCCTTGTGTTAAACAGCCTGTCTTTATCAACCCTGTCGATTCCCCTGAGAATCTTGAATGTGGTGATCATGTCCCCCCTAACTCTTCTGTCTTCCAACGAAGTGAGGTTTAATTCCCAGTCTCTCCTCGTAGCTCATACCTCTCAGCTCGGGTACTAGTCTGGTGGCAAACCTTTGAACCTTTTCCAGTTTAGTCTTATGCTTGACTAGATATGGACTCCATGCTGGAGCCGCATACTCCAGGATTGGTCTGACATATGTGGTATATAATGTTCTGAAAGATTCCTTACACAAGTTTCTAAAGGCCGTTCTTATGTTAGCCAACCTGGCATATGCTGCTGATGTTATCCTCTTGATATGAGCTTCAGGGGACAGGTCTGGCGTGATATCAACCCCCAGGTCTTTCTCTCTCTCTGACTCTTGAAGTATTTCATCTCCCAAATGATACCTTGTATCTGGTCTCCTGCTTCCTACCCCTATCTTCATTACATTACATTTGCTTGGGTTAAACTCTAACAGCCATTTGTTCGACCATTCCTGCAGCTTGTCCAGGTCTTCTTGAAGTCTCAAGCTGTCCTCCTCTGTCTTAATCCTTCTCATAATTTTGGCGTCGTCAGCAAACATTGAGAGGAATGAGTCTATACCCTCTGGGAGATCATTTACGTATATCAGAAACAGGATAGGTCCAAGTACAGAGCCCTGTGGGACTCCACTGGTGACTTCACGCCAGTCTGAGGTCTCACCCCTCACTGTAACTCTCTGCTTCCTATTGCTTAGGTACTCCCTTATCCACTGGAGCGCCCTACCAGTTACTCCTGCCTGTTTCTCCAGCTTATGCATCAACCTTTTATGGGGTACTGTGTCAAAGGCTTTCCGACAGTCCAAAAAAATGCAGTCCGCCCACCCTTCTCTTTCTTGCTTAATTTTTGTCACCTGATCGTAGAATTCTATCAAGCCTGTAAGGCAAGATTTACCCTCCCTGAACCCATGTTGATGGGTTGTCACGAAGTCTCTTCTCTCCAGATGTGTTACTAGGTTTTTTCTCACAATCTTCTCCATCACCTTGCATGGTATACAAGTTAAGGACACTGGCCTGTAGTTCAGTGCCTCTTGTCTGTCACCCTTTTTGTATATTGGTACTACATTAGCAGTCTTCCATATTTCTGGTAGGTCCCCCGTTTCCAGTGACTTACTATACACTATGGAGAGTGGTAAGCAAAGTGCTCCTGCACACTCTTTCAATACCCATGGCGAGATTCCATCCGGCCCAACAGCTTTTCTCACATCCAGCTCCAATAGGTGCTTTTTGACCTCATCTCTTGTAATTTCGAACCTATCCAAGGTCACCTGGTTTGCTGCCACCTCTTCTAGCGCCGTGACATCTCCCTGTTCTATTGTAAAGACCTCCTGGAACCTTTTGTTGAGTTCTTCACACACCTCTTTGTCATTCTCTGTGTACCTGTCCTCGCCCACCCTAAGTTTTATCACCTGTTCCTTCACTGTTGTCTTCCTCCTGATGTGACTTTGTAGTAGCTTTGGTTCAGTCATGGCTTTATTAGCTATATCATTTTCATACCTTTTCTCAGCTGCTCTTCTCACACTGACATACTCGTTCATGGTTCTCTGGTATCTCTCTCTGCTTTCTGGTGTTCTGTTATTACAGAAGTTCCTCCATGTCCTTTTGTTCAGCTCCTTTGCTTTCATGCATTCCCTATTAAACCACGGATTCTTCCTATGCTTTTCTGTTTTTTCCTGTCGGGCTGGGACAAACCTGCTTACAGCCTCCTGACATTTTTGGGAGACATAGTCCATCATGTCTTGTACGGACTTGGTTCCGAGTTCTGTGTCCCAATGTATATCCCATTGGAATTTATTCATCTCCTCATAGTTTCCCTTTCGGTACGCCAGCCCTTTGGTTCCCAGTTCTTTTTTGGGGGTGATAATTCCTAGCTCAACCAGGTACTCAAAGCTCAATACACTATGATCACTCATTCCCAAGGCGGCTTCCAACTTAACTTCCCTTATATCCGACCCATTTAGGGTAAATATCAGATCAAGCAAGGCTGGTTCATCCCCTCCTCTCATTCTTGTCGGTCCCTTGACGTGTTGACTTAGAAAGTTTCTTGTTGCCACATCCAGCAGCTTAGCTCTCCATGTGTCTGGGCCTCCATGTGGGTCTCTGTTCCCCCAATCTATCTTCCCATGGTTGAAGTCTCCCATGATTAGAAGTCTGGATCCGTTCCTGCTAGCCACAGTAGCTGCTCTCTCTATTATATTGATGGTGGCCAAGTTGTTTCTATCATATTCCTGTCTGGGTCTTCTGTCATTCGGTGGGGGGTTATATATGGCTACTATTATAATTTTCTGTCCTCTGTTTCTGTGTGTGTGTGTGTGTGTGTGGTGTGTGTGTGGTGTGTGTGTGTGTGTGTGTGTGTGTGTGTGTGTGTGTGTGTGTGTGGTGTGTGTGTGTGTGTGTGTGTGTGTGTGTGTGTGTGTGTGTGTGCGTGTGCATGCCTGTGCGTGTGTGCATTTTGCTTTTTGACTACAGCATCAAATTCCAGTGTTTTAGTGATAATAAAAATACAGTGAAATGTACATATCCTTGGATAAACAAACACAGACCTAGATGTGTTTTGAGGGCGGCCGAGGACAACTCGCACATAGTAAGGCTCAGCCACTACAAACTGATGTTTGTTAAATAGTAATAACTGAAGTGATTAAGCCCCACAGCCTGTAGGTGACAGGTGCACTATCTGCTAAACTAACTGCCACAAGCACACCAGTTTGCATGAGGGTAAAATGTTTATTATCCCTGCCTCATATGCAGATGGCTGTAAATAAAGTCAGTAGATGTCATCCTTATCCAGCGGGTAAATGAGGCTGACATTTGGGTGGTTGCTGCCCGAGCTGACGCCGCCGCCCGGGTGAAAAGTCCGCCGGGTTTTGTTATCATTATTGGTGCTGGCAGCGAGGCTTTGATCGCTGCCAGACAATGGTTGGCCGGCTGGCGAATATGGTTAAAGCAGACGCAGCGATATCCGCACCTGTGTCTGCTTGCATGTCCGTGTCTGCTGCCAAGCCTCTGTGTCCATGACTGATTGCATGACCATGTCTGTGTCTAATCCTGTGACTAAATTTATGCTTGCTTATATATTCATACCCCCTACCCGTGGCTGCTCACATGCCCCACCCGTGGCTAGCCCGTGTCCATACCCGTGGCTGCTCTTGTATTACCGTTGGTTGACCGGTTCCGATATTGGAGGAACCAAGTCCATTAAAGCCTGAAGCTGCCTCATTTCCCAGCCACAGTGTCCCAGCCACAGTGTCCCAGCCACAGTGTCCCAGCCACAGTGTCCCAGCCACAGTGTCCCAGCCACAGTGTCCCAGCCACAGTGTCCCAGCCACAGTGTCCCAGCCACAGTGTCCCAGCCACAGTGTCCCAGCCACAGTGTCCCAGCCACAGTGTCCCAGCCACAGTGTCTTAGCCACAGTGTCCCAGCCACTGCTGTTAACGCCCTTTGTGTTGCCGGTGTTGACTATTCAACATTATAATGTGATCTGTTGTATTGGCACAACAGTTAACCTCATACAAACCTGCAGAACAAAAGCAGTGTTCATGAGAGAGAGTCAGCAAGAACATTTACCTACAGCTTCTATGGTTCATTGTTGAGTGAGCTTAGGCGGGTGTTGGGCGTCCGCCGGACCTCACCTTAGTTATAATATGTCTAGCCCGAGGCCCCCCAGGCAGGTACTACAGGTAAAGGTGTGGGTGGCCCTGCGGGTACTTGGTTCTCTAAATTGAAAGTAATTTGCATATTTTAAAGCTGATTTTGATCATAAGTTTCAGGTCAGTTAATTAACACTTTCCCCAGCCCGGCGCGCGCCGCCCGCTGGGCTGGGTCAGGTGTGGTGTGTGGTGGGGTGCAGGTGTGTGCTGAAGCTAAACGCTTGGCCCACCTGCACAAAAATATGTAGTGTACTCTTTTCAGTTTTCTCACCTCAGTTTTTGTGCTACGTCGTTCATTTTGGTATCAAATTGTTCGCAACAGAATTCCCTAAAGGGATATATACATATAAAGTAAAAAAAATAACCGGCTTGCCACTCGCAGCAAACCCGAAAATCAGCCAAGTGTTACTTGTGAGCGAGCACCCATCAGAACTAAAATATTTATACTCTTTTCAGTTTTGTCACCTCAATTTTCATGCTATATCGTTCATCTTGGTAACAAATCGTTCGTAATCAAACGGCGGCCATTTTAAAGCAAGTCCCATAATAATCGAGGATAAAATGGAGTTTTAAGGAATATTTTAATTATAAACTCAGCGAGTGTCCTCACCCGGACTGAGTATAGTCATATAGGGACGCATTATGAGTTATTGACCAGGCCAAGGTGGCCCACCACCAGGGAGCCTCACCACAACAGTCTTGTAAGTCACAGTGAGGTGTTCATGTTCTCCGAGCGGGAAGTGTTCATCTGAACACGGGTGGGTGGCGAGGATGGCCAGCTTGTTCCCCCACACCATAGATGATTGCCTTGTACTGTCATTTGATTGTGTTGACTTTCATTTTCATGTGTCATGTACCAATTCAAAGTACCAATTGAGCATGTAGGTCACATGTTGAACGGGCGGGTCCGCCCTGCCAGTGGGAGCCGTTACTCAGTCGGCCTCGCTTTTTGCCGGGTCGTTGTTCGATTCCCCGATGGACCACGTGGATGGTCACCGTTCCTTTTTTCCGTCCGCGTATCCCAGCTGCACCTTGCCCCTCACACCCCTCACATTGTTGTCCCATAAGTACCCCACCTTCCCCAGCATGCCGGGGTGGAGGCTGGCCCCTCCCCCATCATGCCGGAGTGGAGGCTGGCCCCTCCCCCAGCATGCCGGGGTGGAGGCTGGCCCCTCCCCCAGCATGCCGGGGTGGTGGCTGACCCCTCCCCCATCATGCCGGGGTGGAGGCTGGCCCCTCCCACATCATGCCGGGGTGGAGGCTGGCCCCTCCCCCATCATGCCGGGGTGGAGGCTGGCCCCTCCCCCATCATGCCGGGGTGGAGGCTGGCCCCTCCCACATCATGCCGGGGTGGAGGCAGGGCACCTCCCCCATCATGCCGGGGTGGAGGCTGGCCCCTCCCCCAGCATGCAGGGTGGAGGCAGGGCCCCTCCCACATCATGCCGGGGTGGAGGCAGGGCACCTCCCACATCATACCGGGGTGGAGGCAGGGCACCTCCCACATCATGCCGGGGTGGAGGCAGGGCCCCTCCCACATCATGCCGGGGTGGAGGCAGGGCCCCTCCCACATCATACCGGGGTGGAGGCAGGGCACCTCCCACATCATACCGGGGTGGAGGCAGGGCACCTCCCACATCATGCCGGGGTGGAGGCAGGGCACCTCCCACATCATGCCGGGGTGGAGGCAGGGCACCTCCCACATCATGCCGGGGTGGAGGCAGGGCCCCTCCCACATCATGCCGGGGTGGAGGCTGGCCCCTCCCACATCATGCCGGGGTGGAGGCTGGCCCCTCCCCCAGCATGCAGGGTGGAGGCAGGGCCCCTCCCACATCATGCCGGGGTGGAGGCAGGGCCCCTCCCACATCATGCCGGGGTGGAGGCTGACCCCTCCCCCATCATGCCGGGGTGGAGGCTGGCCCCTCCCCCAGCATGCAGGGTGGAGGCAGGGCCCCTCCCACATCATGCCGGGGTGGAGGCAGGGCACCTCCCCCATCATGCCGGGGTGAGGCAGGTACATATTTCCTGCTCGTCATAACCTGGTGAGTTGTCTGCTCGGAGAAAATATGACAATTTAATATGCTTTCCTGATTCATGTTCCATCTCCCCAGAGAGTACCAGTTGACGTGAAACTTAAAGCTGAAACTTGGGAAATAGTTAAGATGAGCGAGCACTGACGTCCAGTAGAGTGTACAGGTGTCGGAGGCGCCACCGAGAACCATCACAGGCGCCATAGACAACAGTGTCTTTAATGTTAAAGGTGGAACATACCTGGGTGACGGCACTAGGCTAGGGGTTAAAGCCGAGCCCTCCGAGCCCGAGGACAGGTCATCCACCGGGCTCACGTGTCTACACCCAACATGTGTCACGTGTCAACACCCAACACTTACATGTGACAGGCGCAACACATGACTCACTTCCTGGTTATTGCACAAAACAACGGCATAAGTGTGCAATTGATTAGTTGTTGGACATGCAGGTTGGTGCGTCTACTGGGTTGATCAGTGATGGGGGGCGCTCATTCTTTAAGGCTAAAGCCCTGGTCGAGGGGCCCATCACCACGCTGGGATTTGTACTTCTCAACTTTAGGAAGTAAAGGAGAAGCGATACTGTCGGGCTGATCACTCGAGTGTCATAGAAATACATGTTTTGAACGTCAGGGAACGTGAATCATGTTTTGAACGTCAGGGAACGTGAATCATGTTTTGAACGTCAGGGAACGTGAATCATGTTTTGAACGTCAGGGAACGTGAATCATGTTTTGAACGTCAGGGAACGTGAATCATGTTTTGAACGTCAGGGAACGTGAATCATGTTTTGAACGTCAGGGAACGTGAATCATGTTTTGAACGTCAGGGAACGTGAATCATGTTTTGAACGTCAGGGAACGTGAATCCTGTTTTGAACGTCAGGGACATAAATATAATTCTCTCTCTCTCTCAAACCATATACACAGATATGATATACCCTACACCGCCCCGCGGGTGCAGCTGGAAGTGCAGTTGTCCTGACAGTGGACGATGGCTTGTATTGTGTGTGTTGGAGTCCGTATAAACAACTGGGCCTCTACCCTTCAGACGGAACTATTTGCCTTCATGCAAATGTGTACAAGTCTCCAAAACTTGACACATTAATTGTAGGTGATTATTCGTCATCCTGATTATTTTTTGTTCCTGAAGATACAATTGTAACAGGTTCGTCGTGACTGAAGTTAGACATAAATACAACAAAATTATTATTGATCGTAACAGAATACATTTGTCGTGGCATCCCTCTCAAGTTGGCCTACAAATGTATGATAGAGCTGATGAGTTAACCAAAGACTGTGTCTTAAATAAATAAAATGTGGATAAAGCCATTCCAAATTATAGATTACCTTAAGCAATGTGAAAGCAAAAGTATACCAAGAACTTCAACAAAATCATATAGATCTCAGACAGTAAAGTCTACACTAGCAGTTCGATCTATCATCATACTATCTTGTAAGAGAAGCCGCACATCCATGGGTCAAACATTAAGATCAGACGACTCATGGATGTTACTACTGCTCCACTTAGACTCGACTTAAGCATCTCTGGCAACTATCATTACCTGCTATCTATCGTAGACCTGACCAAATGTAAACTGTGTCAGCACACTATACGCACATACTCCGTCACTATGTGATAGAGTGCGACAAGATATAGAGGTTTAGAGACAAGTCTTTAACAATGTTCAAGAAATGTGCAAATATTTAATTCAAAGTGATCTACCAGATATTTTCCCAAATATTCCCAGTGTAACTGCAGGCAGTAAACGTTGGTGATTGTAACCTGTCCAACAGCCTGGTTGACCAGCCCAGCAACGAGGAGGCTTGGTCGAGGACCGGGCCGCGGGGACGCTAAGCCCCGAAACCATCTCAAGGTAACCGTTGTCCGCTGGACGGGTCAACGGTAGTGGACCCCATACCACCCACAGGATGGGTATGGGGTCCACTACCACCCACAGGATGGGTATGGGGTCCACTACCACCCACAGGATGGGTATGGGGTCCACTACCACCCACAGGATGGGTATGGGGTCCACTACCACCCACAGGATGGGTATGGGGTCCACTACCACCCACAGGATGGGTATGGGGTCCACTACCACCCACAGGATGGGTATGGGGGTACACTACCACCCACAGGATGGGTATGCGGTACACCACCACCCACAGGATGGGTATGGGGGTACACTACCACCCACAGGATGGGTATTGGGGTACACTACCACCCACAGGATGGGTATGGGGGTACACTACCACCCACAGGATGGGTATGCGGTACACCACCACCCACAGGATGGGTATGGGGGTACACTACCACCCACAGGATGGGTATGGGGGTACACTACCACCCACAGGATGGGTATGCGGTACACCACCACCCACAGGATGGGTATGGGGGTACATTACCACCCACAGGATGGGTATGGGGGTACACTACCACCCACAGGATGGGTATGCGGTACACCACCACCCACAGGATGGGTATGGGGGTACACTACCACCCACAGGATGGGTATGGGGGTACACCACCACCCACAGGATGGGTATGGGGTCCACTACCACCCACAGGATGGGTATGGGGTCCACTACCACCCACAGGATGGGTATGGGGTCCACTACCACCCACAGGATGGGTATGGGGGTACACTACCACCCACAGGATGGGTATGCGGTACACCACCACCCACAGGATGGGTATGGGGGTACACTACCACCCACAGGATGGGTATTGGGGTACACTACCACCCACAGGATGGGTATGGGGGTACACTACCACCCACAGGATGGGTATGCGGTACACCACCACCCACAGGATGGGTATGGGGGTACACTACCACCCACAGGATGGGTATGGGGGTACACTACCACCCACAGGATGGGTATGCGGTACACCACCACCCACAGGATGGGTATGGGGGTACACTACCACCCACAGGATGGGTATGGGGGTACACCACCACCCACAGGATGGGTATGGGGGTACACTACCACCCACAGGATGGGTATGGGGGTACACTACCACCCACAGGATGGGTATGGGGGTACACTACCACCCACAGGATGGGTATGCGGTACACCACCACCCACAGGATGGGTATGGGGGTACACTACCACCCACAGGATGGGTATGGGGGTACACTACCACCCACAGGATGGGTATGCGGTACACCACCACCCACAGGATGGGTATGGGGGTACACTACCACCCACAGGATGGGTATGGGGGTACACCACCACCCACAGGATGGGTATGGGGGTACACTATCACCCACAGGATGGGTATGGGGGTACACTACCACCCACAGGATGGGTATGCGGTACACCACCACCCACAGGATGGGTATGGGGGTACACTACCACCCACAGGATGGGTATGGGGGTACACTACCACCCACAGGATGGGTATGCGGTACACCACCACCCACAGGATGGGTATGGGGGTACACTACCACCCACAGGATGGGTATGGGGGTACACTACCACCCACAGGGTGTTATGTATGTCAGGTGTTATGGACAATATTTAATATTATGTTCATTATATATTGTGTATTGTGTTAATTAGCTACCAGTATTGCTAATAACTCAGCTTGTATTATAAATGCCCAAATACTAACTCTTATATTCCTTTGAATTGTGCTGCCATCGGGCTGATGAGCAATAACAGCACTTCCTGCCCTCCCTGTAGCTGTATTGGGTGATCCCTCAGTGTATATGGTCTGTGCAATGTTGTTTTCAGCTTGTATATTGTGAATGTGTTCTATGGTGCTTAATTTAGCAGCAAGCTGAGCATGAGGGTTGTTTGTGATTAGTTTCGCAGGAACATTATAAAGTTGACGCCCTTGCTAAGGTTGCAGTAAATAAAGACGTCTGAACGAAATCTTGAGTTATCAAATAGGTCCATTAAAAGTGTCATTAGACGAGAACTCTTGGATGAATTTGAAAAAAGCAGAACAGTGCAATTTGGAACTAGCAGGTTCAATGTTTATCACAATGAAATGTGTGAAGTAAAACATGTGTATGGGGCAAGTAACAAAATCAGCAGACTAACAGCCGTTGTCACAGCTTGAATAAGACTTGGCTACAAGTATCTCGAACAGTTCGGCTTGTATAGGGATCTAGATGAAATAAAGTGTAAAGTGTGGACAAAGACAGGGACACACACTCGAACACTATTTCTAGGATAGTAGTAAAATTGAGCCATTTAGAGATAAATCTAAACTCACGTTGCATGAAATGGCAAATAATTTTATTACTAAGGATAAAATACCTGAAATCCTTGCACTGTATCCATATTTCGCTTCCAGTAGATAAACGACATATGAGATTAAGAAAAAGTAATGTATTGTGAGGACTAAAAACAAACAGCAGGTCCCCATGACTCTGTAATATCTCCATTGGTCAAACAATTATATACTAGCGATAAGACCTTCCATTAATGAATTACGACATAGTGCAAATATATAGCTCTTGAAATAGAACATTGTCTGTAACTAGCTGACATTGTAATTATAAGGCGTGAAGGATAAATTAATTTGTTAATGTAATTATCTCCATTGAGGTCTGATAAAGACCTTTTGTGCCCTCTGTAATCCATTTTGCGCTACTGCTCACAGGATGAGTATGGGGTGCACAATAAATAAGCCGCCTCCGGCGGCAACAATCAAATTTTACCTGTAGTACTCCTGTTGTACTGCACTGTAGTACTAAACTATAGTACTGTACTATAGTACTAAACTGTTTATTATTTAGTGAACATAACCGTGCCAATATAGCGGCGGCCAGGAAAATGAAAGGATGGATTATGAGAACATTCAAATCCAGAGACCTCACAGCAATGCTAATACTATTTAAATCACTGTTGCTACCCCCGTCTTGAGTATTGCTCAGTATTCACTTTCCCTTCAGAGCAGGAGGATCTCTGAATTAGTGGGAATACAGAGAACATATATGGCACGCATAGACACGATAAAACATCTAAATTATTGCGACTGTCTCAAAGCTCTCAAAATGTACTCCTTGAAGACGAGACGAGAAATGTATCAAATAATATATACATGGAGGATACTGGAGGGCCAGGTCCCAGATTTGCACAGTAGAATAACAACATACTGGCGCGAAAGATACAAAAGGAAATACACAGTAGAACCAGTGAGGAGTAGAGGTGCCATAGGCACAATCAGAGAACACTGAACATGTGAGGTGAGGTTCGAAGATCGGGACCAAAGAGCCAAAGCTCAACCCCCGCAAGCACAATTAGGTGAGTACAGCTGTTCAACACACTCCCAGCAAACATTAGAAATATTGCCGGAAGAAAGGTGGATGTCTTCAAGATGTATTTAGATAAGTTCTTGCAAGAAGTGCCGGACCAACCAGGCTGTAGTGGATATGTGGGCCTGCGGGCCACTCCAAGCAACAGCCTGTTGGACCAAGTTATCGCGACTTAACAGGCAATAAGTCGAGCCTGGCCACAGGCGGGCTCGGGGGTATGAGATCTCCCTAAACCCTCTACAGGTGTGCTCCAAGATGGGTATGGGGTCCACTACCGCCCACAGGATGGGTATGGGGTCCACTACCGCCCACAGGATGGGTATGGGGTCCACTACCGCCCACAGGATGGGTATGGGGTCCACTACCGCCCACAGGATGGGTATGGGGTCCACTACCGCCCACAGGATGGGTATGGGGTCCACTACCGCCCACACGATGGGTACGGGGTCCACTACCGCCCACAGGATGGGTATGGGGTCCACTACCGCCCACAGGATGGGTATGGGGTCCACTACCGCCCACAGGATGGGTACGGGGTCCACTACCGCCCACAGGATGGGTACGGGTCCACTACCGCCCACAGGATGAGTATGGGGTCCACTATAACCACAGGATGAGTATGGGGTCCACTACCGCCCACAGGATGGGTATGGGATCCATTACCACCCACAGGATGGGTATGGGATCTATTACCACCCACAGGATGAGTATGGGGGTGCACTACCACCCACTGGATGGGTATGCGGTCCACTACCACCCACAGGATGAGTACGCGGTCCACTACCACCCACAGGATGAGTACAGGGTGCACTACCACCCACAGGATGGGTATGGGGTCCACTACCGCCCACAGGATGAGTACGAGGTGCACTACTACCCACAGGATGGGTATGGGGTGCACTACCGCCCACAGGATGAACACGGGGTCCATTACCCCCTGCAGGATGGGTATGGGGTATTCAGCCTCGCTCCTGTGCCAGGTAAGTTCGCTCAGGGCTCACTATAGCCCGTGCTACGTGGGACTTTTTGTTCCGAGTTGTTGAATCTACAACAACAACAACAACAACAACAAACAAGGGTATGGGGTGCATAATAAATGAACTAAAAGAACTCGGCCGCTGCTTCACTGACGAATCACAACTGTGACATCTTCACCACAATGACTGCACGTACAAATAATTGCAATGAACGAGCAGATGTGCTGGCTGCTGAAGGCGCTGAAGGAGACCATATTGAATACTTCATACCCAAGACTCTACTACAAATTGGAGGTATCATCAGGCAACATCACCGTGACAAGGTAACTGAGGAAAGGAGGATAGAAGCACATACCAGTGAACGTGTACGCTGGTACAACATGGTTGCAGCTGGCAGTCCCAGTCATTATGGACGAAGAGGAGGTGGCCGCGGGAGACGATGAAGACGTCATTATCACTTCTGGATATAACAGAGAACCAACCATTGGTCTTCCTGATTCTGGCCTTCTTACACGCAGTTCTTGCAACACACAAATAAAGAACGAAGAGGAAGAAAGACTTGGTATAGTTCCAGCTGGTTCAGAGGATATTAGGTGAAAATTATTTGAAACTGATAAATATCCATTAACACCTGCATTCCTCGAGGGCGGTGAAACAGATATTCTTGAATCTCTCCGTCTGTTCCCGGCGAGACCATAATTTTTAACGAACAAAAATAAAGGAATTGACAACTATAATCAATAGCCGGTGCAATCCTCACTGTAGCTAGGACCAAATCTTTTCTTTCTCACCTGCAAATTGGTCTTAGGGCATTGTTAAGCAGGTATTTGGTTCTAAATACCTAATGACTATCGTCTCTGGTTTAGGCTTTTGTGCGTTACATGAAGAAATAAAATTATTCGAAGCATCAGCCCTTGAACATCCAGCTACAGTTTACACAGGAATCAATTTCTCAGTTTGTGTTGATACGATACATGTCACACACACTTCACTCAGTGGGTGGAATACAGTGTATTACTCCATCTACTTCTGTATTTTCTTCTTGGAAAATTTTCAAACTAAAAAGTATTCCAAGTGCAAAAGTTGTTGGAGAAGTGTGTCTGTGTCTGTTACTGCTTTCAGACAGCCTAAACCTCAGGATTATCTCAGACTCCAATACAAGACCTTTATGCAGCACGTGCTGGTCCGAGGGAGCACGTGCTGGTCCGTGGGAGCACGTGCTGGTCCGAGGGAGCACGTGCTGGTCCGAGGGAGCACGTGCTGGTCCGAGGCAGGAGGTGGAGCCGCTCTCCACAGGTGTCATGGGGCTTCATGGCATAAGGAAAGAGATGTTTCAGTATCCTGGCTGGAATACTTTTATGGAACAAGTCACAAGTCACGTGAGACCGTTCCCTGGGAACCCGTTAACCCTACATATAACACGCTGAGGACCACTTTTGTAGAGAAGTACATTTCTTCTCACAACATATTTGTTACCTATTAAGATAAAACTGACGGGGAACGAGATATTTGACAAAAACCTATTTGCGCGCCATTTTGTCCAACTGGTGGCTGAGTCTCTCTTCTCCCGCGGGGGACCGTGGCGTGGAGTGAGGGGTAATATGATCATGGGTTAACACAGCTTATAACTTTCTGGTAATTTTTTCCGAATTCAACTGTTAAATGACAGGGCTGTTAGAGTACAGCGAACCCCTTTCTCTGTGTGAAAGCGAAGCGTTGTTCACCCGCTTGTTCTCCTGTTCTACTCCAGACATTCTCGTTAGCCCCACCAGGCACCAGGCGTGTGGTGTGGCACCAGTCGTGTGGTGTGGCACCAGGCGTGTGGTGTGGCACCAGGCGTGTGGTGTGGCACCAGGCACCAGGCGTGTGGTGTGGCACCAGGCACCAGGCGTGTGGTGTGGCACCAGGCGTGTGGTGTGGCACCAGGCGTGTGGTGTGGCATCAGGCACCAGGCGTGTGGTGTGGCACCAGGCGTGTGGTGTGGCACCAGGCGTGTGGTGTGGCACCAGGCGTGTGGTGTGGCACCAGGCGTGTGGTGTGGCACCAGGCGTGTGGTGTGGCACCAGGCGTGTGGTGTGGCACCATGCGTGTGGTGTGGCACCAGGCGTGTGGTGTGGCACCAGGCGTGTGGTGTGGCACCAGGCGTGTGGTGTGGCACCAGGCGTGTGGTGTGGCACCAGGCGTGTGGTGTGGCACCAGGCGTGTGGTGTGGCACCAGGCGTGTGGTGTGGCACCAGGCGTGTGGTGTGGTACCAGGCACCAGGCGTGTGGTGTGGCACCAGGCGTGTGGTGTGGCACAAGGCACCAGACGTGTGGTGTGGCACAAGGCACCAGGCGTGTGGCACCAGGCATGGTAGCGTGTGGTGCCAGTTCTATAACACAAGCGCAGATCTGTCATCGTCCCAAGCTGGCGTCCCTGTTTCCGTCATCGACGTCGGGATTAATTAGGTTTCAAGATTTGTCAAATGTAGAGGCCGTTCTCACGAGCGTTCCTAACGTTAGGAAACTGACGTACTAACGTGCCCTTATCCTAACCTACCAGATGAGCCACCAACAGAAAAGGGATATTAAGTCTATTTCGCGAGCCGCTACCATTTTCCAGTACGACAATAATGGCCTTAGGTAAAGTGGACGTCTAAAGGCGAGGAGGTGTTAGGAGGACGGGTCGTAATGTTGGTGTTGAAGTGGCTGGCCTCCGTGTACCTGTGATGCGTGACGGGCAGAGGGCGGTGGATCACAGCTGTCTGGCCTTTATTTTTTTCATTTTTTTTTTAATTTGCCCCGAGGGGCGAGTTTATTGGGCAGCGCCACTCATGCTGTGAGTGGACACACCGCCATAGTGACAGTATTGGGCAGCGTCACTCATCTTGTGAGTGGACACACCGCCATAGTGACAGTAATGGGCAGCGCCACTCATCTTGTGAGTGGACACACCGCCATAGTGACAGTATTGGGCAGCGCCACTCATCTTGTGAGTGGACACACCGCCATAGTGACAATATTGGGCAGCGCCACTCATCCTGTGAGTGGACACACCGCCATAGTGACAGTATTGGGCAGCGCCACTCATCCTGTGAGTGGACACACCGCCATAGTGACAGTATTGGGCAGCGCCACTCATCTTGTGAGTGGACACACCGCCATAGTGACAGTATTGGGCAGCGTCACTCATCCTGTGAGTGGACACACCGCCATAGTGACAATATTGGGCAGCGCCACTCATCTTGTGAGTGGACACACCGCCATAGTGACAGTATTGGGCAGCGCCACTCATCCTGTGAGTGGACACACCGCCATAGTGACAGTATTGGGCAGTGTCACTCATCCTGTGAGTGGACACACCGCCATAGTGACAGTATTGGGCAGCGCCACTCATCCTGTGAGCGGACACACCGCCATAGCAGCATGTACAACACTCCCCAATAGGAAGAAAACCCGCTGGGTTGTTCATCCTGTCACTTGTACCCAGACACAGCTGGGACTTGCTTAACTGTCTCAAGTGAACAGCTCAACAAACAAGAAGATTAACATCTGTCAACCCTTTAAAGCTTACGTTATCTTGCGGGTGCAAAATGGGGAAATCTTTTAAGAACAGTATCAATATTTAACAAATAATGTTTTCCTAACTCAAACAATGTGGGGTTTATTATTCTACACATATTTCTGGGCTTTAGTTATGTTGTGGGGTGGGAGGGTGGTGCTTGACACACCTGTGTTGTGGTGTGGGAGGGTGGTGCTTGACACACCTGTGTTGGGGTGTGGGAGGGTGGTGCTTGACACACCTGTGTTGGGGTGTGGGAGGGTGGTGCTTGACACACCTGTGTTGGGGTGTGGGTGGGTGGTGCTTGACACACCTGTGTTGGGGTGTGGGAGGGTGGTGCTTGACACACCTGTGTTGGGGTGTGGGAGGGTGGTGCTTGACACACCTCTGTTGGGGTCTGAGAGGGTGGTGCTTGACACACCTGTGTTGGGGTGTGGGTGGGTGGTGCTTGACACACCTGTGTTGGGGTGTGGGAGGGTGGTGCTTGACACACCTGTGTTGGTGTGTGGGAGGGTGGTGCTTGACACACCTGTGTTGGGGTGTGGGAGGGTGGTGCTTGACACACCTGTGTTGGGGTGTGGGAGGGTGGTGCTTGACACACCTGTGTTGGGGTGTGGGAGGGTGGTGCTTGACACACCTGTGTTGGGTGTGGGAGGGTGGTGCTTGACACACCTGTGTTGGTGTGTGGGAGGGTGGTGCTTGACACACCTGTGTTGGGGTGTGGGAGGGTGGTGCTTGACACACCTCTGTTGGGGTGTGGGAGGGTGGTGCTTGACACACCTGTGTTGGGGTCTGGGAGGGTGGTGCTTGACACACCTGTGTTGGGGTCTGGGAGGGTGGTGCTTGACACACCTGTGTTGGGGTCTGAGAGGGTGGTGCTTGACACACCTGTGTTGGGGTGTGGGAGGGTGGTGCTTGACACACCTGTGTTGGGGTCTGGGAGGGTGGTGCTTGACACACCTGTACTCACCTAGTTGTGTTTGAGAGGGTTGACCTTTGGCTCTTTGGTCCGCCTCTCAACCGTCAATCAACAGGTGTACACGTTCCTGAGCCTACTGGGCTCTATCATATCTACACTTGAAACTGTGTATGGAGTCAGACTCCACCACATCACTTCCTAATGCATTCCATTTGTCAACCACTCTGACACTAAAAAAGTTCTTTCTAATATCTCTGTGGCTCATTTGGGCACTCAGTTTCCACCTGTGTTCCCTAGTGCGTGTGACCCTTGTGTTAAATAGTCTGTCTTTATCTACCCTATCAATTCCCTTCAGAATCTTGAATGTGGTGATCATGTCCCCCCTAACTCTTCTGTCTTCCTGCGAAGTGAGGTTTAATTCCCGTAGTCTCCTCGTAGCTCATATCTCTCAGCTCGGGTACTAGTCTGGTGGCAAACCTTCGAACCTTTTCTAGTTTAGTCTTATCCTTGACTGGATATGGACTCCATGCTGGGGCTGCATACTCCAGGATAGGTCTGACATATGTGTTATACAAAGTTCTGAATGATTCTTTAAACAAGTTTCTGAATGCCGTTCGTATGTTGGCCAGCCTGGCATATGCCGCTGATGTTATCCTCTTGATATGGGCTGCAGGAGACAGGTCTGGCGTGATATCAACCCCCAAGTCTTTTTCTTTCTCTGACTCCTGAAGAATTTCCTCTCCCAGATGAGCCTCCTGCTCCCAACACAACCACAACCTGTGTTGTGCTCTGAGAGGGTGGGGCGTTAAAACAAAGAAATTTGTTTAAGGTTTGATGACCAGTGATGGTGTGTGACTTGTTTAAGGAGTGACTGTCCGGTGAGTTAGATGGTGTCTCAGGATGGCTCATAAATAAATTATGTGGTATTTTATTCAGCTGTGAAGAATCTTCTGAAGTTTTTATATCTGTGTTGTACCATAATGCTTTACAGTCCCCGTGGAAGAGGCTTCAGGGCGATAATCTTAATTTACAATGGGTGCTGTCCCCTCCAGGACCCCCCCCCCCACACACAACTCACACTTCCAAAACAAATGCCAGCAAACATGTTAGTAACGGAACTCAACAGTTTTCCTGTCCAACGACTCTGCTTCGTCAATATCCGTGTCTGGAGCTGTGTCGTTTAGTGCCCCTCAGTGTATTACATGGGTGAGTCTCAGTCCTTTGACGCCACTCGTCTTGTGTCGCATAATTACTTAGTTAACTACCCGCTAACTCACCCAGTTTTGCGAGACCCGTTACGAGCTGAGAACCGGTTACTCGTAGGACTCCGAGCCTCGCGTACAGCGCTCGTTCTCCAGACTAATGATTACGCCTAATTTCCTCCTTTTCCAGTTTTAAAGGTATGGGACTGGCTAATGTCGCTGAAAATGGGTGCAACATTATATTCCCATTAGGCTGTGGTTGTTGCCTGCTCTGGGTCCATGTGTGTGTTCCTGGTGTGGGGAGGGTGCTCCTGGTGTGGGGGAGGGGCTCCTGGTGTGGGGGAGGGGCTCCTGGTGTGGGGGAGGTGCTCCTGGTGTGGGGAGGGTGCTCCTGGTGTGGGGGAGGTGCTCCTGGTGTGGGGAGGTGCTCCTGGTGTGGGGAGGGTGCTCCTGGTGTGGGGGAGGGGCTCCTGGTGTGGGGGAGGGGCTCCTGGTGTGGGGGAGGTGCTCCTGGTGTGGGGGAGGGGCTCCTGGTGTGGGGGAGGGGCTCCTGGTGTGGGGGAGGGGCTCCTGGTGTGGGGGAGGTGCTCCTGGTGTGGGGAGGGTGCTCCTGGTGTGGGGGAGGTGCTCCTGGTGTGGGAGGGTGCTCCTGGTGTGGGGAGGGTGCTCCTGGTGTGGGGGAGGGGCTCCTGGTGTGGGGAGGGGCTCCTGGTGTGGGGGAGGTGCTCCTGGTGTGGGGAGGGTGCTCCTGGTGTGGGGGAGGTGCTCCTGGTGTGGGGGAGGGGCTCCTGGTGTGGGGGAGGGGCTCCTGGTGTGGGGGAGGGGCTCCTGGTGTGGGGGAGGGTGCTCCTGGTGTGGGGGAGGGGCTCCTGGTGTGGGGGAGGGGCTCCTGGTGTGGGGGAGGGCTCCTGGTGTGGGGGAGGGGCTCCTGGTGTGGGGGAGGGGCTCCTGGTGTGGGGGAGGGTGCTCCTGGTGTGTGGGAGGGTGCTCCTGGTGTGGGGGAGGGTGCTCCTGGTGTGGAGGAGGGTGCTCCTGGTGTGGGGAGGTGCTCCTGGTGTGGGGGAGGGGCTCCTGGTGTGAGGGAGGTGCTCCTGGGGTGGGGGAGGGGCTCCTGGTGTGGGGGAGGTGCTCCTGGTGTGGGGGAGGGTGCTCCTGGTGTGGGGGAGGGTGCTCCTGGTGTGGGGAGGGTGCCTGGTGTGGGGGAGGGGCTCCTGGTGTGGGGGAGGGTGCTTCTGGTGTGGGGGAGGTGCCTCCTGGGGGGGAGGGCTCCTGGTGTGAGGGAGGTGCTCCTGGTGGGGGAGGGGCTCCTGGTGTGGGGGAGGGTGCTCCTGGTGTGGGGGAGGTGCTCCTGGTGTGGGGAGGNGTGAGGGAGCCGCAGCCGCCAGTGTGTATAGAGGACGGACTCTTAGTGCTGAACTAACTATATCAGCTAAGCTGTACAGTTGTGGTGAACAAAATATACATACTTATATATAACGTTGTATATAGTGTAATAACACCACAAATGGTATTGTGGGGGAGAAAGTTTAGTGCGTGTGTTGAGGGAGTGGCAGCGAGTGGCTGGCTGGTGTGTGGCAGTAACTCTTCGTTGCTTTTCGACTCTCAATACCAACTTAGTGGTTCGTTAAGGTGAACAAAACATGCAGATACTTATATAAACCTGTGAATAGAGTGTAATAGCAGCAAAACTATTTGTTTATTGTTTTATGAACATAATAATTGAATCACTAATATGCACACCATACTTTGAGTATAGCGATTATCACCACCTTTTATTATATAAATATATTACAATACACACTATTGAATAATATTACTGCAAAAAAATAATAAAAAATCAATCGGAGACATTGAAACAATTAGGTAATAATATCTTTGTGGCAACTCCCACCTGTCAGCGCGGGTGACGCTGACCGGCCCTGACGACCGTTCTGTCAACGCCCACTTTTTGCCAGACTTCCTAGGTTAATTGCGCCCAAAATATGTCACCTACGATTTTTTTTATTTTTCCCGTGCTCAGGGGACACAAATTAACGTGTTTAGAAGACGAAAAAAACTTTGGATTTTTTTTTTCTTGCGCACAGGGGTGTAAATGTCCCCACGACCCCTGAGCAGTGTAAGGGCTAGGGTTGCAGTACGGATTTCATCAAGAGTGAGAGCCTTAGGGACTGCATCACCGGTTACAGAGTGTACATATTCCTCGGCAACTTGCTGATGCTTGGTGATGGTGAAACTGTTGGCAGGATGTCGACTGATGTAATCAGCGGGATTGCCTGCACCTGGCTTGTATTTCACCGTAAAGTTGTATGGTTGCAGACGAAGAGCCCATCTCTCAATGCGAGCTGGTGGTTTGGACTTTGGATTATTGAAGATGGTCTCCAACGGTTTGTGGTCAGTGACTATCGTGGTGAAGGGTGCACCAAGCAGATACACATTGAAGTGTTCAAAGCCCCATACAAGAGCAAGAGCTTCCTTCTCTGTCTGACTGTATCGTTGCTCAACATCTGTGAGAGAACGGCTGGCGTAGGCAATTACTACTCTGGAATCTGGTTGACCAGGTTTGTGTTGGGCTAAAACAGCACCTAAACCAACAGGACTAGCATCCACCGTTAACTCAGTGTCCATTGATGGATCAAAGTAAGCAGCAGTTGCATTTTCTACTAGTGCATCTTTCACAGCATGAAATACATTTTGCTCGATATCGCTCCAGTACCATGATGCATTTTTCTTCAGGAGCTCACGTAGAGGCTTCGTAATGGTAGCAAAATCTGGAAT
>WNGS01072847.1:16204184-16214376 GCA_020271785.1 Procambarus virginalis
AAAGTTATGATCAGTTTTTCCCTCAACTTCAACTACAGAAATTATGAAGAACTCTTTAACAGTCCTTATTATCTCTGCCAATATTGATACGCTTCCTTCCCTCTCTCTGTTCCCTCTCCTTACTTATCTCTCACTCCCTTCCTCCGATGCTAGAATTCCCCTTACCTCCCATCCCTTTCACCAAATCTCTCTCTCTCTCTCTCCCACCTCCCTTTCTCTCCCTGCAGACTTGCCAACAAAAGGTCCAGATCTATTGTGAACAAGATTCCTAATGAAGCTCCCAGCCTCGTTCCTCCTCCTCCTCCTCCTTCCCCATTATGTTGCCTCCTTAGTCTACCTCCAAGGCCGCCCCGAGTCTACCTCCAAGGCCGCCCCGAGTCTACCTCCAAGGCCGCCCCGAGTCTACCTCCAAGGCCGCCCCGAGTCTACCTCCAAGCCGCCCCGAGTCTACCTCCAAGGCCGCCCCGAGTCTACCTCCAAGGCCGCCCCGAGTCTACCTCCAAGGCCGCCCCGAGTCTACCTCCAAGGCCGCCCCGAGTCTACCTCCAAGGCCGCCCCGAGTCTACCTCCAAGGCCGCCCCGAGTCTACCTCCAAGGCCGCCCCGAGTCTACCTCCAAGGCCGCCCCGAGTCTACCTCCAAGGCCGCCCCGAGTCTACCTCCAAGGCCGCCCCGAGTCTACCTCCAAGGCCGCCCCGAGTCTACCTCCAAGGCCGCCCCGAGTCTACCTCCAAGGCCGCCCCGAGTCTACCTCCAAGGCCGCCCCGAGTCTACCTCCAAGGCCGCCCCGAGTCTACCTCCAAGGCCGCCCCGAGTCTACCTCCAAGGCCGCCCGAGTCTACCTCCAAGGCCGCCCCGAGTCTACCTCCAAGGCCGCCCCGAGTCTACCTCCAAGGCCGCCCCGAGTCTACCTCCAAGGCCGCCCCGAGTCTACCTCCAAGGCCGCCCCGAGTCTACCTCCAGGCTGCCCTAAGTTTACTTCCTACTCGAGGGGCTACCATAAGTTGATCTGATTCGACGAAAAGTTCACTTTGAGAATACATAAGATCTACTTGTTATCTGTCAGGAAATACAGAGAATTTTACCTTAGATTCCGGCAAGTGTTCATCAGGAGTTAACTGTGTGTTCACCGGGAGTGTTCGAGCTGACACTAGTGTGTCGCTGTATCCGGCCCATCTAAGCCCACATAAGACGGCAGTTGGATCTTACGATAATGACACAAACTCTGGAATACGGCCCGCGCAAGCTTCAGGTTACTGGGGCAAAATGCAGCCTTAATGCCGTGTAGTTGCAAGCAAAATTACGAATTTCATGACAAATGGAAATTACGTAAAAATTCTCTAAACTGTGGGATTGTGAAGGTGTACCTTGAGAGGTCCAGTGTGAAGCTCTCCGGGCGCCAGGGCGGCTGAGAGCTTCCGTGCTCTAGTCCTACACAAAGGCGCGCACACACACATCTGTATTTCCCATACCATGATTTTACAAAGGCAGACCCAGGCGAGGACCCAGGCGAGGGCCCAGGCGAGGGCCCAGGAGAGGGCCCAGGCGAGGGCCCAGGCGAGGACCAAGGCGAGGGCCCAGGAGAGGGCCCAGGCGAGGGCCCAGGCGAGGACCCAGGCGAGGACCCAGGCGAGGACCCAGGCGAGGGCCCAGGCGAGGGCCCAGGCGAGGGCCCAGGAGAGGGCCCAGGCGAGGGCCCAGGAGAGGGCCAGGAGAGGGCCCAGGAGAGGGCCCAGGAGAGGGCCCAGGAGAGGGCCCAGGAGAGGGCCCAGGAGAGGGCCCAGGAGAGGGCCAGGAGAGGGCCCAGGAGAGGGCCCAGGAGAGGGCCCAGGAGAGGGCCCAGGCGAGGGCCCAGGCGAGGGCCCAGGCGAGGGCCCAGGAGAGGGCCCAGGAGAGGGCCCAGGAGAGGGCCCAGGAGAGGGCCCAGGAGAGGGCCCAGGAGAGGGCCCGGGAGAGGCCCGGGAGAGGGCCCGGGAGAGGGCCCGGGAGAGGGCCCAGGAGAGGGCCCAGGAGAGGGCCCAGGAGAGGGCCCAGGAGAGGGCCCAGGAGAGGGCCCAGGAGAGGGCCCAGGAGAGGGCCCAGGAGAGGGCCCAGGAGAGGGCCCAGGAGAGGCCCAGAGAGGGCCCAGAAGAGGGCCCAGAAGAGGGCCCAGGAGAGGGCCCAGGAGAGGGCCCAGGAGAGGGCCCAGGAGAGGGCCCAGGAGAGGGCCTAAGCGAGGACTTCGGGAGGTTGGGTTCCGGTGGGAACTTTGGACCCCGTCGTCGATCTTCGAGCTGCACGGCCGTCCTCCCGGCCCTCACATGCAGGTGGGGGGGGGGGGAACGGTGGTGATGGGAGGGGGGAGGAAAGGTGGTGAAGGAGGAGGATGAGACACTTGGAGACAAAGAGGAACATGAACTATGAGGCTGCTTCCGGCCATTTACTCCACGCCGGCGTACTCCCGGGGGCCGGGAGCTTGGGGGCGAGGCTGGAGGCCGGCAGCTTGGGGGCGGGCTGGAGGCCGGCAGCTTGGGGGCGGCGCTGGAGGCCGGCAGCTTGGGGGCGGCGCTGGAGGCCGGCAGCTTGGGGGCGGCGCTGGAGGCCGGCAGCTTGGGGGCGGCGCTGGAGGCCGGCAGCTTGGGGGCGGCGCTGGAGGCCGGCAGCTTGGGGGCGGCGCTGGAGGCCGGCAGCTTGGGGCGGCGCTGGAGGCCGGCAGCTTGGGGGCGGCGCTGGAGGCCGGCAGCTTGGGGGCGGCGCTGGAGGCCGGCAGCTTGGGGGCGGCGCTGGAGGCCGGCAGCTTGGGGGCGGCGCTGGAGGCCGGCAGCTTGGGGGCGGCGCTGGAGGCCGGCAGCTTGGGGGCGGCGCTGGAGGCCGGCAGCTTGGGGGCGGCGCTGGAGGCCGGCAGCTTGGGGGCGGCGCTGGAGGCCGGCAGCTTGGGGGCGGCGCTGGAGGCCGGCAGCTTGGGGGCGGCGCTGGAGGCCGGCAGCTTGGGGGCGGCGCTGGAGGCCGGCAGCTTGGGGGCGGCGCTGGAGGCCGGCAGCTTGGGGCGGCGCTGGAGGCCGGCAGCTTGGGGGCGGCGCTGGAGGCCGGCAGCTTGGGGGCGGCGCTGGAGGCCGGCAGCTTGGGGGCGGCGCTGGAGGCCGGCAGCTTGGGGGCGGGGCTGGAGGCCGGCAGCTTGGGGGCGGGGCTGGAGGCCGGCAGCTTGGGGGCGGGGCTGGAGGCCGGCAGCTTGGGGGCGGGGCTGGAGGCCGGCAGCTTGGGGGCGGCGCTGGAGGCCGGCAGCTTGGGGGCGGCGCTGGAGGCCGGCAGCTTGGGGGCGGCGCTGGAGGCCGGCAGCTTGGGGGCGGCGCTGGAGGCCGGCAGCTTGGGGCGGCGCTGGAGGCCGGCAGCTTGGGGGCGGCGCTGGAGGCCGGCAGCTTGGGGGCGGCGCTGGAGGCCGGCAGCTTGGGGGCGGCGCTGGAGGCCGGCAGCTTGGGGGCGGCGCTGGAGGCCGGCAGCTTGGGGGCGGCGCTGGAGGCCGGCAGCTTGGGGGCGGCGCTGGAGGCCGGCAGCTTGGGGGCGGCGCTGGAGGCCGGCAGCTTGGGGGCGGCGCTGGAGGCCGGCAGCTTGGGGCGGCGCTGGAGGCCGGCAGCTTGGGGGCGGCGCTGGAGGCCGGCAGCTTGGGGGCGGCGCTGGAGGCCGGCAGCTTGGGGGCGGCGCTGGAGGCCGGCAGCTTGGGGGCGGCGCTGGAGGCCGGCAGCTTGGGGGCGGCGCTGGAGGCCGGCAGCTTGGGGGCGGCGCTGGAGGCCGGCAGCTTGGGGGCGGCGCTGGAGGCCGGCAGCTTGGGGGCGGCGCTGGAGGCCGGCAGCTTGGGGGCGGCGCTGGAGGCCGGCAGCTTGGGGGCGGCGCTGGAGGCCAGCAGCTTGGGGGCGGCGCTGGAGGCCGGCAGCTTGGGGGCGGCGCTGGAGGCCAGCAGCTTGGGGGCGGCGCTGGAGGCCGGCAGCTTGGGGGCGGCGCTGGAGGCCAGCAGCTTGGGGGCGGCGCTGGAGGCCGGCGCCTATATCGTCTTCCCGTTAATTTCCTCCATATATCAACAACCTTATTTCCAACTTGAAAATAAGGTTGGAAATAATAGTAAGCCAACTTGGGCTGGACAGTAGAGCGACGGTCTCGCGTCATGTTGGTCGGCGTTCAATCCCAGACCGTCCAAGTGGTTGGACACCATTCCTTTCTCCCGTCCCATCCCAGATCCTTATACTGACCCCTTCCAAGTGCTACATAGTCGTAATGGCTTGGCGCTTTCCCTTGATAATTCCCTCCCTCACCCGGGTCTATTATGAATGAATTCTTGTCCAAAATGTATGCATTGTTACCTATTAATGTTGTTAAAATATTTGATATTATATCCTTCTCCTATAAGACAGAGCCATAGAAAGTAGTCTAAACGAATTGGTAACTTTAAAATATCTAATGTAATAGATTGTAAGTGTTACACAGTATTGACCAGCCCACACAGTCTGTTACATAGCCAGGGAGGGTTACACAGTGCTGACCGCCCACATAGTCTGTGTTACATAGCCAGGGAGGGTTACATAGCCAGGGTGGGTTACTTAGCCAGGGTGGGTTACATAGCCAGGGTGGGTTACATAGCCAGGGTGGGTTACATAGCCAGGGTGGGTTACATAGCCAGGGTGGGTTACATAGCCAGGGTGGGTTACATAGCCAGGGTGGGTTACATAGCCAGGTTGGGTTACATAGCCAGGGTGGGTTACATAGCCAGGGTGGGTTGCATAGCCAGGGAGGGTTACACAGCTGCTACTCTACATAATGAGTTTCAAGATGTAAACTAAGTTCTTTTGCAATTAACTCACGATATTTGTCCACAATCATAATTGGTCTAAAGGTAGACGCAAGCGATGTATCCCCATTAAGGTGTGGTACAGCACCACAGTGGACGCTATAGGTGGTGGGGGTGTGGTGCAGCACCACAGTGGACGCTATAGGTGGTGGGGGTGTGGTGCAGCACCACAGTGGACGCTGTAGGTGGTGGGGGTGTGGTGCAGCACTGCAGTGGACGCTGTAGGTGGTGGGGGTGTGGTGCAGCACCACAGTGGACGCTGTAGGTGGTGGGGGTGTGGTGCAGCACCGCAGTGGACGCTATAGGTGGTGGGGGTGTGGTGCAGCACCACAGTGGACGCTATAGGTGGTGGGGGTGTGGTGCAGCACCACAGTGGACGCTGTAGGTGGTGGGGGTGTGGTGCAGCACCGCAGTGGACGCTGTAGGTGGTGGGGGTGTGGTGCAGCACCGCAGTGGACGCTGTAGGTGGTGGGGGTGTGGTGCAGCACCGCAGTGGACGCTGTAGGTGGTGGGGGTGTGGTGCAGCACCGCAGTGGACGCTGTAGGTGGTGGGGGTGTGGTGCAGCACCGCAGTGGACGCTGTAGGTGGTGGGGGTGTGGTGCACTAATGATCAGGTGAATATGCATGACAGCGGCTGACATAGCTCATATTTACATATTTTAAGGACCCAGGAAGATGCCTCGTCTGGTCCTGGTGACTTGTTAGACATGTCGGTATTTGTTTAATAATTGATTTTTTTTAGTAACAACTGAGTTAGTAAATTCGTCCTGTTCACCCTTTAAAGAGATTTGTTCAGTTGGAGGTAAACTATGTAGAAGCTGTCAGCGAACAACAAATACCTGCCATTTACCGGGGCGGTAAACGGGGTTTACCGCCCCGGCCAAAACCTGGGCGCCTGACAGCGCTTCGGATTCGTAGTCCTGAGGTTCCGGGTTAGATCCCCAATAGAGGCGGAGACAAATAGGCAAAAAGTTTCTTTCACCCTGATGCGCCTGTTACCTAGCAGTAATAGGTACTTAGGAGTTAGACAGCTACTACGGGGTGCTTCCTGGAGGTGTGTAACAAAAGGGAGGCCTGGTCGAGGACCGGGCCGCGAGGACGCTAAGCCACGAAATCATCTCAAGATAACCTCAAGATAACCAAGATATTTACCAGTTGTCAGTGGCCCAGTCTTCTGTTATATCTTTGTTTGTCTGTCTTATTTGCTTGTCGTCTATACACCGATCATATTTCTTTTTAGTTTGCTTATTTTCTTGTTTACCAGTTGGGCTGGTCTGAGGCACAGATATTCCAGATACTTCTCCGTTCTTTGTCACAATTGTTTTTCCTATTTAGTTCTTAAGTCACAATTAACCATTTCGGGTCGCCATTACTGGACCATATTTATTTATATTATATAGTGCTTTCTGGTTTTCAATCATAACGAGTTCTAATTATAATGAATAAGATGAGCGGTGTGAGTTGGGCACCGCTGGGCACCCCAGCAGGCTGGCCCCCCCCCGGGCACCGCTGGGGCACCCCGTGCAGGCTGCCCCCCCCCGGCACCGCTGGGGCACCCCGTGCAGGCTGCCCCCCCCCGGGCACCGCTGGGGAACCCCGTTCAGGCTGGGCCCCCCCGGGCACCGCTAGGGCACCCCGTGGAGGCTGGCCCCCCCGGGCACCGCTGGGGCACCCAGGCTGGCACCCGGGGCACGCCAGGCAGGCACCCGGGGCACCCAGGCTGGCACCCGGGCACGCCAGGCAGGCACCCGGGGCACGCCAGGCAGGCACCCGGGGCACGCCAGGCTGGCACCGGGGCACGCCAGGCTGGCACCGGGGCACGCCAGGCTGGCACCCGGGCACGCCAGGCTGGCACCCGGGCACGCCAGGCTGGCACCCGGGGCACGCCAGGCTGGCACCCGGGCACGCCAGGCAGGCACCCGGGGCACGCCAGGCTGGCACCCGGGGCACGCCAGGCAGGCACCCGGGGCACGCCAGGCAGGCACCCGGGGCACGCCAGGCAGGCACCCGGGGCACGCCAGGCAGGCACCCGGGGCACGCCAGGCTGGCACCCGGGGCACGCCAGGCTGGCACCCGGGGCACGCCAGGCTGGCACCCGGGGCACGCCAGGCTGGCACCCGGGCACAAGGTAAGAATAGGGACCGTTACGTTGTGTGTTTGAAGGGAAATGATATATTTTTGTGCCCCATGTTGCTATCACTGCTACCTCGAGATAACATCTTGAAAGCGCCCAAAAATTATGTTGATTTTACCCAATAGTTTTCTATCTACCTTGAAAGGTTACAAATATTAAAACCTTCCAACATACCAGCAAGTCTCCTCTGTGCCTTCTCCCCTAATACACCACCATTAACTCTCCCCTAATACACCACCATTAACTCTCCCCCTAATACACCACCATTAACTCTCCCCTAATACACCACCATTAACTCTCCCCTAATACACCACCATTAACTCTCCCCTAATACACCACCATTAACTCTCCCCTAATACACCACCATTAACTCTCCCCTAATACACCACCATTAACTCTCCCCTAATACACCACCATTAACTCTCCCCTAATACACCACCATTAACTCTCCCCATATACACCACCATTAACTCTCCCCTAATACACCACCATTAACTCTCCCCTAATACACCACCATTAACTCTCCCCTAATACACCACCATTAACTCTCCCCTAATACACCACCATTAACTCTCCCCATATACACCACCATTAACTCTCCCCATATACACCACCATTAACTCTCCCCATATACACCACCATTAACTCTCCCCATATACACCACCATTAACTCTCCCCATATACACCACCATTAACTCTCCCCATATACACCACCATTAACTCTCCCCATATACACCACCATTAACTCTCCCCATATACACCACCATTAACTCTCCCCATATACACCACCATTAACTCTCCCCATATACACCACCATTAACTCTCCCCCAACACTTTAACTCACTCATAGTTGCTTCTGTTTAAATGTAAGACACCCGACCCTTCCCTACATGAATACACCCAACCCTAAGCATATATTAACTCGAATATTTTATATATCTATATATACAAGAGTTCTTACCTTCTTGGGAAACCACTAACACGCATTACGTTTCCCGCAGGTCCTTAATGCTAATTTTCTCCGAAATACGACCCCGCCAAATCGTTTAACGGTACCCAGGCCAAATCACTCGCCAAGCGCCGGGCGAGTGTCTTACCACTGCGCCACGGGAACCAATATTTGCCTTGCAATATTCGTTTAGTCGACAATTGCCACCAAGAGTCGTACACAGACATTTATATCTAGTTCCTGTGCGAAAAATTCCAGAAATAATTTCGATCCCTTTTCGATTCCTGGCTTGAGCCCATGTCAGCCAGGAGGCAGACAACAGGCTTGTTCCATGACAGTAACACAATGTATCACATATCAAGTCCCTGGAAAACACCCGAGGATCAGTAACAACCAATATTACATTATCGGTTTTTCTGAGATTAGTTCCATATCTCCGTTGTCGTTCCAGTTTCACTGAACTTCTCCTCCAATGCAAATAAAAAATAATGGAGGTTATCACAATAGGTATGAAAGGCCTCTGCGGTTTTCGCAAGACAATTATACTTTGTGATAACCCAGTTAGTTGTTTTCACAGAAAGACTCGAGTCTTACCTTCATGTGGTAACACAGCTGAACTGTTTCACCTCTGCCCGCAGTCCGTCCAACTCAGCCCCCCGGCCACCACAGTTCCATCGTTCACTCGTCTATATCTCCAGTAAATTAAGAGTTACCACGTAGCCTGGAGCACTAACTAGGCACAACTGTACAACACGGCGCGCCTGACCCAACTGAGAGGTTCAGTTTCTCTCTCCTGTTTGAAGAGAGTTCGAGCGTAACGAACATTTGACCAGTGCCCCAAACGCAGCCAGTCCTCCAAACAAAGATCCAAAAGTGATTCCATGCACCCGCCAAACCCCCTGTTTATGAATGAAAATCGGTTACACACGACTCACAACTGCTGACGTTCGAACATATCCGGAACAAGTGCTTCACTGACGAAACTGGAATTTCCTGTATTACAAATGTTTTGATATTAGTCTTTACTAACTGTAGTGAGCTTCACCTCAGACCTTTTACTCATACTCCCCAGAACAGGAAGAAGAGAGGAACTAGGAAGTGGTGAGAAGAAAGGGAGTAGAGAGAGAGAGAGAGAGAGAGAGAGAGAGAGAGAGAGAGAGAGAGAGAGGAGAGAAGGCCTGAGATGCATGGCTACCCTTGGGGTCAGGAAATTGACCTTGAGGGTGCCTCCATAAAGGAATGTTTCATTAAGATGTTCGCAAACCCAAACAAACTCAACTCCACTGGTCTGACCACTGGGCAAAAGAGTAGGACCTAGATTCACGAAGCTCCATGTATTTCTTCGTAAGTAGGTTTGCTACGAAGGTTCCTAAGTATGCCCTAAGAAGATGCTTACGTGCAATTCAGGTAGGTCCACTTAGGTAGATATTTGGGTTTTGGGTCTGGTTCACCTGCGTGCCGATAGAGGTCACTACTGTGTTTCGTTTGGCCAATCAGAGAGCAGGCAACGTTCTTCATATTGAAGATTTAGAGCTGGCTTATCGGAGTTCTACTGCCTCCTATTTACGTCGAATTTTCTTATAAAATTAGTATATTTCGAAGTAAAACTGTTTTTTCAACTTCTACAGCCAGCACCGACATTGTAGTAAACAAATATGTTACATTTGTTGTTTACCTACGAAATTCTAAGAGATACTGTGCAGCTGTCCTTGTTGCTCGGAAGATGCGCTGACAGTTATTGTATATATTTACTGAATTTACCCAAGGGCCACTAACTATCTAGTGGCCTCGACGAGTACAGAAAGCCGGAGGTTTGTTAAGGGGCCCGCCAATTGCCCTAATGATATTTTTTTAACTGGAAAAAAAAACACATCTGTTTTCAGTCCTACTTGAGAGAACATACTCTCCAACACTATATCTGTGATTGCCGTGTTATCAGTGACTTCAGATCAAATGGTATGAGGTACTTTGATCTCGGTAGCTAATAACTTCATACACTCAGGAATAGTGGAAGATATTCTTGTGCTGTACCCAGATTTTGCTAGTGGGGGCTAATAGATCAGCCTTACATTTCTTATTCTCTCCTGATTCCATGTATGACTGGCCGTCCAGTGATGTTGATGAGCTTGTAGCTAGTTTATGATCTAGACTGTAATCTTTTATATAGAATAGGGTAGCAGCACATTGCTGCCCGCCACAACACCACCGAAACTACAACGTTGGTACAACGTTGGAACAAGTTTAACACCTCCTAACCAGTTATAACAACCAATATAGCAAGTTGTAACACGTT
>WNGS01072847.1:16232159-16253816 GCA_020271785.1 Procambarus virginalis
ATACTTACATATTGCTCCTCTTGCTCAGGATCCACAGTGGTGTAGCAGTAGAGAGACTAGAACGTCTTGTTCTCAACCTATGATGTCCAGCTTTATGCACACCTTGTGACTCGTGACGTCATACACCTTACAGCGCTCTTTCTAAATGTTTTATCATTTGTGATGTTAATGCTTATGACATGATGCCTATTGGGGCTGTCACTAATAGAAGTGACCTCAGGCAGAAAGGACTGCACCAACAAACACATTAAGTGTTATGAGAGCAGCTTATTACTTTAAGGCTGAAATAGGAGGCGTAGAGGCGCCGCCAGAGTTCAAATCCTTGGTACTATTATCTAGTGGGTCGTGGAGCTGCTGTCACTGCTGATGGCAGCTGTAAGGACAGCTCTAGTGATTCTCACACCAAATTTATATTGGTGTGTGTGTGTGGCTATGAAGTTGATTCGAGTCCCGAAGTATCGAAAACAACATATATATTCCACCTCAAGTGTAAGGTAGAGTCCAATACCGGGGCAGGTTTATTGGAACGTGTTGATGAAAAGTCACTTATCGTTTGGTAACAATAACAGTTATTCAGAAAACTTAATAATAGTAATACAAAGCAATAATAGTTTAATGTTACGTTAAAGTCCGTAGTGGCACAATACAACATTATACAATTAGGCAGCATAGTCGGACTCCGGTTCAGACTGCTCGCGGCGTCCTCAATCATAAACTGAAACAGTGGGTGACCACTCACACGCAAGTGGCAGGTCGTAACGACTGCGGCAAAACAACATAATAACAACAACAATAAGGACACAACAGACAGACCTGTCACAGAAACAGTCTTCTGTACAACACGTTAATTATGTTAAAGCTCATCTCTCAGGTCGGCAGTCAATTACGTTACAGTACTCTGACAAACACAAGACAATTAATTTAATCAATTTCAATCAAAACAACAAGTTTAACTTAATTACGTTAATTAGCAACACTACGTTAATTACTGTCTCCTGGACAGTCAATCAAAAGCAGGGTAATTTATGTTAAATCGAGATCTGTCAGCACAGACAGGCAATCAAACCCTACTTAACGAAATTAATTAATCAAAACATTGGGTAATTAGCAATCATTGAGTAATCGCCCTAATTACTGTCAACTGACAGTTAATTAACTCACTAAGAATTACATTAACACTGTACTGATCATTTAGATTGCTTGACAACTAAGAATTAGTCAGCACGTTGCTAATTACCTTACACTTCACTAATGACGTTAATTAGTAACACTAATTACAATTTACTGACTAATTATTAATCACAGATTAATACGACACCGGGTGATGCAGACCAACAAACAAAGTAACAATACAGCACTAAACTCCACGGCTAAAATAACCACAACACAACGCTGTCACTAAAATAGATGACAAACAAATAAACACAGATAGAAAAATAACTGGGTAATCACCACCTCACTTCACAATCTATTTCTCTCCAGGAAGGAGAAAGAGAAGAACACACACCTGGAATGATTAGCACATTGACGGTGTATATTTAAACCGCACAAAACAATACACACAAATATAACAGACACGATAATAATAATATCTAAAATGTGTTATAAGTGTAAATTACACACACTCAGGCCAACCTACAGTAATTACACAGAGTTATTGTAATCGCTTTACCTACGTGCTTCCTCGACCTACGTAACTCTTCCCGTTGTGGGCTACTGAGAAGCGACGGGCCGTAAGGCTGAATTGAATTCGACACAAGGAACATGCACTTCTTGATAATAATAATACAATAATTATTTAAGGAGTACTCACTTTGATAACCGGCTTACACACAAACAATCTCTCTCACACACAGTCAGTGGACCTCTGCCGTTGGGTCAAGATCAGGACCAATCACTGACCGCACGTGGTAGATTCCTTTGAACAGGATACCCGTGTAGGGGGAGGGGGGAGTGGGAGTAATTTTTTTTAATTTTGCCCGAGGGGCGAGTTTATTGAGCAGCGCCACTCATCTGTGAGTGGACACACCGCCATAGTGACAGTATTGAGCAGCGCCACTATCCTGTGAGTGGACACACCGCCATAGTGACATTATTGGGCAGCGCCACTCATCCTTTGAGTGGACACACCGCCATAGTGACAGTATTGGGCAGCGCCACTCATCCTGTGAGTGGACACGCCGCCATAGTGACAGTATTGGGCAGCGCCACTCATCCTGTGAGTGGACACACCGCCATAGTGACAGTATTGGGCAGCGCCACTCATCCTGTGAGTGGACACACCGCCATAGTGACAGTATGGGCAGCGCCACTCATCCTGTGAGTGGACACACCGCCATAGTGACAGTATTGGGCAGCGCCACTCATCCTGTGAGTGGACACACCGCCATAGTGACAGTATTGGGCAGCGCCACTCATCCTGTGAGTGGACACACCGCCATAGTGACAGTATTGGGCAGCGCACTCATCCTGTGAGTGGACACACCGCCATAGTGACAGTATTGGGCAGCGCCACTCATCCTGTGAGTGGACACACCGCCATAGTGACAGTATTGGGCAGCGCCACTCATCCTGTGAGTGGACACACCGCCATAGTGACAGTATTGGGCAGCGCCACTCATCCTGTGAGTGGACACACCGCCATAGTGACAGTATTGGGCAGCGCCACTCATCCTGTGAGTGGACACACCGCCATAGTGACAGTATTGGGCAGCGCCACTCATCCTGTGAGTGGACACACCGCCATAGTGACAGTATTGGGCAGCGCCACTCATCCTGTGAGTGGACACACCGCCATAGTGACAGTATTGGGCAGCGCACTCATCCTGTGAGTGGACACACCGCCATAGTGACAGTATTGGGCAGCGCCACTCATTCTGTGAGTGGACACACCGCCATAGTGACAGTATTGGGCAGCGCCACTCATCCTGTGAGTGGACACACCGCCATAGTGACAGTATTGGGCAGCGCCACTCATCCTGTGAGTGGACACACCGCCATAGTGACAGTATTGGGCAGCGCCACTCATCCTGTGAGTGGACACACCGCCATAGTGACAGTATTGGGCAGCGCCACTCATCCTGTGAGTGGACACACCGCCATAGTGACAGTATTGGGAAGCGCCACTCATCCTGTGAGTGGACACACCGCCATAGTGACAGTATTGGGCAGCGTCACTCATCCTTTGAGTGGACACACCGCCATAGTGACAGTATTGGGCAGCGCCACTCATCCTGTGAGTGGACACACCGCCATAGTGACAGTATGGGCAGCATCACTCATCCTGTGAGTGGACACACCGCCATAGTGACAGTATTGGCAGCGCCACTCATCGTGAGTGGACACACGCCATAGTGACAGTATTGGGCAGCGTCACTCATCTGTGAGTGGACACACCGCCATAGTGACAGTATTGGGCAGCGCCACTCATCTGTGAGTGGACACCCGCCATAGTGACAGTATTGGGCAGCGCCACTCATCTGTGAGTGGACACACCGCCATAGTGACAGTATTGGGCAGCGCCACTCATCCTGTGAGTGGACACACCGCCATAGCAGCATGTGACAACATCCCCAATAGGAAGAAAACCCGCTGGGTTGTTCATCCTGTCACTTTTACCCAGACACAGCGGGACTTGCTTAACTGTCTCAAGTGAACAGCTCTCAAACAAGAAGATTAACATTTGTCAACCCTGAAAATCTTACGTTATCTTGCGGGTGCAAAATGGGGGAATTTTAAGAACAGTATCTAAATTTGACAAATAGTGTTTTCTAACTAAAACATGTGGGGGTTTATTATTCTACACATATTTCTAATGACTCTTAGATGTCCACACTCTCTCAGGTAGTGGTCAAGGCGGTGTCCGTCACTCTGTCGTAAGATCTGCAAACACCTCTGACCAACTGTTGTCTCCATTCCTAATCTCCAAGAATATTTGCATCCAAGACGAATTCTGCTATTACTGATTCCTCCCACGGCCACCTCCTCTACGTCCATAATGATGGGATTGCAGCTGCAGCCATATTGTACTATCGTACAGATTCACTGGTTTGTGTTTCTATCCTCCTTTCCTCAGTAACCTTGTCACGGTGATGTTGCCTGACAATACCTCTAATTTGTAGAAGAGTCTTGGGTATGAAGTATTCATTATGGTCTCCTTCAGCAGCCAGCACATCTGTTCGTTTATTTCCACAGATTCCAACATTGGAAGGGATCCACAGATATTTGACGATTCTTCCTGATTGGTTAGTACTCTCACGGCTCTCTTGATCTCAGCGACTATCGCAAGATTTTCTGCCCGATTTTTAGTAAGGCTTTGTAGTGCTGCTTGAGATTGTGTGGAACACTGTACCGTTAATGCTTCATTCAAGGAATCTTAAGCCATAACAAGGGCAGTTAGCTCCGCTTGTGTGAAGTGGCATAGTTCTCAATACGGGTTTTTACCTTTTTCCGTGTTGTAAGCATTATTTCTAATTACAGTGTATGCTGAAAATCACAGCATACACAACAGTTCGCAAACTTCGTTATTCACTCAGAATTTATTTGACTAAGGCCAATGGGAATCGTATCTTAGATTTCTACCAACAGTNGCATCACACTCTCGACACAGGGCATCACACTCTCGACACAGGCATCACACACTCGACACGGGCATCACACACTCGACACAGGGCATCACACTCTCGGCACAGGGCATCACCACACTTTACACAGGGCATCACACACTCGACACAGGGCATCACACACTCTACACAGGGCATCACACACTTGACACAGGGCATCACACACTCGACACAGGGCATCACACTCTCGACACAGGGCATCACACTCTCGACACAGGGCATCACACACTCGACACAGGGCATCACACACTCGACACAGGGCATCCCACACTCGACACAGGGCATCACACACTTGACACAGGGCATCACACACTTGACACAGGGCATCACACACTCGACACAGGGCATCACACACTTGACACAGGGCATCACACACTCGACACAAGGCATCACACACTTGACACCAGGGCATCACACACTCGACACAGGGCATCACACACTCGACACAGGGCATCACACACTTGACACAGGGCATCACACACTCGACACAGGGCATCACACTCTCGACACAGGGCATCACACTCTCGACACAGGGCATCACACTCTCGACACAGGGCATCCACACTCTCGACACAGGGCATCACACTCTCGACACAGGGCATCACACACTTGACACAGGGCATCACACACTCGACACAGGGCATCACACTCTCGACACAGGGCATCACACTCTCGACACAGGGCATCACACTCTCGACACAGGGCATCACACTCTCGACACAGGGCATCACACACTTGACACAGGGCATCACACACTCGACACAGGGCATCACACACTCGACACAGGGCATCACACACTCGACACAGGGCATCACACACTCGACGCAGGGCATCACACTCTCGACACAGGGCATCACACACTTGACACAGGGCATCACACACTCGACACAGGGCATCACACACTCGACACAGGGCATCACACACTCGACGCAGGGCATCACACACTCGACACAGGGCATCACACACTCGACACAGGGCATCACACACTCGACACAGGGCATCACACACTCGACACAGGGCATCACACACTCGACACAGGGCATCACACACTCGACACAGGGCATCACACACTCGACACAGGGCATGCAAGCATTGTTGCTACACACTTCACCTCTGTGAAGTGTCTCCCAATCTTCATCCTTATATTTAGGTAGTTCTTGTAGTAACTATGTGGACCATCGTTCATATATCTACATAATGGATAATTAGAAAGCAAAATTGGACTAACTATCTTAGTCCTAATACCTGCTATCTGAGGTATAGTACATATATGCTGTGCCTGGGAATATATGTACATATATGCTGTGCCTGGGAATATATGTACATATATGCTGTGCCTGGGAATATATGTAAGTTTAGTTTGCTTAGTTTTTTCCAGACTCTTTAGAGTGAAATAGTACCAAATTCGACTGTTTAATTGTCCATTACGTCCGTGTAAGTACGGTGGTGCACATAGTTACACCAAGTACTGTTTAAACAGGAGGACGGGTTGGGTACTCAAGAGTCTAAAGCGAGCAGGAGTACCATCTAAGAGCAGGAGTACCATCTAAGAGCAGTAGTACCATCTAAGAGCAGGGGTACCATCTAAGAGCAGGAGTACCATCTAAGAGCAGTAGTACCATCTAAGAGCAGGGGTACCATCTAAGAGCAGGAGTACCATCTAAGAGCAGGAGTACCATCTAAGAGCAGTAGTACCATCTAAGAGCAGTAGTACCATCTAAGAGCAGGGGTACCATCTAAGAGCAGTAGTACCATCTAAGAGCAGGAGTACCATCTAAGAGCAGTAGTACCATCTAAGAGCAGTAGTACCATCTAAGAGCAGGGGTACCATCTAAGAGTCAGCTCCTGCTAGCGGATGAGCCGCAGATGTGTACTCACCTATTTGAGCTTCGGCTCTTTGGTCCCGCCTCTCAGCTGGTGCAGGGATGTGGCTCATCTTGCGTGGTGGTGTGATGAGAGATACAATAATTAGTGTAGATTTCACTTTGTCTCACATCTACATAGCTATTTTTATTATTGTTTATCGCTGCACCCCACAACAGTTACCTAACTCACAAGTACCTATTTACCCCTAGGGCGACAGAGGCATCCAGTAAAAAAGATTGTGCCCAAACACCTCCGTCATTCCTCGGGACTTGAAAACGGAATCTAGGAATCAGTGACTTGCTGTTTTTCAGGATACTTATGAACAGTCCAAAGTTAATCTCAAGTAATGTTTGAAGTTATGTTCATCAGCTAACTCATCAGTTCTGTCGAGCATGAGGGGCCAGCACGACATGAATCAACATGAAATGAATTCCGTCACCATCTTTAAGAATTCTGTTGTAGGAGCGTCTAGCTGCATACGGAAGCATGTTGCAATTGCTTCCAAAGAGTTGAACGCGATTAATGATGATTAGGGATCACTTGCACTTTATTTATGAGTGATGCACGGGAGAGGGGGGGGGGGGCAGCTCGGCCGCTCGAGTCAACAGCTGGTCCTGTGTTGGGGATTGTGGGAGTCGTTGTCAGGAGGCTACGGCCGAGAATGATTCGAGTGCGGGGCCGAGCCGGAGGTGTCCGGTCACTCTGACTGGTGTAGGGATTATAGTGCTTTTTTGACGAGCTGGAGTGTGTTGGGGCCGTGGTGGGGTTAGTTCTGGCCGCTTCAAGTGCTGAATTCTGAGCAGTTGGAGTGGCGCATTTTGGTGTGATAGTGGTTCATTCTGGCCAGATGAAGCGATTCATTGTGCCCGGCTGGAGTGGGTGAAGGTTGGTGGACCATAACAATTCATTCTAAGCAGAAATTGTGGGCCATTGTAGCCGAGTAATTGACACCCAGGTGGTTCACAGGTGGTTATTATGCTAAACTCAACCGATTCCTGTAATCCGTTAGAGTTTTCACTCGAGAGATTGAATCTTACAGGACTAGTTGGATTTAAAAATGTCATGTCGGTGGAGCGGTATTCACCTAGTTGTGTTTGCGGGGGGTTGAGTTTTGCTCTTTCAGCCCGCCTCTCAACTGTCAATCAACTGTTTACTGACTACTTTTTTTTCCCACACCCCACACACACACACCCCAGGAAGCAGCCCGTGACAGCTGACTAACTCCCAGGTACCTATTTGCTGCTAGGTACCAGGGGCATTCAGGGTGAAAGAAACTTTGCCCATTTATTTCTGCCTGGTGCTGGAATCGAACCCGCGCCGCAGAATTACGAGTCCTGCGCGCTATCCACCAGGCTACCAGGCCCCTACCAGCGGTCAATACACTCTAGTGCAGACTTTTTGTTTATAAGTAATTTAGGTAACGGTAACAATCTGCTTGAAAATTCAAGTGTTTTGAGTGGTCGAAACTGTCTCTTCGTGGCCAATATAATAAGTTTTCTCTTTTATTTAGTCATGTGAATTATCTGTATAAAAGACTGTTCAAAAGTAAAATTATATTGACTGAGAATGATATTATTTGTAAAAATCAAAATCAAAATAAAAAAATTTCAGAATGCAGACAGCATAAGGCCTAAAAACATTTGTGTGTAAAAACTACCTTGGTTCTGCCTGGATGGGACCACTCTTCCTGTAAACGCAGCTGATGGAACGATCAAGGACTTTTTCTTGGGTTACCTTCATGTTGTAAGAGCTCGCTAATCCGAATTCTGGTAAAACGGATATTCGGATAACCCGAATGAATTCACTCTCATCATTTCAAAATAAACAGAGGGAGTAACTGAGTAACGGCAGACATGAGTAAACCCCGGAGTGACCGGGTTAATGGTCGAAGTGGGTAAATGGTAGGAGTAAGTGGGTAATGGTAGGAGTGAGTGGGTAAAGTTGGTAGTAAGTGGGTAAAGGTGGGAACAAGTACATAAACTACCAGAGTAAGAGGGTAAACGGCGGGAGTACCTGGATTATGATACAATTCAGTTATTTGAACATCCCTGGCAAGAAATTCGGCTACGATTAATGTATGGCTAACTAGAATTGGGCCTTGCCCCGGTTAATTGGACTGGGCCCTCGGTTAACTGGGCTGGGCCCCACCCCGGTTAATTGAGCTGGGCCCCGGCTAATTGGGCTGGGCCCCGGTTCATTGAGCTGGGCCCCGGTTAATTGGGCTGGGTCCCCGGTTCATTGAGCTGGGTCCCGGTTAATTGGGCTGGGCCCTCGGGTTAATTGGGCTGGGCCCTCGGTTAATTGGGCTGGGCCTCATCCCGGTTAATTGAGCTGGGTCCCGGTTAATTGGGCTGGGCCCTCGGGTTAATTGGGCTGGGCCCTCGGTTAATTGGGCTGGGCCTCATCCCGGTTAATTGAGCTGGGTCCCGGTTAATTGGGCTGGGTCCCGGTTAATTTCGGTTACTGGCCATAATGTTCATATTCTGCTCAGTAGTACCCACGTACCATACATTAATTCCTCTGCCGATTTTATTTCTGGAGACTGCGTGAAAGAGTTCTGATATCTGCAAAGATAGCAGCATGCCACGTTATCTGCATACCTAAACACTGTGCAAGATATTTTCATACCCAAACAGTGTGCAACATATCATTTTTATACCCAAACACTGTGCAACATCTGTTTATACCCAAACACTGTGCAACATCTGTTTATACCCAAACACTGTGCAACATATCATTTTTATACCCAAACACTGTGCAACATATCATTTTATACCGTAACACTGTGCAACATATCATTTTTATACCCAAACACTGTGCAACATATCATTTTTACCCAGACACTGTGCAATTTATCATTTTTATACCCAGACACTGTGCAATTTATCATTTTTATAACCAGAGACTGTGCAACATATAATTTTTAAACTAGACACTGTGCAACATATCAGTTTTATACCCAAATACTAATATTTATTTGTGTATCCAAACGCAATGCACTGTATTATCTGCATACCTTAACAAGTAATATATTATCTATGTTGTCTGCATACAAACACCATGCAAAATGTTACCTGCAAACACTAACATCAGGTAACAGACCATTTTCGTACCCAAACATCATATAACAGATCATTTTCGTACCCAAAAGTCATATAACAGACCATTTTCGTACCAAACATCATATAACAGATCATTTTCGTACCCAAAAGTCATATAACAGACCATTTTCGTACCCAAACATCATATAACAGACCATTTTCGTACCAAAACGTCATATAACAGACCATTTTCGTACCCAAACATCATATAACAGACCATTTTCGTACCAAAACATCATATAACAGACCATTTTCGTACCCAAACATCATATAACAGATCATTTTCGTACCCAAACGTCATATACAGACCATTTTCGTACCCAAAATCATATAACAGACCATTTTCGTACCCAAACGTCATATAACAGACCATTTTCGTACCCAAACGTCATATAACAGACCATTTTCGTACCCAAACATCATATAACAGACCATTTCGTACCCAAACATCATATAACAGACCATTTTCGTACCCAAACATCATATAACAGACCATTTCGTACCCAAACGTCATAACAGACCATTTTCGTACCCAAACATCATATAACAGACCATTTTCGTACCCAAACGTCATATAACAGACCAATATCGTATTCGAATATTAAGTAACTTGACAACAACTCTGAACGTTTGAAGTCTTTCAATTATCGCGTCCATGTTTACCAGGACCAAATTGTTCCGCCTCATTACTTGAAGATTACAACTCTGAAATCTCGTCAGTAGAGTTTTACAGCAATTTTGCTGAGATCAGGATATATTTAGCATATTTGGTGGGGGCGAGGAGAGTGAGGTGATGGTGGCGGGGTGAGGAGAGTGAGGTGATGGTGGGGGGTGAGGAGAGTGAGGTGATGGTGGGGGGTGAGGAGAGTGAGGTGATGATGGGGGGTGAGGAGAGTGAGGTGATGGTGGGGGGGGGGGTGAGGAGAGTGAGGTGATGATGGGGGTGAAGGGAAGGGACCACGCCCCCTGGGGCAGGTCAGCCCCACCACGCCCCCTGGGGAAGGTCAGCCCCACCACGCCCCCTGGGGAAGGTCAGCCCCACCAGCCTCCTGGGGAAGATCAGCCCTACCACGCCTCCTGGGGAAGGTCAGCCCCACCACGCCCCTGGGGAAGGTCAGCCCCACCACGCCTCCTGGGGAAGATCAGCCCTACCACGCCTCCTGGGGAAGGTCAGCCCCACCACGCCCCCTGGGGAAGGTCAGCCCCATCACGCCCCCTGGGGAAGGTCAGCCCCATCACGCCCCCTGGGGAAGGTCAGCCCCACCACGCCCCCTGGGGAAGGTCAGCCCCATCACGCCCCCTGGGGAAGGTCAGCCCCACCACGCCCCCTGGGGAGGTCAGCCCCACCACGCTCCTGGGGAAGGTCAGCCCCATCACGCCCCCTGGGGAAGGTCAGCCCCACCACGCCCCCTGGGGAAGGTCAGCCCCATTACGCCCCCTGGGGAAGGTCAGCCCCACCACGCCCCCTGGGGAAGGTCAGCCCCACCACGCCCCCTGGGGAAGGTCAGCCCTACCACGCCCCCTGGGGAAGGTCAGCCCCACACTCCTGGGGAAGGTCAGCCCTACCACGCCTCCTGGGGAAGGTCAGCCCCACCACGCCCCCTGGGGAAGGTCAGCCCTACCATGCCTCCTGGGGAAGGTCAGCCCCACCACGCCCCCTGGGGAAGGTCAGCCCCACCACGCCCCCTGGGGAAGGTCAGCCCCACCATGCCTCCTGGGGAAGGTCAGCCCCATCACGCCCCCTGGGGAAGGTCAGCCCCACCACGCCCCCTGGGGAAGGTCAGCCCCACCACGCCCCCTGGGGAAGGTCAGCCCCACCACGCCCCCTGGGGAAGGTCAGCCCCACCACGCCCCCTGGGGAAGGTCAGCCTACCACGCCTCCTGGGGAAGGTCAGCCCCACCACGCCCCCTGGGGAAGGTCAGCCCCACCACGCCCCTGGGGAAGGTCAGCCCCACCACGCCCCCTGGGGAAGGTCAGCCCCACCACGCCCCCTGGGAAGGTCAGCCCCACCACGCCCCCTGGGGAAGGTCAGCCCCACCACGCCCCCTGGGGAAGGTCAGCCCCACCACTCCTCCTGGGGCAGGTCAGCTCCACCACGCCCCCTGGGGAAGGTCAGCCCCACCACGCCCCCTGGGGAAGGTCAGCCCCACCACGCCCCCTGGGGAAGGTCAGCCCCACCACTCCTCCTGGGGCAGGTCAGCTCCACCACGCCCCCTGGGGCAGGTCAGCCCCACCACGCCCCCTGGGGAAGGTCAGCCCCACCACGCCCCCTGGGGAAGGTCAGCCCCACCACTCCTCCTGGGGAGGTCAGCTCCACCACGCCCCCTGGGGAAGGTCAGCCCCACCACGCCTCCAGGGGCAGGTCAGCTCCACCACGCCCCCTGGGGAAGGTCAGCCCCACCACTCCTCCTGGGGAAGGTCAGCCCCACCACGCCTCCAGGGGCAGGTCAATAACCCAATAACAAACTACCTGAATTAGCCCGTTCAAAGATGGGTATTTAATATAACTATTTTGATGACACGGATGTTCACCTGTCAATACATGTTGCAAATATAATCTAATTAATAATCTTGGAGAACTCTTGTTAGGCCATGTGCTGTATATCTCTCCTAGTCACGAGTTTTGAATATTGACGACACTTAATTTAAAAAAAAAACTGACAACAAAATCACGATTAATTTGGTTTCTTATGAGCAATTCGTAGTGCTTAATCTAAGGCTAACACTCTCACCATATTAACATACATATCGTGAACTCCAAATTCATGATGGCAGAGATAAGTTTCTCTCGGTAAAGACTATTCATAACTTTAAGATATCGTAAATCAGGAGTAATCAGTGTTGCCTCAGTTCATTGTGTGAGTGAAGACCAGTTGTTGTGAGCCCCGAGGGTGAGGGAGGGAGGGAGGCACACACGTCTTGCCTCCTTACATAAGGAGAAGACAGGTAACTTCACAAACATACAGATATACACAAACGGACATACATAAGGTGGCCTTCAGTGTGTGGAGCGAGGCTTCACATTATTCTCTAATATATGAAACATACCTGTTCACTATTATACAACATGTATACAGTAATAAAACAATATATACCCAATTAAAAATTACACACTATTAAACACATACACTATTAAACAACGCATACACTATTAAACAACACATACACTATTAAACAACACTTACACTATTAAACAACACATACAACCGTAATTTGCAATTAGAATTTTGTGGTTTCGAGGATCAAGGTTCCCGCGGCCCAGTCTCTGACAAATAATGAAAATAAAACACTGTTTAAAAAACCTCAAATCCAGTCCCTATCATCATCCTGCTTGGGGACTTCAACCTACGGCACCTGAAATGGAAGACCATAGCTTATACAGTTATATCCGACTTATATCCGAGAGAATACCAGGAAGTATTCTAACTAGAAAGGAGAACACGCTGGACCTCATTTTCACTAATAATGATGAATTGATCAGGAACACAATGATTGCAATAACTCTGTACAGTTAGATAGATACAACTAATTGAAGGTCTGACAAGCATAGGGAGTAGACTTGCACAGCCAGTCCCGAGTTCCAGGGGAGGAGAATTCAGCAAATTCAATTTCAATAATAAAGAGATAAACTGCGAGCAAGTAAACCAAGATCTCACATAAATAAACTGGGAGGAACAACTAGACAATACAAGCCTGAACCAGTGCTGGACAAAAATAAGCTCAGTAGCACTAGAAATATGCTCAAACCGCATACCCCTAAATAAAAGAGGAAGAAGAAATACAGATTTAGAACGGGAACGTCGTTCCGTCTATAGGGGAACAAAACAAATCGCGGAACAACTTGAGAGTCAACGCTATCTAAAGACGGCGAAGAAGGTTAGGTAGAGAAACAGAAACGATTGAACTCAGGCTACAAGAATCATACAAAATCCAGGAGAGACAAAGAGAGCAAAAGGTCATCAGTGAAATAGAGAGAAATCCGAAATATTTTTTCTCCTATGCAAAATCAAGAAAAAAAAACACATCTAGTATCGGTCCCTGCGAAAGGGATATGAAACTTTTACTGATGATAAGAGAAAATGAGCGAGTTACTGAGGAATCAGTACGACTCTGTTTTCAGCGAGCCACTAAACACACTGAAGATTGATAACCCAAATTAATTTTTAATGGATGGATGCCAATATTAAATCATATATCAGACGTCACCCTATTCCCACTGGATTTTGATGAAGCAATAGACAGTATGCCTCTTCACTCTGCACCAGGCCCGGATTCCGGAACTCCATATTCATCAACTGTAAAAAAAGACACTATCAGAGGCTTTCACATTCTTTGGAGAAAAAGCCTAGATACTGGCGTTATCCCTGACATACTAAAAACAACAGAGATAGCACCACTCCATAAAGGAAAGAAATAAAGCAGAGGCAAAAAATTACAGAACGATAGCACTAACATCGCACATCAAAAAATCTTTGAAAAGTCTCTAAGAAGTAAGATCACAAAATACATGGAATCACAGCATCTCCATAACCCGGACAACATGGTTTCAGAACAGGGCGCTCTTGCCTGTCGCAGTTGCTGGACCACTATGATATGGCATTAGATGCTATGGAAGACAAAACAAAACGCTGATGTAATTTACACAGATTTCGCAAAAGCCTTTGACAAATGTGACCATGGTGTTATTGCACACAAAAACGTTCAAAAGCATTACCGGAAAAATAGGCAGATATATCTAATTTCCTGACTAACAGAACCCAGTGTGTAATAGTCAACAAAATAAAATCCGGTCCATTAACCGTGAAGAGCTCAGTCCCCCAGGGTACTGTGCTTGCTCCAGTACTTTTTCTCATCCTCATATCAGACATAGACAAGAACACAGTCTATAGACTTTATCATCCTTTGCAGACGACATTAGGATTTTTATGAGAAGACAACATAGAGAGCACAACCAACTCTAATCAGATATTTCAGATCTTCGATGGACTACAGACAATAATAAGGTATGTAATGAAGATAAGTTCCAGCTCATGCGCTACGGAAAAAATAAAAATATAAAAAATGGAAACACTGTACAAAAGGCAGTCAAATCATAACATAGAACGAAAACGCAATGTAAAGGATCTGGGTGTACTCATGTCGGAAGACCTTACCTTTAAAGAACACAATAAAGTAGCCGTCACAACTGCAAGAAAAATGACAGGTTGGATAACAAGAACCTTTCACACTAGAGATGCTATACCGATGATGATACTTTTCAAGACGCTAGTGCTCTCTAGAGTGGAGTACTGCTGCACAATGACAGCCCCTTTCAAAGCTGGAGAAATTGCTGACCTGGAGAGCGTGCAGAGATCCTTTACTGCTAGAATCCACTCAGTAAAACATCTAAACTACTGGACCGACTAAAGAGACTAAATCTGTATTCTCTTGAGCGCATGCGGGAGAGATACATAATAATTTACACGTGGAAAATATTAGAGGGGTGGTCCCAAACCTGCACACAGAAATAACACACGAGACCAGAAGGACATGGCAGGATGTGCAGAATACCCCGTTGAAGAAAGAGGTGCAACAGGTACTCTGAGAGAGAACTATCAAACTCAGAGGCCCGAGACTGTTCAACACGCTTCCCTACACATAAAGGGCATAACTGGCCGAGCCCTCACAGTGTTCAAGAGAGAACTCGATAAAACCTCCAGAGAATACCTGATCAACCTGGCTGTGACTCATACGACAGGCTTCGAGCAGCTGCGTCCTACAGCTTCATTGACCAGTTCAGCAACCAGAGGCCCTGGTCGACGACCGGGCCGCGTCGACGCTAAGCCCCGAAAATTATCGCATGTTAATCGCAAGGTAACCGCCACCGACCTGGCGACCTGTAGCCTTCACNACACTCATATACGCATATACACTGATTTTCCCCCCCAATTCACTAGCTACGCAAGAGCTTCCCTGACCCGTCTGATCACCGCGGCTGTCTGGTCACAACTGTGTGTGTGTGTGTGTGTGGTGTGTGTGTGTGTGTGTGTGTGTGTGTGTGTGTGTGTGTGTGTGTGTGTGTGTACTCACCTAGTTGTGCTTGCGGGGTGTGTTGTGTTGTGTGTGTGTGTGTGTGTGTGGGGTGTGTGTGTGTGTGTGTGTGTGTGTGTGTGTGTGTGTGTGTGTGTGTGGTGTGTGTGTGTGTGTGTGTGTGTGTGTGTGTGTTCACTCACCTAAGCTACGAGCATGGCCAGGTAGGTGGGGTGCAGTTGTTGTGATGCAGGGTAATGTATAGTGTGAGGGGGGCGGAGGGGGTCTGAGGGGCGCGGAGGGGGGCGGAGGGGGTCTGAGGGGCGCGGAGGGGGGCGGAGGGGGTCGTCTTACACTGGCTGTCAACGCTCGCTGCTGAGTTGTTCAGCCATGATGACTCACCTGCCCCCCCTTCCCCCCCTCCCTCCCCCATCCCACTTACCTAAAGTGTGTACTTACCTAATTATAACTTGCCAAATATTGCATGCAAGCGTTGAGCCTCAGCTCTTTGGTCCTGCCTCTCTGTTTGACTCAAGTGGTGTACAGATTCGTGTATGCAATCTGCCTCCATAACTTCAGCTTTTCCTGAATTCCATTTGTTAACGTATTTGAAAATGAACAAATTCTTTCTATTGTCTCTGTGGCATGTAAGAACTCAGCTCCCTACGTGTTCGCCTTTCGTTTCCCATCAATGTTAATTAGTCTGTTCTTCTCTGCCCATTTAGTTTCTCCGAGAATTTTGTAAATGGTTACCCTTAGTAAGGGTTACTATTAACCCTTCTGTCTTTCAGTGACGAGGTTTAGATCCATTCGACTTTTCTCGTAAATCACACCACAATGTTCTGGGAGGAGTCTAGTGGCATTCTTCTGGGGTTCCTCCAACCCTGAGGAATGCTTTTTGTGTTTGACAAAGTAAAGACTTAACGCAAGAGCATTATATTCCAGGACTGATCACACATATTTGATATACAAGTTCCAGAATGTGTCTTTATTCAGATGTCTGAAGGCAATTCTGACTTTGAATATCCTGGCATGTGAACTACCAGTTTGTTGAGGGGCTGGAAAGACAGGCTCCGTGTAATGTTAACTCTTAGGCTTTTTCTGCTGCCTCAAGGCTTTCATCTCCCATTTGGAACCTTGTGTCCGGCCTCTTCTTCCCTACACCCAGTCTCATTAATTTGCACTTTATTCAGACGCATGACAGGTTCTTACTCATTCTTCCGAATTAAACTTCTTCGTAATTTGTGTATCATGAGCAAGCACTTAGAGTCATCAGTACTCTCCATCTGGAAGGTCATTTGTATTGGTCAAGATCTGAACATGTGTGAGTACTGAACCTTGAGGCACCCCGCTCCTCACATTTCAAATCAAATCAAATTAAATAATTTATTTTAGTAAATTGTCGTTAATTTATAACTACGTTTATATGAAATTTCCTTACATTTATTACTTAGAGAAAGTCCAATAACAGCACAGCACGTAGATCATTATATATTGTACAATTTGAACTTAAATTTAGAATTTATTTTTTATCAGTAATTTCAACAGTAAAAATCAGTACAGCTGTTGCTGGAGTGAACAGGTGCTTTAGTCATAGAACAAAGCATAAAGCTTATAATTCGAGCTTTAAGATTCATTTTGGTTAAACCTTTAACAAAATTAGTGATGGGGAAACAATTTAATGGATAACTAACAACTAATTATTCCGTGAAAATATGAAAATTGCACTTCCTCGACGTTTTACATCAACGTATTTTGAGGCCAACCTGAACTAAAACTACTCAGAACATAGCTGATGTGGCACTGACCTGATTTAATTAGGATTTAAATGTTTGTCAATAAGCCTTCTCCTTAATCATTCAATCATTGCAAATATTCAACTGGGGGTATCGCTGGTTTCTTGCTGTATAGTGCTTTTATTCCTTCCTCTGAGATCTCTCTTGTATCTGCTCGCCGTCTTCTGTTGCTCAGGCAATTTTATAAAATGAGGCCTCTTCCCTGTCACTCTTGCCCGCTTCCCCAGCTTTTGCACTAATATTTGGCGTGGTACTGTATCGAAGCCTTCCTGACAATCCCGAAATATGCAGTCTGCAAGTCCTTATCTGTGTTGTCTGATTTCGAGCACCTGGTCGTAGAGCTGTGCCAGGTGTGTGCAGCATTCTCGTACCCGTTGTGTTTATTTTTGTCACGGGCATTTTGTTTATGCTATATTTTTCTTATTATATTAGTTAAATATGTTTAATTATGTATGGTCTTAAGTCGCATAGTGTTTGTACCTCTCTTTCACTCTCACCAGGACTGTTGGACCAGCGTCCAACAGCCTGGTTGATCAGTCCAGCAACCAGGAGGCCTGGTCGATGACCGAGCCGCGGGGACACTAAGCCCCGGAAGCACCTCAAGATCAAGATCAAGATCAAGATCTAACGTGTTTAATTTCCTCCCTACAGCCTCACCCTCCCTGGCCTCTCCCTCCTTCCCTCCCTCTTCCACGCACCCCTTCTCCCTCCCATCACCAGCGTCCTCTCCCACTTACCCTAGCAGCGGCCACTCAACATTGAGGTGAACACACAATTGATATCAACATTGCACAACCCACAGCATGTCGAGGCCAGAGGACCACCTCACACTGCACCAGCCACTGTGTTACTGACACACTACACCTTTATACCCCTCACACTTACCCTGTTGGGTCCTACCAGGTGGGGCTCCCACACCCACCAGGCCCTGGTCTACTAGGACACCAGGCCCTGGTCTACTAGGACACCAGGCCCTGGTCTACTAGGACACCAGGCCCTGTTCTACTAGGACACCAGGCCCTGGTCTACTAGGACACCAGGCCCTGGTCTACTAGGACACCAGGCCCTGGTCTACTAGGACACTAGGCCCTGGTCCCTGTGGTGGACCATACCGCTTGTGTTGTGGTCCACTATGAGATGGCCACCTTTCCTTCCTTGTGACAGTAAGGTCACAAGACTTCCTTGTGACCTTACACTTATGATATCTACTCCTTTTCTTCATAGACAAAGCCCTCCTTTCTATGCCAAATCATTCCCCCTTCTTTACGATAGACTGCGCCACCACATTTGTGATAGACAACGCTCTCTGTTTTATGATAGACAAAGCTCCTGTCGCTTTGATAGACTCTTCTACTGGTCCGGGAAGGTGGAGTAGTGAGCAGCCCCGCACACTTCTTGGTGTTGGGAAAGGAAATTAACAAACAAAGCGGCTGAGCAGCGTCTTATACCGAGATGTGTTTGTCGAGCCAACACTCTTGTGCTTAGAGGCACCTGCATGCTTACAGAACCTTGCTTGGTGGCAAGATAGCGCTGTTGATGCATGTGGCTTCTCTCCTCCGTGGCGTAATGGCAAATTATCAAGGGAAACTCGTGTGATAAGCCGTGTATAGTTTACTAATAAAAACAATGACCCTCCCAAATGATACAGCACTGTAACACAAGGAACGTAAACGGTGTTGAAGATTCCCATTCTCCCTTCGTTGGCTTTACGAGAGACATATTAGAGGGCGTATATGTAAGCAGATCACAGGGAGTATGTGCTCACTGATCGTGGCGACACACTTGGTATCAGAGGACAGACTGAACATAAGCTAGCCTTACTTGACATAATCTAACCCAACCCACCCTAGCCTCAACTATCTTATCCTAACCATTCCTAACATCAAACTGTGTGTGTGTGAGCTCGGAGACGAGTGTGAATTGTGTAGAAATATGTGGGAGCTCTTCAAGTTCACTTCTGAACAATTATTACCAAGTCCATTTTGTACTTATACTATAAGTTCGATGTTGAAATTTTGAGAAAATGTTGTAAAGATGTCTATTCCTTTAGGAGTTTATCCCTTCTTATCTCTATTAATCTACTCGTTCTCATCTGTATTAATCTACAAGTTATCATCTCTAATAATCTACTCGTTCTCATCTCTATTAATCTTCACGTTATCATCTCTAATATTCTACTCGTTCACATCTCTAATAATTTACTCGTTCTCATCTCTATTAATCTACTCGTTCTCATCTCTAATAATCTACTCTCTAATAATCTACTCGTTCTCATCTCTAATAATCTACTCGTTCTCATCTCTAATATTCTACTCGTTCTCATCCCTAATAATCTACTCGTTCTCATCTCTAATAATCTACTCGTGCTCATCTCTAATATTCTACTCGTTCTCATCCCTAATAATCTACTCGTTCTCATCTCTAATAATCTACTCGTGCTCATCTCTAATATTCTACTCGTTCTCATCCCTAATAATCTACTCGTTCTCATCTCTAATAATCTACTCGTTCTCATCTCTAATATTCTACTCGTTCTCATCCCTAATAATCTACTCGTGCTCATCTCTAATATTCTACTCGTTCTCATCCCTAATAATCTACTCGTTCTCATCTCTAATATTCTACTCGTTCTCATCCCTAATAATCTACTCGTTCTCATCTCTAATAATCTACTCGTTCTCATCTCTAATAATCTACTCGTTCTCATCTCTAATAATCTAAATACACCTGCCTGCCTAAGGTCCTGCCTGCTTCCCTCGGTGGAATACTTGAGTAAAAGGAGATAACATCTAGGGAGCAAAGGAAAAAGAATACAAATCGGGGCCCGTGATTGAGGCCTCCTTAAGTAATGTGTAGTGTCCTTCAGACGCTCGTGTAGGGCTTGCAGGAAGGGGGAGGGTTAGGAGGGCTGCGGGGACCCAGCCACCCGGCCTGGTCGGGGCCTGCCACCCACTAAGGACTGGCCTACCCTGCCATGTCTTAGTTAACAGGAGTTTTTCTTTGTGAACCTTCGGTAGATTGTAGAGTGCTGCAAGCTTAGACATAAAGTCTGTCCTCTGCTTCTGCTTTAAGTAAACTTCCACTACCACCGGATCGATCGTCTTTATTTTTCTATTGTTGGATAATTATTTTTGTTACTACGAGTTTGGTGCTGGAAGTCCTTAGTGCCGCCTGTGGGGTGTGTATTTGTTCACAGGTTATCTATCCTCGAGTTGCCTGAGCATTTGTTTTGTTATAGGTTCTAGTGTTGCAGATTACCGCTGCTCCACCTTTGTCTGCTTGCTCATTACAATATCATTCTGTTCCTTGGTGGTGTAAGGGGCGTCAAGCTCCTCTTTGACAAGTTGAATCTATTTCTTGTTTTAACTTTACCACTGAGTGATTCATGTTACCAGAATGAATATAGGGCAATAAGGGTCTTTGATGACTATTTTGAAGTGGTGTATCTATATATATATACGTTAGGCTGGTATCCAGGGGCCCTCACGAGGTGAAACTAATGACCCCCCCCCCCCACCAAAGGTTGCGGCTCCACAACAGTTGGCTGTCTCCCGGGTATCTATTTACTACTAGGTATTAGGTTAAAGAAATTGCCCCAATTATATCTGTCCAGCACGTGATTTGAATACGGAATTCTCAATTGTGAGTCGAAAACGAACCGAACCTACTACCAAGACCACTGAATGTCTGGTTCTTGAGTGACCAAGGAGTCACATACTGAACTAGCGTCTGGCTCTTCAGTGACCAAGGAGAGTCACATACTGAACCTAGCGTCTGGCTCTTCAGTGACCAAGGAGTCACATACTGACCCTAGCGTCTGGTTCTTGAGTGACCAAGGATCACATACTGAACCTAGCGTCTGGCTCTTCAGTGACCAAGGAGTCACATACTGAACCTAGCGTCTGGCTCTTCAGTGACCAAGGAGAGTCACATATTGACCTAGCGTCTGGCTCTTCAGTGACCAAGGAGTCACATACTGAACCTAGCGTCTGGCTCTCAGTGACCAAGGAGTCACATACTGAACCTAGCAAGCACGAACACAGCCAAGAACCCAACTGTCTTAAGGACCATCTCATACCTTACAGGCAGTAGGAGCTGCAAACCTTATCTGAAGCACATGTTCGCTCTCGTCTTGAGAAGCTCATATCAAGAGGAAACATCAGCAGCATATGCCAGGTTGGCTAACATAAGAACGGCCTTTAGATTGTGTAAGGAATCTTTCAGAACATTATATACCACATATGTCACACCAATCCTGGAGT
>WNGS01072847.1:16274229-16296729 GCA_020271785.1 Procambarus virginalis
ATATATATATATATATATATATATATATATATATATCTATATATATATATATATATATATATAACCACCCCAGACAACAGTTAACCCCCCAGACAACAGTCAACCCCCCAGACAACAGTCACCCCCCCAGACAACAGTCACCCCCACCAGACAAACAGTCAACCCCCCAGACAACAGTCAACCCCCCCAGACAACAGTCAACCCCCCCAGACAACAGTCAACCCCCCAGACAACAGTCAACCCCCCCAGACAACAGTCAACCCCCCAGACAACAGTCAACCCCCCCAGACAACAGTCAACCCCCCAGACAACAGTCAACCCCCCCAGACAACAGTCAACCCCCCAGACAACAGTCAACCCCCCAGACAACAGTCAACCCCCCCAGACAACAGTCAACCCCCCCAGACAACAGTCAACCCCCCCAGACAACAGTCAACCCCCCCACAACCAACAATCAACCAACATTCAGCAATCACTGAGGAGTCATTAGGTCAAAGAAAAAATTATATTTTCACCTGCATTTTCTTGCTCTAACGTGTGACCATACCTCTGTGTTGTCTTCCCCCACCCCGACTGCTGCCCCACACACACACACACACACACACACACACACACACACACACACACACACACACACACACACACACACACGTCCAGGATACAGATACAAACACCGTGTCACTGAGGGCGGCTGGAATCCAATTTCCAGGACGCGGCAAGAATAGTGAGCTTCCAGAAAGGGGAACTACCAGAATCATCACCTCTCCATCAACATGGAGGCGGTTTATGCAAGCTTCGTCTGAATGATTTATGGAGACAACAGTTTTCTCAAGTCGGACACCGTGCCCGACAGTCGGACACCGTGCCTGACAGTCGCACACCGTGCCCGACAGTCGGACACCGTGCCTGACAGTCGCACACCGTGCCCGACAGTCGCACACCGTGCCCGACAGTCGCACACCGTGCCCGACAGTCGCACACCGTGCCCGACAGTCGCACACCGTGCCCGACAGTCGCACACCGTGCCCGACAGTCGCACACCGTGCCCGACAGTCGCACACCGTGCCCGACAGTCGCACACCGTGCCCGACAGTCGGACACCGAGCCCGACAGTCGCACACCGTGCCCGACAGTCGGACACCGAGCCCGACAGTCGCACACCGTGCCCGACAGTCGGACACTGTGCTCACAAAGTAATGGAAGTACCTAGGCAAATTTTGGTTGTGGGAGATTCCAAGGCGAGGTATTTGGATATAGCTTTTTTATGCCGGAGATAAGGGGAACAGGTTAAGGATTTGCTATCCTGGAGCAGGGATTGGTGATATAGTAAACAACAAGAATGATGATATGGCTGGAAAGGGAACAAACCCATTATTTGTATCAGTGCTGGTGGAAATGATGTTGGACGAGTTAGGAGTGAGTGTCCATTATACAGAGGTTTAAGACAGCCATAGAATTAGTTAGGAGCAAGGGAGGAATCCCGGTCATATGTAGTATTCTTCCAAGAAAGGGAGTTGGAAATGAATGATTGTCGAGGGCACTTGGTGTCAGTTGCCGACTGGACATATATTGTAAATCAAATGCAATATCATTCATTGATAACTGGGAACACTTTTATGGAAGGAATGACATGAATTCTTGAGATTGGGTACGTTTATCCAGGGCTGAGGTTGTTGCTGTTGCTAACTTGTTGCAACCAGTGGTTGGAGGGTTTTGTTTGGGTTTAAACTTAGTAGATAGTGGTATGGCAATTTATATGGAGAAAGGAGGTAATAAAAGCATGTGTTGAAGGGGAAAATTATGGCAAAATGAACAGGGAAGAAGAAAAGCCTCAAAATACCAGTACACTTAAGGAATATTACACGAACAGTGAGTCTAAGAAACAAAAACGATTTAAATCTCTTGTCTGCACAGAAACAGTAGATATTATTGCACTTATGGAAACATGGATGAATGTAGAAAACAGAGAACAATTAGCTGAATATCAAATAAATGGCTATAAACTATTTCACACAGATAGATATATTAGACGAGGACGGGGACGTAGCCATATGTGTTAGGGAAATTTTGAAATGTAGTCTCAGAGGGAATAAAAACAGCCACACATAGAAACCTTTTGGTTAGAATTAAATGAAAAAGTTAAAAATCTTATAATAGGAGTTATATACAGGCCACCAAACTTAGACAGAATGGAAGCAAAGCATCTATAGGATGAAATAGCTAGAGCATGAAGTATTTGTGTCATGGGTGACTTTAATTTTAGTGGAATAAGCTGGCTTAACAGAACAGGGAATAATGATGCAGAAGATTTTTTAGAATTAATTGACGATGGCTTTCTTTAGCAACACATTAAGGAACCAACGCAGGAAAATAATATTTTAGATTTAGTGTTAACTAACAGGGAAATACAAATTAATGAAATCGAAATAGGAAGTGAGCTAAGGAATAGTGATCACAAAGAAATAAGATTTAGCATAGAACTGAATAGAATTGTAGGAGAAAATTCTTTTAAAGTGCCAGATTTTCGAAAAGCTGATTTTAATGGTCTAAGAATTTTTTTTGGGTGAAATAGATTGGAATGTCTTGGGCATGGGGGGTGGGCCGGTCTTGGAGCGAGACGAACCCAGCGATAGGTAATGTAAAAAGGGATTTCGATGTGGATTAAAAATATAACTTATTTAAAAATATTCTAAGCAAAGCACAGGAACATAGTATAACATACAAATTGAATAGATTGAATAATAATGTTCTGAAATGAATAACAAAGGTTCTGAAGAACCTTATAGGTAGAAAGAGAGCGTGGTACAAAAGGATTAAGAATGGGGAAGTCAGTTTAGAACAAGAATTCGTCCAACTGGTTAGAAATGTCAAAAAAGAGATAAGGAGGGCAAAAAAAAAAAATATGAAGTTCGCATAGCAGAGTTTATTTGGGTGGGGACGAGGACAGGTTGACTAGTTTAGCAGTTACCAGGGAGGATGTTATTAAACAAATAGTGAACTCAAGCCAAACACATCCCCAGGGCCGGACGAAGTGTTTTCCAAGGTGCTTAAAGAATACAAAGAGGAGCTTTGCGAGCCAAAGCTCCTCTGTTTCAGTCAAGTGCCATCAGACAAGCAACTTGTCTACCATCTATATAAATAAAAATGTAAATGTTCGTTTGTTCAAAATCATTAATCTCCGAAAGTTCTTCACCGATTGCTTTGAAATTTTGACAACGTTCCATTCGCATCCGAGTGGGTTTTTATATACATACTATATAGATGTCACGACTGTCATGGGAAAAAACATTTTCTTTTTAACTGTGTTTTTCATGTGAGGGAAATCTTCGAAACCTCTTTCCCGAATGCTTTCACAGTTTTACATAACATTGCATTCGAATAGGCACATTTTTTATATACCTACTATATACATGCCTCACCTGTGACAAGAAAAAATACTTTCTTGTCACATAAAATACTTAAAAAAATCTGTTGCACGTAATAGTAAGACTATACTAAATATGTTACAATTCCATTTTAATGTTTCCGATTTCATTGATATAGAATTTTCAAAGATTTCGATTTATTTTCATTTTTATTTAATTATTTTCTATGACATTGCATTGGAATTGAGCTGTGTTGTTTACCATACCGTTCATTACGTAAGTATAAATATAGATGCCACACTTGTGACAGGTAAAACAAGTCTTTTTTAAAGAAACAGTGCCATCTGTTGCACGTAGGAGCAACACACGCTATGCTAAATATGTTACGATTTCATGTCAGTGTTTCTGATTTCATTGATAATTTGAATTTTCATAGATTTCAATTTATTTTCATTTTGATTTAATTATTTTGTTTGACATTACACTGGAATTGAGCTACGTTGTTTACCATACCGTTCATTTCATGAGTATATTTTATTTATATATTCATTTTTTCATTTCTTTTCTTTTTAGATGTTTTTCTTATATTTCATTGATGGGAACATCAGATCATTTGGGAATGCATCGGACGAGGGAGTGGGGGATGGTGGGGAGGACGAAGGGATGAAGGAGGGGGGAATGGTAGGGAGGACGAGGGTGACGGAGGAATGTCAGGTGGTGGGGACAGTGGAGTGGGAAATGGTTAGGAGGACGAGGTGACAGAGTGGGGATGGTGGGGAGAACAAATGGAGGGAGGAGGGGGGGGGGAATGGTGGGGAACACGAGGGGGGACGGGGGAGTTGTAATATGAGACACTAATATAATACACTGTAATATGAGCTGACATATGATGGTTACACCGGCACCAAAGGTACACTGCCAACGAGGAAATGCTACACAGGATTAAAAAACGCTGCCACCATCTGCTGTAACACCCATGACCCCCCCCCCTAGAGTTCTCACCCAGGGAAGCCTTCTCCAAGAGGTCAGCTCAGATGACCTCTGGATTTTCTTGTATGTTGATTAAAAATTCCTGGGTTAGTCTTAGTCAGCTAATTTCAAGTATGTAATATTTCATGATACTCTTGTCAAACATTGCAATGGAATTAGACCCCAGATTCTTATGTGTAAACGTCCATGGATCTCCCCCTTTTAGCCAGGTCAAAGGTCAGTCACACACGTAACTAATAATTCCTCTCTTGAACAGTGTATGGTGAATGTCAAACAAGCTTAATGAAAATTCTTGAGTGTTTGTGCACATGTGGCCCGACCTCTTTCGATCTAGATAGCAACAGCAAATCTCCCCCTTCCCCCCTTTTTTGGGGTGTATATATATTGGTCCTGTAGAGACTTGGGGGCAGAGTGCCGGACACCAGGGTTCAGAGAGGGCTGTTGAGAACATCGTACAGCCAGGGAGGGACAGAGTGAATCCACCGGAGGGAGAGACAGATGTCTTAAGGTACAGTGTGATCTCTGAGGGTTTTGTTCCATGTCTAAATTTCTTTACTATGTCTAAATTTCTAAATTTCTTGGTCAGTGTTAGAGTAGGATTTATAAGTGGTGATTAGCATAATTTTGTTCTCAATAAACTCGTGTTAAATTTCCCGTCTGTGTCAATTGTTGAATCCTCTTAGCCTTTGGATATAGTGGGCTGACAACCGTCCCATAATTAATGACAGTTATAGAAAGTACCCTCCAAGTCAAGCAATGTTTCTTGCCTCGTTGCTTGATACAGTCTCACCGGTCAAGGCAGATGGTGGCAGCGTATTTAATCCTGTGTAGCATTTCCTTGTTGGCAGTGTACCTTTGGTTCCGGTGTAACCATCATATGTCAGCTCATATTCCAGTGTTCAATAACAGTGTTACCAAGTGCAACTGATAGGAAGTGTTACTCAGGATAAGTAGTAGTAGTATATACATTATTTAGTTTATATTTTATAGTGTTGTTACAGAGTGGGGAATGGTTGGCATAACGAGGGGACGGGGGAGTGAGGAATGGTTGGGAGGACGAGGGGATGGGGGAGGGAGAATGGAGGGGGAGGAGGACTGTGAGACGGGGGAAGCTGTTATGGCTCAGCAAAGCACATGCGTGGCTGAGCTGGTCAATAACTTGTCATATGCAGTTTAATGCTGACAAATATAAGGTTTTGAGGGTAGATAATGATGATAGAGTTACAAGATACGAGCTAGATGGTGTTGAGATGCGAAGTCGGATTGTGAAATGTATCTGGGAGTTATGATTAGTAAGAATTTAAAACCAAAAAACCAATGCATAAATGTTCATAGTAAGGCAAATAGGACACTGGGATTTATTCATTGAAGTGTTACTAATAAGACACCAATGTTATTTTTTAGCTATATCTTGCTCTGCTTAGGCCCAATTTAGATTATGCAGTTCAGTTATGGTCACCATACTATAGAATTGATATAAATTCATTAGAATGCGTCCAGCCTAGGATGAAAGTTAATCCCGCAAACTAGAAACCTGTCATATGAAGAAAGATTGACAAAGCTTATATTGCATATGCTAGAATGGCGACGAGTTAGGGTGACATGATAGAGGTATATAAGTGGATGAATGGATATAACAAAGGGGATATTAATAGTGTACTGATAGATATGTTGGGACCCGAAAGATGGTGCACTATGCCTGACCAGGATGAAGCCACAGGAAACTCTGCTGGAGGTCCGTAGCGATTACGAACCTCAACCAGAAAAGGTCCGTAATCATCTGCACTAATGTGGGGGTCCACCACCACCACCCACAGCACCAGTGTGGGGGTCCACCACCACCACCCACAGCACCAGTGTGGGGATCCACCACCACCACCCACAGCACCAGTGTGGGGGGTCCACCACCACCCACAGCACCAGTGTGGGGGGTCCACTACCACCCACAGCACCAGTGTGGGGGGTCCACTACCACCCACAGCACCAGTGTGGGGGTCCACCACCACCCACAACACCAGTGTAGGGGTCCACCACCACCCACAGCACCAGTGTGGGGGTCCACCACCACCCACAGCACCAGTGTGGGGGTCCACCACCACCCACAGCACCAGTGTGGGGGGTCCACCACCACCCACAGCACCAGTGTGGGGGTCCACCACCACCCACAGCACCAGTGTGGGGGTCCACCACCACCCACAGCACCAGTGTGGGGGTCCACCACCACCCACAGCACCAGTGTGTGGGTCCACCACCACCCACAGCACCAGTGTGGGGGTCCACCACCACCCACAGCACCAGTGTGGGGTCCACCACCACCCACAGCACCAGTGTGGGGGTCCACCACCACCCACAGCACAGTGGGGGGTCCACCACCACCCACAGCACCAGTGTAGGGGTCCACCACACCCACAGCACCAGTGTGGGGGTCCACCACCACCCACAGCACCAGTGTGGGGGTCCACCACCACCCACAGCACCAGTGTGTGGGGTCCACCACCACCCACAGCACCAGTGTGGGGGTCCACCACCACCCCACAGCACCAGTGTTGGGGTCCCCACCACCCACCGCACCAGTGTGGGGTCCACCACCACCCACAGCACCAGTGTGGGGGTCCACCACCACCCACAGCACCAGTGTGGGGGTCCACCACCACCCACAGCACCAGTGTGGGGGTCCACCACCACCCACAGCACCAGTGTGGGGGGTCCACCACCACCCACAGCACCAGTGTGGGGGTCCACCACCACCCAGCACCAGTGTGGGGGTCCACCACCACCCACAGCACCAGTGTGGGGGTCCACCACCACCCACAGCACCAGTGTGGGGGTCCACCACCACCCACAGCACCAGTGTGGGGGTCCACCACCACCCACAGCACCAGTGTGTGGGGGTCCCACCACCACCCAGCACCATGTGGGGGTCCACCACCACCCACAGCACCAGTGTGGGGGTCCACCACCACCCACAGCACCAGTGTGTGGGGTCCACCACCACCCACAGCACCAGTGTGTGGGTCCACCACCACCCACAGCACCAGTGTGGGGTCCACCACCACCCACAGCACCAGTGTGGGGTCACCACCACCCACAGCACCAGTGTGGGGGTCCACACCACCCACAGCACGTGTGGGGGTCCACCACCACCCACAGCACCAGTGTGGGGGTCCACCACCACCCACAGCACCAGTGTGGGGGTCCACCACCACCCACAGCACCAGTTGGGGGGTCACCCACCACCCACAGCACCAGTGTGGGGGTCCACCACCACCCACAGCACCAGTGTGGGGTCCACCACCACCCACAGCACCAGTGTGGGGGTCCACCACCACCCACAGCACCAGTGTGGGGGTCCACCACCACCCACAGCACCAGTGTGGGGGTCCACCACCACCCACAGCACCAGTGTGGGGGTCCACCACCACCCACAGCACCAGTGTGGGGTCCACCACCACCCACAGCACCAGTGTGGGGTCCACCACCACCCACAGCACCAGTGTGGGGGTCCACCACCACCCACAGCACCAGTGTGGGGGTCCACCACCACCCCAGCACCAGTGTGGGGGGTCCACCACCACCCACAGCACCAGTGTGGGGTCCACCACCACCCACAGCACCAGTGTGGGGGTCCACCACCACCCACAGCACCAGGTGGGGGTCCACCACCACCCACAGCACCAGTGTGGGGGTCCACCACCACCCACAGCACCAGTGTGGGGTCCACCACCACCCACAGCACCAGTGTGGGGGTCCACCACCACCCAGCACCAGTGTGGGGTCCACCACCACCCACAGCACCAGTGTGGGGGTCCACCACCACCCACAGCACCAGTGTGGGGTCCACCACCACCCACAGCACCAGTGTGGGGGTCCACCACCACCCACAGCACCAGTGTGGGGGTCCACCACCACCCCACAGCACCAGTGTGGGGGTCCACCACCACCCACAGCACCAGTGTGGGGGTCCACCACCACCCAAGCACCAGTGTGTGGGGTCCACCACCACCCACAGCACCAGTGTGGGGGTCCACCACCCACCCACAGCACCAGTGTGGGGGTCCACCACCACCCACAGCACCAGTGTGTGGGGTCCACCACCACCCACAGCACCAGTGTGGGGGGTCCACCACCACCCACAGCACCAGTGTGGGGGGTCCACCACCACCCACAGCACCAGTGTGGGGGTCCACCACCACCCACAGCACCAGTGTGGGGTCCACCACACCCACAGCACCAGTGTGGGGGTCCACCACCACCCACAGCACCAGTGGGGGTCCACCACCACCACAGCACACCAGTGTGGGTTCCACCACCACCCCAGCACCAGTGTGGGGGTCCACCACCACCCACAGCACCAGTGTGGGGGTCCACCACCACCCACAGCACCAGTGTGGGGGTCCACCACCACCCACAGCACCAGTGTGGGGGTCCACCACCACCCACAGCACCAGTGTGGGGTCCACCACCACCCACAGCACCATGTGGGGGTCCACCACCACCCACAGCACCAGTGTGTGGGGGTCCACCACCACCCACAGCACCAGTGTGGGGGTCCACCACCACCCACAGCACCAGTGTGGGGGTCCACCACCACCCACAGCACCAGTGTGGGGGTCCACCACCNATCTCACCCTGTCAGAGTGAATGACACAAATGTCTGTGAATGCATGTGTGTATATATGTATATGTGTGTGTGTATGTATATGTATGGGTATAAAGTATATATGGAAGCTGATCAGAATTACATTTCACCTTTGCAAATGTACATTAATGACACTATGTAAAAGACACATCGAACACTTTATGTAAGGCATACGTAAATCTGTGTATCTATGTATTTACGTATATAGGTTAGCTTAGCATTCAAAAAGCACCGAATCACCTTCAGTGGTCGATTGTTCAATAAACCCTTGAAATATATGTTTAACACATATCTAACTCTGTCCAGTGAGTCCACCCTGAGCTGCCGTTGAGTAAGGTCGTGTGGTGTGACGACCGCCGCTCCGGCAGGGTTTTGGGAAGTTTGCCGTTTTCGCCACCAGGGGGTGGTGGTGTCTCCACCCTCCCTGCTGTCCCTGCCTGGTGTTGACGTGGCACCTTTGAGATAAGCGGCCATCTTCCTGCTGTCGAAAGGGTACACTCCGTGGGGTTGGAGTTTACCTGCCGTGCGGGGTATCCTCTAGTTGAGCAGGTCATGTGCGACATGTTACATGTCCCGGTCATGGAGATCTACGGGGTTGAGCTGGTGACTGCTCGCCGGGTGATCATCAAGTTTGTGGGTGAGAAGGCATATCGTGGATTTCTCCGGCGGTACGAATGCGTACTTTGCAGTTGTTGTATGGCACTGGTTCTGTGGCCGTTTCTGATCGGAGTGGTGCCGTGACGTATGTGAGCGTCCATGGGGCCCCAATGGAATTCCCCGAGTCCCTTCTCCGGCGATTCTTCCAGAGATTTGGATCCGTCGTCAGTGTGAGGATGCACAAGCTATCTTCTGGGAAATATGCGGGGGTGAAGACGAACATTCGTACCCTCGGGATGCGCCTGAGATCGGACATTCCATCCTCTGTCCGGCTTTTAGGGTACTACGTGCACCCGGCAACCCCGTACTTGTTTCCGGTGTGGCATGTTGGGGCATCAGGCTGCCGGATGCAATGCTGATCCGGTTACTCCAGTCAACTTGTTCCGGGAAGAGGATTTCCCACCGCTCCCCCTGGAGGTGGTCTCCAGGGATGAGGTGGTGGGTGTCCCGTTCGCGGCTGAGGCTCCCCCAGCGTCGCCCGACGTTCCCCTGATTGTCGCGGACCCTCCTCCGGGTGTTGCGGTGACGTCGGATGTTCCTCCTGACCATGTCTCTGGCCCTGCAGCTCCCGTGGACCTTCCAGGTACTCCCTGTGTGGCGTCGCCGTCTGATCCCTCGTCTTCGGCTGCTGACCCTGGCCCTGCATCCTCACCTCGGGTCCCTACTGTTTCGGCTGCGCTGGGTGCTGGGGGGGGCTGCGGAGCGTCCTGTTGTGTGCGCCCGGTTCCCCCTGCGGTTGAGGCTGCTGCCGTCATGAGACGGGCATTGGTTCGCACGGCTTGTGATGCCCGTGGTTCTGGGTCCGCCTCTGGCTCTGAGGATGTGCGCCCGGTGCCCAAGCGGTCCCGGCGTTCTTCTACTGCTTGGGCTGATGTGGAGGATTTCGACGCCGGTGGGTCTTCGGGCGATGATGTGGTGGATCCGGGTGCTTCACGCTCCGTGTCGATGGTGGTCGCTGACGTCCATGTGCCTGCTGATGACGACGATTGTGATTATGATTCACCTCCTGTTTCTTCTGCAGACGGTTCTCCGCAGTGGGAGGTGGTAGCTCCTCCGGACGTGGGTGGTGTGGGTGCTGGTGCAGGCCGCGACCTCGTGTTGTTGCTGAAGAAGGATGTTCGGCGTGGGGAGCCCCTGCAGGTGTCACGTCCGGTGGTTGCCGTGGAGCCCTGTGGGGCTGCCATGGAGGTTACAAGTGCGCTGCCCGTTGCCCGGGCCTGTAGGGGGAAGCCCGTCCCAATCATCTTGGCCTCCGGCGTGGCGTATGATAAGACGAACAACCCTTTGGCTTTTTACTTTAGTGACCGAGTGCGGCCTGTTCCGTGGTGCCCCTCGACTGTCTGGGTTCCACAGGCTCGGGTTTTTGTTGAGGGTGTGCCGGAATTGATGCCTGATCCTCGTACGGCCCATGATCACCCTGTTCCGGACGACATCCTGTTGCTTTGGGAGGCGTATTGTGTTCGTTTCCCGGCGGCGGAGTGGCCGGATAAGTATGCGCACTCTTGATAGTTTGTGTGATTGCTGTGTGTCTCGTGTATGTTAGGACTTGTGGTATGTTCTGATATGTGATGTATTTATTGTGCGCCCTTCAGGCCGGTGTAATGTTTAGTTTCTCAATGTCCCTGTTTATTGTGGTCCTTATGTTTTTTAACGTGATTAGTGTGTGGCTATACCATTTCATGATTATCTGTTTCTTTGATTCTGTTGTATTATGTGCCCCTCTGGCTATGCTGTTTGCCCTCTTACGTTCTGTGCTTGTGCCTCTCCTTATGGTTTTTGCACTGCGAGTGGTTGTGCATGTTTTTGTTTATTGTTTGTGTTGTTATTGTGCCATGTGTGGCTTTTGTTTATGTTTTTTGGATTGTTGTATGTTTTATGATTTTATTATTTTACATATTTTTTCTTGTTCTCCTATGCTTTCTCTGTGTATTATGATCTTGTTTTATGTGTTATTGTGTTTTGGGTATTGTTTGCCTGTTTGCGCTATTTGTTTTATTGATGTTGGTTGTTTTTTGTACTGTGCTGTCGGTCCTTCTGGCCGGTGTTTTTTTTGTTTTGTTTAATTGGTTTCTTCTGTAATTTTTATTGTATTTATTGCCTTATACTTGCATGTAAAAATAAAAAATAAAAAATGTATAGCATTGTAAATGTGTGGCCACGTCTGTGGTAGAAAATAATAAAAAAAAATAAAAAAAAAAATAAACACACGCGCACACACACAGTCAGGTTAAGGGGCCGGACGGCTGAGTCTACAGCGCTCGGGATTCGTAGTTCTAGGATCTGGGGATCGATCCTCGGCGGAGGCGGAAACAAATTTTCATCCTAATGTTTTCATCCTAATTTTCATCCAGAGTTTCTTTCATCCTAATGCGCCTGTTTAGCTAGAAGTAAATAGGTACCTGGGAGTTAGACAGCTGCTACGTTTCTGGGGGAAAAGGGTGGGTGTATGTACTCACCTAATTGTGCTTGCGGGGGTTGAGCTTTGGCTCTTTGGTCCCGCCTCTCAACTGGTGTACAAGTTCCTGATCCTACTGGGCTCTATCATATCTACATTTGAAACTGTGTATGGAGTCAGCCTTGTACCAGCAGTGACCACATCCTTGCACCAGCAGTGACCACATCCTTGCACCAAGAGTGACCACATCCTTGCACCAAGAGTGACCACATCCTTGCACCAACAGTGACCACATCCTTGCACCAACAGTGACCACATCCTTGCACCAACAGTGACCACATCCTTGCACCAACAGTGACCACATCCTTGCACCAACAGTGACCACATCCTTGCACCAACAGTGACCACATACTTGCACCAACAGTGACCACATCCTTGCACCAACAGTGACCACATTCTTGCACCAACAGTGACCACATCCTTGCACCAGCAGTGACCACATCCTTGCACCAGCAGTGACCACATCCTTGCACCAGCAGTGACCACATCCTTGCACCAGCAGTGACCACATCCTTGCACCAGCAGTGACCACATCCTTGCACCAACAGTGACCACATCCTTGCACCAACAGTGACCACATCCTTGCACCAACAGTGACCACATCCTTGCACCAACAGTGACCACATCCTTGCACCAACAGTGACCACATACTTGCACCAACAGTGACCACATCCTTGCACGAACAGTGACCACATCCTTGCACCAACAGTGACCACATACTTGCACCAACAGTGACCACATCCTTGCACCAACAGTGACCACATCCTTGCACCAACAGTGACCACATCCTTGCACCAACAGTGACCACATCCTTGCACCAACAGTGACCACATCCTTGCACCAACAGTGACCACATCCTTGCACCAACAGTGACCACATCCTTGCACCAACAGTGGTGGCGGCTGGACTGACCCTGGCGCGTCCTGGGACAGGGGGGGGGAGATGCAGCGTCCTGGGACAGGGGGGGGGGAGATGCAGCGTCCTGGGACAGGGTGGGGGGAGATGCAGCGTTCTGGGACAGTGGGGGGGGGAGATGCAGCGTCCTGGGACAGGGGGGGGGAGATGCAGCGTTCTGCTGGGCCAAATTTCAACACAATTTTTAAGTTTTAGTTTTTAAATAAAATTAGTGTAAATGTGGCATAAACTGCTAAAATATTCAATAACCTTTCCATGTCAAGTACTGATAAGGGTGTTACAGGGGACAGTCTGGTTTATATGAAATATTGCGGAGGGTTTGAAATTAGCATTATAAATCCATTTGTAAATGTTTGAGTTATCTCTCACCAACCCGCTGGAGAGAGAGCTGGAGCATTATGTAGCCCACTCAACTTCGCTAAATGTAGAAGGGGTAGCTTTCATTTTTTCCTATTTCGAGTGGAATAAATACCAGGGAGTTTACCTGGAGAGGGTTCTGGGAGTTGTTCTACTCCTGAGGGAGTAGAAACAACTCTCAGTTATCACAAGTCGAGCCCGACCCGGGGCCAGGCTTGACTTGTGATAACTTGTCCAACAGGTTGTGGCTATGAGCGGGCCCGCAGGCCTACATGGGTACTATAACCCGGTCAACACAGTTTACTTGTGACTTGCAGCAACTTATCTAAACGTTTCTTGAAGAAGTGGTTGAGACAGTGTTCTCTGATTGAAGTGTCTATGGCACTTCTACTACTCCTCACTGGTTCTATTTTGCATGTCCTTTCGTTTTCTTTCGCTACAACATGATGCTATTTTACCGAGTAATTTGTGATCTGCCCTCCAGTATCTTCCATGTATATANTTCCCTGCACGCTGTCACCAGCCGTCGTCCTACTCTTCCTCCCCCCCCAAAAAAAAAACTTTTTTATCTCAGCCTGTGTGGCAGAGTAAACATTGACCCTTGTGAGTGGTCATCACAGGTGAGGGGACCCTTGTGAGGGGTCATCACAGGTGAGGGGACCCTTGTGAGGGGTCATCACAGGGACCGTGTTGATGGCGTGTTAAACAGGTGGAGGCGTGGAGGCGTTAACAACACCGGTATCTCCCTCTTGCTTGGCGGCCGCTTATCGCTCGCTCAAGATCAGAGCTCAAGTTAGAACATAATGGCGGTAATGTTTGAACAGTCTGGCCCTATCAGCTCTCTCCAGACGCTCGGTGAAGCCCCTAAATCTGGGCAAAGCTTAAGGGACCATTTGAGGCGAATTTGGGTGCACTTCAGGTTAAATTGGGTAAACTCAGAGACTGTTTGGAACTAATTACTGCAGTGGCACTTATTTCAGAGCTTGATGTGAGAGGACGGAGGCCAGGCAACTTGACTCATAAGATTACGTGATATTTGTATTTCTGAATGACTAGACCAGAATACTCGGGTTATAAACTATCAGATAACAGTAAATAATTCCTCTGAACACTTCTTTCTTGAACGTGAAACTCAAAGATTTTCAGACCTCCTGGGGCCAGATTCACGAAAGCAGTTACGCAAACACTTACGAACCTGTAATCTTTTCTCAATCTTTGGCGGCTTTGTTTCCAATTATTAAACAGTTAATGAGCTCCGAAGCACCAGGAGGCTGTTTATAACAATAACAACATTTGAATGGGAAGTTTTCATGCTTAAAACTGTTTAATAAATGTAACCAAAGCCGTCAAAGATTGAGGAAAGGTGTACAGGCGAGAGAGGGAGGACGAGAGAGGGGGAGGGAGGGAGGACGAGAAAGGGGGAGAGAGGGAGGGCGAGAGAGGGGGAGGGAGGGAGGGCGAGAGAGGGGGAGAGAGGGAGGGCGAGAGAGAGAGTGTATGGGGGTGGGGGTGGAGGGAGATAGATAGTATGTTATTCAATCTATGGTAGCCAGTAAGATACAGCAATATAAATTAAACAAGCTGCAGAACTGCTTCTAGAGATGGTTTCTAGATTTCAACACAAGCAAATCTAAGGTGATGAATATGGGAGCAAAATTTGAGCAATGGAAGCAATGTGTGTACTCATCTAGTTGTGCTTGCGGGGATTGAGCTCTAGCTCTTTGGTCCCGCCTCTCGACTGTCAATCAATTGATGTACAGATTCCTGACAATACTGTGTGTTCTCTTATTTCTAATCACCTCTTTGTTCCAGTAGGATAGCGGTTTAGTTCCTTGACCAAGCCTTTGTCGCCCACGGATCTCTAATGCAGTTTCTCACGAACTATTTTTTTTAATATCAACTTTTGAGAGAATAAATAGAGTTCACATTACAACTTCATCAATTACTTAACTCCATTTTCCTCTTTCTATTATGCTAAAAAAAACTATGTAACATATGTCTGACTCATTAGTTAATGTTCCATCCTTGACCTGTGATTCTGTTGGTACTCTATGTGAACACTCTTATTTCCTCCTTGTCAATCAACCTAAATATTTTATCCCTTTCTTGCAACTCTTCTGTTCTTCTTTCTCCAATCGTTACAGGGAGGTAGTTTCCCCTCATTGTGTACCACCTCTTCTGGTTTCCTTTTAATTACTCCTATTTTCATTACCTTAGATTTGCTGGTGTTGAAATCTAAATGCCATTTCTAGAAGCAGTTTTGCAGCTTGTCTAATTTATATTGATGCATCTTACTTCATCACAGACGTTTACTTGATGTTCGAGAATAATGTTGGTCCCCCGGCGTGTGCAGCACGGTGTGTACTGACCTGCAACCCGCGGGCATCAACAACGTAAAATGTCTTGACCAATGGCACAAGATCTTGAGATCTGGCCAGATACAGGTGATGTCTGACCTGGACTGGTGGTGCCGGACCTGGACCTGGTGGTGGTGCATGGAAATCACAGAATTCAGTTCATCAGATTTATTGACACTTTAATATGTGTAGACACCATATATGGGAGCGTTACGGCAAGTTTGCACATATGAGGGAGGAAGGCTTCCCTGACACACAATGTGCTTAACATTTAAGTTGTTCAACATTCAACGAAAACACTGGAAATTGGGATAAATGTGTTTAAGAGGTGTGACGCATCATGGCACGCACAGTGTGCGTCTCTGCCCGACGAGACGCAAGTGACGCAACTCAGCCTAACTTAACACTGGTACTATGACCACCTCGACCAATAACAGCTGCCTAACAACACTGTCTTGTACGAAGGATAATTTGAAGCCGACAATGACGTGCGGAAATACATTGAGACAGTACAGGGGTTCATGCTTGAAGTGGCCGCACCAAATCTTAGACAAGTAACACCAACTCAGCTCACCTGGGTCACTCCTGGTGCCACCAAGATGAGTTAACAGCCTGCACAGTTACAGTATGCAATTTATTACATACTTGGAGTCAGTTGGCGTGCACGTGAGTGCGCACGCGCGTTTCCGTCCGCCGTCTTGATGAACGCGGTCCACAGCGCTGTGCTGCGGCTCCTTCACCCACACCACAGCTGAACACTTCACAGGAGTATACTGTGGCTTTAGCAGTGACGGAACCCAAGTGCCCTGGATGATTTCAGGTTTAAACACCTTAGTAGCCTCCCCGAGACTGGTGAGGTGGAGCTGCGAGCCCGAGGGCCTCACGCCTCATCATGGAGAGGAGTCCACCCAAAACACCAATGACATGTCTACCATTCACTAGCATCTGATTGGGTAAAATATAGACTCTTTGTCAGCGGGAGTGGCGGAGGAGGAAGGGTTATCAGCGCCCATGACGAGGTCAGGTCACGACCTGCCCACCACCACCGGCCACACTTGGCAGCGTGTTCCATCCATCATAATACCCGTGAGATGTATACATGTATTCTGCTGTATATTTTGTATTTTGCTGTATAACCAGACGTCGTACAATGTATATATTGTATTCTGTTGACTCTAGACATTGATTTTTATTTGAATGTTGCCCGGAATGAAGGCAACAATCCTGGGAAACTAGGAAGCGGCTAGATTGTTATGCACGCCATACTCATCCTGTGAGCGGTAGCGCAAAAAGGATTACACAGGTCACAAAAGGTCGTTATTAGATACGAGGTACTAATTGTGTCCTGGGATAAGGGCAATATACCATTGCTCAGTGCAGAGGATTGCACAGCACTGCAGTCATGGGTACAAATATGAGAGATTACCGTTCTCTCACACACTATAAGTTTAAACTCACAAGGCTGCAAGAGTTGAGATCACCAAGAATGCATTACCTATCCCAACACTGGATGACTCGGCACAGTCATGACAGGCTGGGCTTGGCGTGACTGTGCCAAGTGACTGGGTGACCACTAACTTTGTCATATATATGACAGGCCAGGGGCCTGATTCACGAAGCAGTTACGCAAGTACTTACGAACGTGTACATCTTTCCTCAATCTTTGACGGCTTTGGTTACATTTATTAAACAGTTCAAAAGCATGAAAACTTCACAATCATTGTTATTGTTATAAACAGCCTCCTGGTGCTTCGGAACTCATTAACTGTTTAATAATTGTAAACATAGCCGCCAAAGATTGAGACAAGATGTACAGGTTCGTAAGTGCATGCGTAACTGCTTCGTGAATCTGGCCCAGGTTTGGACCATCACATATGATTCCCTGTAATAACTTTTTTTAATAAGCTTTCGCTTATTGAACTTGTTGATTTTCTGTGGCCATCACATCTACCTTGAGGTTACCTTGAGATGATTTCGGGGCTTAGCATCCCCGCGGCCCGGTCGTCGATCAGGCCTCCTCGTTGTTGGACTGGTCAATCAGGCTCTTGGACTCGGCTGCTCGCAGCCTGATGTATGAGTCACAGCCTGGTTGATCAGGTATCCTTTGGAGGTGCTTATCCAGTTCTCTCTTGAACACTGTAAGGGGTCGGCCAGTTATGCCCCTTATGTGTAGTGGAAGCGTGTTGAACAGTCTCGGTCCTCTGATGTTGATAGTTGTCTCTCAGAGTACCTGTTGCACCTCTGCTCATCAACGGGGGTATTCTGGTATACCCTCTCCATACCCACCCTCCCTACCCTTAACCACCCTCCCGCTCTATAACCACTTTCCTTCATCCCTGTAATCTTAATGAGGAAGGAGTATTTTATTCAGTGAGATTGGAAATTAGTTTGATATGACATTTCCTGCAAGTGGTGGTGCTGGTGGGGGGGGAAGGGGGAGTCATGGGGCCCGACTCCAACACGTCTACTACCATCCTCGGACAAAGAGTAGTTGCGCCACTCATAAAAGGAGGCTGACAGCACTAACACCACACACAACAGTCCTCGAAGAAGTGCTAAGATCACAAAATACATTAAATCACAGCGTCTCCATAACCCTGGACAACACGGGTTCAGAACAAGGCGCTCAGGCCTCTCGCACTTGCTAGACCACTATGACATGGCCTTAGAAGCCATGGAAAGACAAGAAAAAGGCTGATATAATATAGATTTCGTGAAAGCTTTAGACAAGTGACCATAGTGTTATTGCACACTAAATGCGCATGAAAGGAAGTACTGACAAAGTAGGGAGATAGGTCTTTAGTTTACTTGCGATCACGACCCGAAGAATAAGTCAACAATGTAAATTCCGGATCTTCTTCTGTGAAAAGTCCCCCAAGGCACTGTGCTTGCTCCAGGGATTTTTCTCATCCTCATATCGGACATGGACAAGTCCACAAACTATAGTACCGCATCACACACACAAATCACAATAGCGTGATGCATCATATGAACAAATCCACAAGGGCCGTGATGAGGTAAGAGCGAAGAGGTAGAACAACTTGTTGACAGCCCGGGTGCATGGGGGGGAATTGTGTAAAACCCTAGTTTGTGTCTCGGTGAGATTGCTGGATCCGTGTGAGGTCAGTGGGACTCCCGGTTGCAATTCTTTTTACCATGTCGTGGCAGAGTCGATTAAGGCGCTTCTGGGATCCTCTCGGACGTAGGTTTGAACCCTCATCACGATCCCCTGTGGATTTGTTTATAGTACCGTATTATCCTTTTCCGAATAACACTAGTAGACAACATAGAAGACTCGGCAAACCTCCAAACTGATCTAAATCAGATCTTTCAATGTGCTACCGAAAATAACATTATGTATAAAGATAGGGTCCAGCTCCTAAGCTTTGTTAAAAACGAAAATATCAAAACGGAAACCACATCTAAAACGGTCAAATCATACAATTGAAAGAAAATTCCATATAAAAGACTTGGTAGAAAAAATGTGGGAAGACCTAACTTTTAAAGACAATGAAGTAGCCGTCACAGCCTTAAGAAATATGACAGGTTGGATAACAAGAACCGTTCAAGCAAGAGATGCCACATCATTGATGATACTTTTATGCCACTCTGTCTCCAGGTGGATTATTGTTGCACACTAACAGACCCATTCAAACCTGGTTAAAGTACTGACCAGGAGAACGTGCAGAGATCCTTTACTGTCAGAATCCCTTCAATATAACATTTTTATTACTGGGAACGTTGACACTTTCTCAATTTGCATACTCTAGAGTGCCGGCGAGACGCATAATAATCTACACTTGGAAAAGATTTATAGGTTCCAAATCTACAGATGGGTATAACTCCTAACGAGACCTGGAGTCTTGGCAGTATGTGAGGAAGTGCAAATAAGTCCCATTGGAAATCAGAAGTACACAAGATATGCTTTGAGGCAGTTCTATCAACATTAAGAGAGCGAGATTTCTCAGCACTCCCTCAACACATAAGGGGCATAACTAGCAGAACTTTAACAGTGCTCAAAGAGAACTTGATTAACACCTCCAGGAATACCTGATTAATCTGACTCTGATTCATACTGCCCTCCACCACCACCTCACTTAGCTTGTTCCAACCGTCTACTACTCTGTTTGGAAAAGAAAACTTTCTAATATTTTTCGCCACCTCTGTTTTCGTAGCATGAATCTGTCCTCTTGTTTGTGAAGTTGCCGGTTTCAGGTATGCCTCTTTGTCAATTTGGTCTATTCCTGTTAGTATTTTGTAAAGGGTGATCATATCACCTCTCTTCTATCTTCTAGTTTTGACATGTCTAACGCCTCTAGTCTTTCCTCGTAAATTTAGTTTTTCAGTTCCGGAAGCCATTTTGAAGCATGCCGCTGCACCTTTTCCAGTTTCTTTATGTGCTTCTTGAGATTTGGGCACCACACAACTGCTGCATATTCCAGTTTTGGTCTCACAAAAGTCATGAACAGTTTCTTTAGTATTTCACCATCCATATAATTAAAAGCAAGTCTGAAGTTGGAAAGCGACACACACGTTCCTCTCACAATGTTCTTTATGTGTTCCTCTGGCGACAGTTTACTATCCTAAACCACCCTCAGGTCTCCCCTTTATTAGAGTTATATAATTCCTTTCAACATAATTTGTAAGTTGTGTGTGGTCTATTTTCTCAGATTCCGCTTTCCATGACGTGGCATTTATTCACATTGAATTCCATTTGCCACTTGACGTTCCACGCTCTTATAAAATCTAGAACAATTTGAAGGTCATTACAATGGTCTGGGTCTCCTATCTTCACCAGTATCTTAGTATCATCCACAAACATGTTCATATTATTCTGTATTCCTTCTGGTAGATGGTTTATGTTAACGAAGAACATTACTGGTGCAAGAACTGAACCCTTTGGTACTTCAACCCGTTCTCGCACTTGCTTACAGTCAATATTGGCTTATTTAATAAGTGCATATGTGACATACTAATTGATTGTAAATATTTTAGTTTACCTTGAAAAGCTTCATAGAAAACACCGACCTCACCTAACCTTCTTAGTATGTTAAGATAAGCATCTTATTGCTTCTAAATTACAATTATTACTTAACCTATACCGTTCTAGGTTACCTCCTCTGCTAGTAACACTCCTCCAGTCAGATACATTGTCTCTGATTACTGACTTTATCTATCTGTCAGTAAGAAAAAAATTCATTCATGTCATAAGTCTCCCTATAATAAGTAATAAGTCTCCCTCCAGCATGTTCCAGTTTCCAGCACAGTCTCTTGTGTGGTACTCTATCAAAGCATTTTTGTAGGTCCTGATAGACACAGTCTACCGAACCATCTCTTTCCTGTAGCATCTCTGTGGCTCTGTCATAAAAACTAAGTAGATTTGTTACACAGGATCTTCCTGTTCCAAAACCATACTGTCTGTTATTATGTCATTACTCTCTAGGTCAGGCATGTCAGACTGAGGGTCCCCGATGGCCATATGGACCACATTTGTGTTGTCATGAGAGCCACACACCACAACTAATTAAAGTCATTTAATAAAAATGATTGCAGAATATTTGTATTACTTAAACTAAGAAACATACAATGTGCATACAAATGGTTTAGCGGCATGCCACATTCATGAATGCAAAGTAATGAAGTAGTTTAATAAAAAACGCAAGGAAATTTTAAACGGCAACATTTAAAATAGGAACGGCGACTTCTATGCAACAAATACTTTGTACAAAAATTATAACATTTCAAAATGTACATTAATTTAAGACTATTCAATCATTTTTCGTGTTTTGTCCCGAGGCTTGACACTTCTTTTTAATGACAATTTTTGCTGTCTAGCTGAAATGTCTGTAGTTCCCACCTTGATCAGAATTGACAAGTGTTGATCAATCAGCCTTGTTCTCTGAGAAGTTTTTGTTGATTTCATGAAGGAAAATAACAATTCATTCACATAGGCAGAACCGAACATTGTCATAATCCTTGTGGTAAACTTTCTAAAGTTTTTAAACTTTGCTGGAAGATATGAAAAGAAACCAGGTATCCCCACTTCAAGTTACTTTGATCTGAGTGTAGAATCCGACTGCATTTCTAATAGTTTGCAGGCTTCGTTCTGCCATGGCAACATCAGAGGTGACTGATGCTGGGAATAATGCAAAGTGGTGTTAGAAGTCTTAACTCGCTTGCCTCACAGCTGCATTCATGTTTCTTTTGTGCTTTTGAAATGTAATAAAAGATGATAGTATAAAATATAAAAACTTCAAATTTAGCCGTTAAATGACCAAATTACAGTATCCTTTTTGCTTGTAACGAACCGCGTGTTTGACATGCCTGCTCTACGTGTTCAACCCATTTGTCTTAAACATTTTTTCTAGTGTTTTGGCTACCATACTTGTTAATGACACCGGTGTATAATTTAAAGGTTCCTCTCGACTACCACTTTTATAAATTGTTACTATGTTCCCCTTTTTTCCATATATCTGCTAAGATTCTTGTTCACAAGGATGTCAGGAATATTAATCGGAGTGGAATGCTCAGTTAAGTTGCACATTCTCGCAGCACCCAAGGTGATTCTCCATCAGGTCCAACTGCTTTATTTCTTCCTTGTCGCTTGAGTAATTTTTGCACTTCGTCTTGAGACACATCTATGTGTTCTATGGCGTGTTCTGCAATTGGTATTTGGTCCTGTTCTGTGAAATCCTCACCTTGTACAAACACACTTTGGAACTGTTCATGTAGCATTTCACACATTTATTTTTCATTCTCAGTAGT
>WNGS01072847.1:16301729-16328512 GCA_020271785.1 Procambarus virginalis
GTTCTTCTTTACTTGGGAATGTGATTAAAAGTTAACAACGTTAAATTTTCAATGTTACAGTGTCATGCCCGTGACACTACACTGTCATGCGCGTCACACTACACTGCGTCATGCGCATGACACTGTACACTGTCATGCGCGTGACACTACACTGCGTCATGCGCGTGACACTACACTCATGCGCGTGACACTACACTGCGTCATGCGCGTGACACTACACTGCGTCATGCGCGTGACACTACACTGCGTCATGCGCGTGACACTACACTGCGTCATGCGCGTGACACTGTACACTGCGTCATGCGCATGACACTGTACACTGTCACGCGCGTGACACTACACTGCGTCATGCGCGTGACACTGTACACTGCGTCATGCGCGTGACACTGTACACTGCGTCATGCGCGTGACACTGTACACTGCGTCATGCGCGTGACACTGTACACTGCGTCATGCGCGTGACACTGTACACTGCGTCATGCGCGTGACACTGTACACTGCGTCATGCGCGTGACACTGTACACTGCGTCATGCGCGTGACACTGTACACTGCGTCATGCGCGTGACACTGTACACTGCGTCATGCGCGTGACACTGTACACTGCGTCATGCGCGTGACACTGTACACTGCGTCATGCGCGTGACACTGTACACTGCGTCATGCGCGTGACACTGTACACTGCGTCATGCGCGTGACACTGTACACTGCGTCATGCGCGTGACACTGTACACTGCGTCATGCGCGTGACACTGTACACTGCGTCATGCGCGTGACACTGTACACTGCGTCATGCGCGTGACACTGTACACTGCGTCATGCGCGTGACACTGTACACTGCGTCATGCGCGTGACACTGTACACTGCGTCATGCGCGTGACACTGTACACTGCGTCATGCGCGTGACACTGTACACTGCGTCATGCGCGTGACACTGTACACTGCGTCATGCGCGTGACACTGTACACTGCGTCATGCGCGTGACACTGTACACTGCGTCATGCGCGTGACACTGTACACTGCGTCATGCGCGTGACACTGTACACTGCGTCATGCGCGTGACACTGTACACTGCGTCATGCGCGTGACACTGTACACTGCGTCATGCGCGTGACACTGTACACTGCGTCATGCGCGTGACACTGTACACTGCGTCATGCGCGTGACACTGTACACTGCGTCATGCGCGTGACACTGTACACTGCGTCATGCGCGTGACACTGTACACTGCGTCATGCGCGTGACACTGTACACTGCGTCATGCGCGTGACACTGTACACTGCGTCATGCGCGTGACACTGTACACTGCGTCATGCGCGTGACACTGTACACTGCGTCATGCGCGTGACACTGTACACTGCGTCATGCGCGTGACACTACACTGCGTCATGCGCGTGACACTGTACACTGCGTCATGCGCGTGACACTGTACACTGCGTCATGCGCGTGACACTGTACACTGCGTCATGCGCGTGACACTGTACACTGCGTCATGCGCGTGACACTGTACACTGCGTCATGCGCGTGACACTGTACACTGCGTCATGCGCGTGACACTGTACACTGCGTCATGCGCGTGACACTGTACACTGCGTCATGCGCGTGACACTGTACACTGCGTCATGCGCGTGACACTGTACACTGCGTCATGCGCGTGACACTGTACACTGCGTCATGCGCGTGACACTGTACACTGCGTCATGCGCGTGACACTGTACACTGCGTCATGCGCGTGACACTGTACACTGCGTCATGCGCGTGACACTGTACACTGCGTCATGCGCGTGACACTGTACACTGCGTCATGCGCGTGACACTGTACACTGCGTCATGCGCGTGACACTGTACACTGCGTCATGCGCGTGACACTGTACACTGCGTCATGCGCGTGACACTGTACACTGCGTCATGCGCGTGACACTGTACACTGCGTCATGCGCGTGACACTGTACACTGCGTCATGCGCGTGACACTGTACACTGCGTCATGCGCGTGACACTGTACACTGCGTCATGCGCGTGACACTGTACACTGCGTCATGCGCGTGACACTGTACACTGCGTCATGCGCGTGACACTGTACACTGCGTCATGCGCGTGACACTGTACACTGCGTCATGCGCGTGACACTGTACACTGCGTCATGCGCGTGACACTGTACACTGCGTCATGCGCGTGACACTGTACACTGCGTCATGCGCGTGACACTGTACACTGCGTCATGCGCGTGACACTGTACACTGCGTCATGCGCGTGACACTGTACACTGCGTCATGCGCGTGACACTGTACACTGCGTCATGCGCGTGACACTGTACACTGCGTCATGCGCGTGACACTACACTGCGTCATGCGCGTGACACTGTACACTGCGTCATGTTGAAGCTCTCATGTTCGGAGGCTGATGACAAGTTGGATGTAACAGTACATATTATATGTAAGATGAAGTGAAGTGTTACATATAAATTGTCATCCACTCTTCCGTGAAATCATACATAAAGGAGACTCGAACTGTGGACCCCACGTGTGTGTGAGGCCGAAGGTCTATCGACCGATCTATTGAGGAGTCATAATAGACCTGGTCGTAGTCGAAAATTTCAGTTTTGGCACCAGGATGCTGCTTCTGGAAACTTTCATTATTAAGACTACTCAGTAGCTCGGTCGGTACAGCATCGGCCTCACAAGCGTGGTGTCCACGGTTCGAGTCTCCTAAAGCCCAGGTCAATGGAAGGTGTCACATAGTGCATGTTGTGTGTGAGCTGTCAGTATTGTGGTGGTGGTGCTGGCGTACAGTAGTACACGTGTATGGGCTGGCTGCTGAAAATTGGTTTCTGTAGTTTGATGGGAAGTTATTCTGCGGTGTCAAGCCTCCGACTGTATCTTTAGAGTATTCCTGTCTTGCCAGTCACGATGTTTCGTGGAGATGGTCTAATTCGGTGTAGAAATTATGAAATCTTGAGAAGAACCTTGTTGTTAATGGAGCCTTGAAATATATATTTTCGTCTATTTTTTGAGATCGTTGGGGTAGCCCCCCCCCCCACCCCGAGGTGGACTTACAAGGGCATAGACAATATTAGTTTCGTTCAAGGCGTTATGTTGTGTTTCTTGAGTACTTCGTGAGGAGGTTAATGGGCTTCATAGTCTTGTTATACGTGGTGGCGACATAGACATGGAGAGAAAATATTAACCGTTGTTGTTGTCAGTGCATAGTCAAGAGTTGTAAAAATAGAGGTGTATAACACAGGGAGCATAGTTAGCAGGTGTTTATTATAGTGTGGTGGTGTATATGCTCAACGGAGAGTTACTATACCTGACGTTGCTCTTGTGAGACATCCTGGGCCTTGTTGAAGGCTTATGTCCCTACAAGTACTGAGCCGTGACTGTAATGTCTCCAGCGTGTCTCAACATGTATTATCCATGATAGTGATGATCAAGGAGGATACCAAGTCTTCCTGGAGAGCATCAGCGGCCGCTTGAGTGCTGACATTGACACACACATCCTTAGTTTGTTCTATGCCGATTCGTCATAGTTTGCCGGCTACGAATCGTACTAAAATACAATAGAATTGCTTCGAAAAAATCTTATGGGACAATCTTTAAAGAATGTCTGATAAAGTAATAAATTTGGGCAGTAATTAAGTTTCCAAAGGTTGTATATCTCACAATCATATCATGTTCCTTCTGACAACTTGTCATTAAGCTTGTCCTATATAATTTTAACTTCAGAGATCTTGGGAGGAATGTGCATGCTCTCCGTCTTGACCGTATCGTGCATGGCACCATGGCGTCAACTACACGACACTTGTCAGTCAAGTGAAGGTGCCTCAGAGTCCACACCATACTGCTGGTAGTGCTCGTGGCAGTGCTGGTGACCTCAACCCACCACCACCACACGGCACTCACTTGGGAGGAAAAAGAGCTTGATGTCTCTTGTACATTTATTCAGGAATTCACATGTTACTACATCAAGACAAAGATGAATGTTGCACACACACGGTCGACATATTTTCTGCAAGAATGCTGCTCAATGACAGTTTATTACGTCATCACCAGCAGGTCATCTGAAGGTTCTGGCTACACTTGGCTTCAGATTAATCATGCAAAAACAATCTAGTCCGATTATACAACATTAAATAAGGATTTATATAGAGTAAAAAAATATTATTTATATTTACACTATTAAATATATTTGTTTCCAGGGTCGGCTGGACAGTGTCAACACTACTGACCAGGGCTGGACAGTGCCAACACTACTGACCAGGGCTGGACAGTGTCAACACTACTGACCAGGGATGGACAGTGGCAACACTACTGACCAGGGCTGGACAGTGGCAACACTACTGACCAGGGCTGGACAGTGTCAACACTGCTGACCAGGGCTGGACAGTGTCAACACTGCTGACCAGGGCTGGACAGTGGCAACACTACTGACCAGGGCTGGACAGTGGCAACACTACTGACCAGGGCTGGACAGTGGCAACACTACTGACCAGGGTTGGACAGTGTCAACACTGCTGACCAGGGCTGGACAGTGTCAACACTGCTGACCAGGGCTGGACAGTGGCAACACTGCTGACCAGGGCTGGACAGTGGCAACACTACTGACCAGGGCTGGACAGTGGCAACACTACTGACCAGGGTTGGACAGTGTCAACACTGCTGACCAGGGCTGGACAGTGTCAACACTGCTGACCAGGGCTGGACAGTGGCAACACTACTGACCAGGGCTAGACAGTGGCAACACTACTGACCAGGGCTAGACAGTGTCAACACTGCTGACCAGGGCTGGACAGTGGCAACACTACTGACCAGGGCTGGACAGTGGCAACACTACTGACCAGGGCTGGACAGTGTCAACACTGCTGACCAGGGCTGGACTACCCAACATATCACAGTTCATCGTAACACAAACCAAGGTGTTGTGCCCCGCAACATGACCCGACTGTCGGTTTCCAACCAGGTATATGCGGGTGTTGCTGCCTGAACATGGTTCACTGGGCCAGGGGCGAGCGCGCTACCCCTGCACCACCATCCCGTCCTCCTCAGGTTTCCCAACGTTAAAAGCTGTTGCGCTTTAGTGCCCTTATCCTAACCTACCAGAGTATGCAAGGCTGACTTCAGTATGTCAATTACGCTAGACGCTACCATTTACTAGTGCGATTGTTGGCCTTAGGTGGAGTAGACGTCAAAATGGTACGGTGTATTAGGAGGACAGGTTGGCTCCACAGGCATTGTCGAGTTGAATCTGTCAACCCTCAAAATCTTACGTTATCTTGCAGGTGCAAAATGGGGAATCTTTTAAGAACAGTATTTGTAGTTGACAAATAGTAGTTTCCTAACTCAAACAATGTGAGGTTTATTATTCTACACATACTTCTAATGTCTCTCAGATGTTCACATTTTCTCAGGTAGTGGTCAAGGCGGTGTCCGTCACTCTCACCACAGATTCTGCAACTTCGCTGATCAACTGTTGTTTCCATTCCATATCGCCATGGATATTTGTATCCCAGACGAATTCTCGCTATTACTGATTCTCTCCCTCGTCCCGCCTCGATGTTTCGGGTTTAAGGAACGGTTAAATCCAGCAACCAACGCTGGCCGCAGTCTGGAGGTTAACAACTCCCGACCACTAGTTAAACCCTTGTAACCTCTCCCAACTGTTATTATTGTTATTATTACCCTGTACAGACCCCCGCCCGGGGACCGAACACACCCACCCCCCGCCCCCGGGGACCGAAACACACCCACCCCCGCCCCGGGACCGAACACACCCACCCCCCGCCCGGGGACCGTACAGACCCCCCCTCGCCCCGGGGACCGTACAGACCCCCCCTCGCCCCCGGGGACCGTACAGACCCCCCCCCGCCCCGAGGACCGTACAGACCCCCCCCCGCCCCGGGGACCGTACAGACCCCCGCCCCGGGGACCGTACAGACCCCCCGCCCCGGGGACCGTACAGACCCCCCGCCCCGGGGACCGTACAGACCCCCCGCCCCGGGGACCGTACAGACCCCCCCCCGCCCGGGGACCGTACAGACCCCCCGCCCCGGGGACCGTACAGACCCCCCCGCCCCGCGGACCGTACACACCCCCCCGCCCCGGGGACCGTACAGACCCCCGCCCCAGGGACCGTACACACCCCCCCGCCCCGGGGACCGTACAGACCCCCGCCCCGGGGACCGTACAGACCCCCCGCCCCGCGGACCGTACAGACCCCCGCCCCCGCGCGGACCGTACAGACCCCCCGCCCCGCGGACCGTACAGACCCCCCGCCCCGCGGACCGTACAGACCCCCGCCCCGCGGACCGTACAGACCCCCGCCCCGCGGACCGTACAGACCCCCCCCGCCCCGGGGACCGTACAGACCCCCCGCCCCGGGGACCGTACAGACCCCCGCCCCGCGGACCGTACAGACCCCCCCGCCCCGGGGACCGTACAGACCCCCCGCCCCGGGGACCGTACAGACCCCCGCCCCGGGGACCGTACAGACCCCCGCCCNTTTTTCACGACGCTGATGCCACATCACGTGAGATTTGTTTAACAGTTTTCCCTATAGTTCATATTTGGAGAAATGTTTGTGCTCCCGGCCCTTTAACACTGCTACAGGTTGGCTTTCTGACACCACCTTCCTCTTCCTCTTCGGGGGAATGGTGCCGCTTGCTTTAGAACAGGACGTTTGACACCCGCGGCCCGTCCTTGGCGGAGGCAACACCAGCTTGACCGTTACATCCTTACCGCGGTTGACGGCAGAGGTCACGTCTGGCTGGAGTAGGGAGATCAACGGACTGGGCGGTGACGCTGTACAGGACACGCCACATTAAAAACACCTTCACATTATTAGCAATGTTGTTGTTGTATTCCTCTGAAGATGTCAAACAACGAACTCTTAAATATTTACTTTTTTTTTTAAGTTTCATGTGACTATTTCTTTATCGATTTTTATGTTCTTCTTTACTTGGGAATGTGATTAAAAGTTAACAACGTTAAATTTTCAATGTTACAGTGTCATGCGCGTCACACTACACCGTGTCATGCGCGTGACACTACACTGCGTCATGCGCGTGACACTACACTGTGTCATGCGCGTGACACTACACTGCGTCATGCGCGTGACACTGTACACTGCGTCATGCACGTGACACTACACTGCGTCATGCGCATGACACTGTACACTGCGTCATGCGAGTGACACTACACTGCGTCATGCGCGTGACACTACACTGCGTCATGCGCGTGACACTACACTGGGTCATGCGCGTGACACTACACTGCGTCATGCGCATGACACTGTACACTGTCACGCGCGTGACACTACACTGCGTCATGCGCGTGACACTGTACACTGCGTCATGCGCGTGACACTGTACACTGCGTCATGCGCGTGACACTACACTGCGTCATGCGCATGACACTGTACACTGCGTCATGCGCATGACACTGTACACTGCGTCATGCGCGTGACACTACACTGTCATGCGCGTGACACTGTACACTGCGTCATGCGCGTGACACTGTACACTGCGTCATGCGCGTGACACTGTACACTGCGTCATGCGCGTGACACTGTACACTGCGTCATGCGCGTGACACTGTACACTGCGTCATGCGCGTGACACTGTACACTGCGTCATGCGCGTGACACTGTACACTGCGTCATGCGCGTGACACTGTACACTGCGTCATGCTCGTGACACTGTACACTGCGTCATGCGCGTGACACTGTACACTGCGTCATGCGCGTGACACTGTACACTGCGTCATGCGCGTGACACTGTACACTGCGTCATGCGCGTGACACTGTACACTGCGTCATGCGCGTGACACTGTACACTGCGTCATGCGCGTGACACTGTACACTGCGTCATGCGCGTGACACTGTACACTGCGTCATGCGCGTGACACTGTACACTGCGTCATGCGCGTGACACTGTACACTGCGTCATGCGCGTGACACTGTACACTGCGTCATGCGCGTGACACTGTACACTGCGTCATGCGCGTGACACTGTACACTGCGTCATGCGCGTGACACTGTACACTGCGTCATGCGCGTGACACTGTACACTGCGTCATGCGCGTGACACTGTACACTGCGTCATGCGCGTGACACTGTACACTGCGTCATGCGCGTGACACTGTACACTGCGTCATGCGCGTGACACTGTACACTGCGTCATGCGCGTGACACTGTACACTGCGTCATGCGCGTGACACTGTACACTGCGTCATGCGCGTGACACTGTACACTGCGTCATGCGCGTGACACTGTACACTGCGTCATGCGCGTGACACTGTACACTGCGTCATGCGCGTGACACTGTACACTGCGTCATGCGCGTGACACTGTACACTGCGTCATGCGCGTGACACTGTACACTGCGTCATGCGCGTGACACTGTACACTGCGTCATGCGCGTGACACTGTACACTGCGTCATGCGCGTGACACTGTACACTGCGTCATGCGCGTGACACTGTACACTGCGTCATGCGCGTGACACTGTACACTGCGTCATGCGCGTGACACTGTACACTGCGTCATGCGCGTGACACTGTACACTGCGTCATGCGCGTGACACTGTACACTGCGTCATGCGCGTGACACTGTACACTGCGTCATGCGCGTGACACTGTACACTGCGTCATGCGCGTGACACTGTACACTGCGTCATGCGCGTGACACTGTACACTGCGTCATGCGCGTGACACTGTACACTGCGTCATGCGCGTGACACTGTACACTGCGTCATGCGCGTGACACTGTACACTGCGTCATGCGCGTGACACTGTACACTGCGTCATGCGCGTGACACTGTACACTGCGTCATGCGCGTGACACTGTACACTGCGTCATGCGCGTGACACTGTACACTGCGTCATGCGCGTGACACTGTACACTGCGTCATGCGCGTGACACTGTACACTGCGTCATGCGCGTGACACTGTACACTGCGTCATGCGCGTGACACTGTACACTGCGTCATGCGCGTGACACTGTACACTGCGTCATGCGCGTGACACTGTACACTGCGTCATGCGCGTGACACTGTACACTGCGTCATGCGCGTGACACTGTACACTGCGTCATGCGCGTGACACTGTACACTGCGTCATGCGCGTGACACTGTACACTGCGTCATGCGCGTGACACTGTACACTGCGTCATGCGCGTGACACTGTACACTGCGTCATGCGCGTGACACTGTACACTGCGTCATGCGCGTGACACTGTACACTGCGTCATGCGCGTGACACTGTACACTGCGTCATGCGCGTGACACTGTACACTGCGTCATGCGCGTGACACTGTACACTGCGTCATGCGCGTGACACTGTACACTGCGTCATGCGCGTGACACTGTACACTGCGTCATGCGCGTGACACTGTACACTGCGTCATGCGCGTGACACTGTACACTGCGTCATGCGCGTGACACTGTACACTGCGTCATGCGCGTGACACTGTACACTGCGTCATGCGCGTGACACTGTACACTGCGTCATGCGCGTGACACTGTACACTGCGTCATGCGCGTGACACTGTACACTGCGTCATGCGCGTGACACTGTACACTGCGTCATGCGCGTGACACTGTACACTGCGTCATGCGCGTGACACTGTACACTGCGTCATGCGCGTGACACTGTACACTGCGTCATGCGCGTGACACTGTACACTGCGTCATGCGCGTGACACTGTACACTGCGTCATGCGCGTGACACTGTACACTGCGTCATGCGCGTGACACTGTACACTGCGTCATGCGCGTGACACTGTACACTGCGTCATGCGCGTGACACTGTACACTGCGTCATGCGCGTGACACTGTACACTGCGTCATGCGCGTGACACTGTACACTGCGTCATGCGCGTGACACTGTACACTGCGTCATGCGCGTGACACTGTACACTGCGTCATGCGCGTGACACTGTACACTGCGTCATGCGCGTGACACTGTACACTGCGTCATGCGCGTGACACTGTACACTGCGTCATGCGCGTGACACTGTACACTGCGTCATGCGCGTGACACTACACTGCGTCATGCGCGTGACACTGTACACTGCGTCATGCGCGTGACACTGTACACTGCGTCATGCGCGTGACACTACACTGCGTCATGCGCGTGACACTACACTGCGTCATGCGCGTGACACTGTACACTGCGTCATGTTGAAGCTCTCATGTTCGGAGGCTGATGACAAGTTGGATGTAACAGTACATATTATATGTAAGATGAAGTGAAGTGTTACATATAAATTGTCATCCACTCTTCCGTGAAATCATACATAAAGGAGACTCGAACTGTGGACCCCACGTGTGTGTGAGGCCGAAGGTCTATCGACCGATCTATTGAGGAGTCATAATAGACCTGGTCGTAGTCGAAAATTTCAGTTTTGGCACCAGGATGCTGCTTCTGGAAACTTTCATTATTAAGACTACTCAGTAGCTCGGTCGGTACAGCATCGGCCTCACAAGCGTGGTGTCCACGGTTCGAGTCTCCTAAAGCCCAGGTCAATGGAAGGTGTCACATAGTGCATGTTGTGTGTGAGCTGTCAGTATTGTGGTGGTGGTGCTGGCGTACAGTAGTACACGTGTATGGGCTGGCTGCTGAAATTGGTTTCTGTAGTTTGATGGGAAGTTATTCTGCGGTGTCAAGCCTCCGACTGTATCTTTAGAGTATTCCTGTCTTGCCAGTCACGATGTTTCGTGGAGATGGTCTAATTCGGTGTAGAAATTATGAAATCTTGAGAAGAACCTTGTTGTTAATGGAGCCTTGAAATATATATTTTCGTCTATTTTTTGAGATCGTTGGGGTAGCCCCCCCCACCCCGAGGTGGACTTACAAGGGCATAGACAATATTAGTTTCGTTCAAGGCGTTATGTTGTGTTTCTTGAGTACTTCGTGAGGAGGTTAATGGGCTTCATAGTCTTGTTATACGTGGTGGCGACATAGACATGGAGAGAAAATATAACCGTTGTTGTTGTCAGTGCATAGTCAAGAGTTGTAAAAATAGAGGTGTATAACACAGGGAGCATAGTTAGCAGGTGTTTATTATAGTGTGGTGGTGTATATGCTCAACGGAGAGTTACTATACCTGACGTTGCTCTTGTGAGACATCCTGGGCCTTGTTGAAGGCTTATGTCCCTACAAGTACTGAGCCGTGACTGTAATGTCTCCAGCGTGTCTCAACATGTATTATCCATGATAGTGATGATCAAGGAGGATACCAAGTCTTCCTGGAGAGCATCAGCGGCCGCTTGAGTGCTGACATTGACACACATCCTTAGTTTGTTCTATGCCGATTCGTCATAGTTTGCCGGCTACGAATCGTACTAAAATACAATAGAATTGCTTCGAAAAAATCTTATGGACAATCTTTAAAGAATGTCTGATAAAGTAATAAATTTGGGCAGTAATTAAGTTTCCAAAGGTTGTATATCTCACAATCATATCATGTTCCTTCTGACAACTTGTCATTAAGCTTGTCCTATATAATTTTAACTTCAGAGATCTTGGGAGGAATGTGCATGCTCTCCGTCTTGACCGTATCGTGCATGGCCCATGGCGTCAACTACACGACACTTGTCAGTCAAGTGAAGGTGCCTCAGAGTCCACACCATACTGCTGGTAGTGCTCGTGGCAGTGCTGGTGACCTCAACCCACCACCACCACACGGCACTCACTTGGGAGGAAAAGAGCTTGATGTCTCTTGTACATTTATTCAGGAATTCACATGTTACTACATCAAGACAAAGATGAATGTTGCACACACACGGTCGACATATTTTCTGCAAGAATGCTGCTCAATGACAGTTTATTACGTCATCACCAGCAGGTCATCTGAAGGTTCTGGCTACACTTGGCTTCAGATTAATCATGCAAAANATTGCTGATTTCTGCTATGTTACACCCCCTTTTTCTTATTTTTTTATTCCTTCTTTCACAACACAATTTATACCTAATCCCGATTACTATTAAGATTTTAGTCTAATGTTTTTTTCCCCCACACCTTGCCCGAAATGCTATGAGTATTAGTGGCTTTAGGTATTGTATGTACTAGCTCTGTCTATAAATCCAACATTATGTTTTGTAAATCCACTGTATGTACTTTCTCCTGAATAAATTTAGTTATTATTATTTATTTTTTATCAGTAAGTATTAAAAGAAGGCACCAAGCTGGGAAGGCTATGTAGCACCATTGTGTGTAACAATAAACCAAATTTTTTTTAACAAATAATGCACCTGTATGGTAAAACAAATCCTGTCAGCTGTAAAAATATTGATGCAGTTTTTTAAATAAAATATAATGAAAGAAATATTACTGGTTTATATTTTTATCCTATCTTTTTGTACTGGTACAGTATATCCAAGGAAGTGAAAAATTGAGACATAATGCACAATTTAATGAATGATTAGCATGGTTAGCAGTTCAAAAGAAATATGACTATTACATATCAACATGAGATCTTAATGACCCTGGTTAACATGATTTAATAAGGATAATAACATGATTGTAATAATACAAACTATAATTTAAAATCTTTATTACTGATTTTTTTTATTAAGAAGTTAGGTATACACAGCAATGTGCTGCTACCCTATTCTATATGGAATATTACACAGTGTAGATAAAAACTAGCTATACGTTTATCAATACTCCCATCTCACAGGATGGTTAGACATACTGTACATGGAATAAACTTAGAAAATACCAGCCTCAATACAAAAAAACAAATGAACTCTGACTAAACAACTCTTCACGATTTTCACAAGAGATAAGCACTGAATCATGGAAACATTATAATTACTCTTACCAGTTTCTACAAAACTCCTCTCAAACAATGTATTTTTTAACATGTTTAGGTATACACAGCAATGTGCTGCTTCCCTATTCTGCATGAAGGACCACACAGTGTAGATCAAAAACCAGCTACAAGCTCATCCAACATCCTCACCTCACAGGATGGCCAGTCATACATGGAATCAGGAGAGAACAAAATACTTAATGCTGATCTATTAGCCTCCACTGGCAAGACCTGGGTGCAGCACAAGAATATCTTCCAATATTCCTGAGTGTATGAAGTAATTACAGAGCTCAAAATACCTCATACCATTTGGTATGAAGTCACTGATAACAGGGCAATCACAGATATAGTGTTGGAGAGTATGTTCTCTCAAGTAGGACTGAAAACAAATGTTTTTTCCACCAAGAGGGCTATAAACCCATGGATCCGCCTACCCGCTGAAGCCGTAACTGCCAAATTCCAGCTAAAAAATATCATTAAGACAATTGGCGGGCCCTTTAACAAGCCGCCGGCTTTCTGTCCTCGTCGAGGCCACTAGATAGTTAGTGGCCCTTGGGTAAATTCAGTAAATATATACAATAATTGTCAGCGCATCTTCCGAGCAACAAGGACAGCTATACAGTATCTCTTAGAATTTCGTAGGTAAACAACAAATGTAACATATTTGTTTACTACAATGTCGGTGCTGGCTGTAGAAGTTGAAAAAACATTTTTTTACTTCGAAATATACTAATTTTATAAGAAAATTCGACGTAAATAGGAGGCAGTAGAGCTCCGATAAGCCAGCGCTAAATCTTCAATATGAAGAATGTTGCCTGCTCTCTGATTGGCCAATGAAACACAGCAGTGACCTCTATCGGCACGCAGGTGAACCAACAAATATCTTCCTAAGTGGACCTACGTGAATAGCACCTAAGCATCTTCTTAGGGCACACTTAGGAACCTTCGTAGCAAACCTACTTGCGAAGAAATACATGGAGCTTCGTGAATCTAGGTCCAGATTCACGAAACCGTTACGCAAGTACTTACGAACCTGTACATCTTTTCTCAGTCTTTGGCGGCTTTGTTTACAATTATTAAAGAGTTAATGAACTCCGAAGAACCAGGAGGCTGTTTATACCAATAACAACAGTTTATTGGCAAGTTTTCATGCTTGTAAACTGTTTAGTAAATGTAATCAAAGCCGTAAAAAATTGAGGAAAGATGTACACGTTCGTAAGTACTTGCGTAACTGTTTCGTGAATCTGGCCCCAGACCAGTTGGAGCTGGAGCTGTAACACCCATGACCCCCCCCCCCCAAGAGTTCACACCCAGGGAAGCCTTCTCCAAGAGGTCAGCCCAGATGACCTCCGGATCATCTTGTTTGTTGATTAAAAATTCCTGGGTTAGTCTTAGTCACCTAGTTTCAAGTATGTAATATTTCATGATACTCTTGTCAAACATTGCAATGGAATTAGACCCAGATTCTTATGTGTAAACATCCATGGATCTCCCCCTTTTAGTCAGGTCAGAGGTCAGTCACACACGTAATTAATAATTCCTCTCTTGAAGAGTGTATGGTGAATGTCTCACAAACTTAATGGGAAAATTTCTTGAGTGTTTGTGCACGTGTGGCCCGACCTCTTGCATCTTCGGTGTAGGTAGCAACAGCAAATCTCCCCCACCCCCTTTCTTGTGTGTATATATGCCCCCGGTAGGAGAGTTGAGAGAGTGCCGGATACTAGGGTCCAGAGTGGGTCTGTGAAGAACATCTCACAGCCCAGGAGAGACAGAGTGAATCCACCAGATGGAGAGACAGAGGTCTTAAAGTAATGTGTGTGATCTCTGAGGTTTTGTTTCATGTCTAAATTTCTTAACGATTGGCCAGTGTTAGAGTAGGATTTATAGTGGTGAATAACAATTTTGTTCTCAATAAACTCGTGTTAAACTTCCCGTCTGTGTCAATTGTTGAATTCTCTTAGTCTCTGGATATAGTTTGCTAACAACCGTCCCATAATTAATGACAGTTAAAGAAACAGGACTCTCCAAGTCAAGCAATGTTTCTTGCCTCGTTGCTTGATACAGTAAATGGACAAAGCAGATGGTGGCAGCGTAGTTAATCCTGTGTAGCATTTCCTTGGAAGTGTACCTTTGGTTCCAGTAACCATCATATGTTTAGCTCATATTACGTTAAATATAAATACAGTGTTCAATAGCAACGTGTTACCAAGTGCAACCGACAGGAAGTGTTACTCAGTATAAGTATATTAGTGTTACAATATTAGTTCATATCATACAGTGGTGTTACAGATGTCTGATCTGGAAATATGTAGTTCAACTTAAAGTTAAGTTACGTAATTATTTTCTTGTTCTAGTGTAGATGATAGCTATCTAAGGAGACACACATTGTTATAGCCATCCCTTGAACTAGGATTACATGGCAGCGATTATATTATACCATATAAAGATATATATAATTTTACTTTAATATACATTTGTTTTTACTTGTCCGTTTAATTAAAATTGTATCCGCTATGAGCATCTTGGTGTATTAAATACATGCATGGTACCGTACCCTAGATCTGTCCCTGTGCTGACAGATACACGAGCACGGTACCGTACCCCTAGATCTGTCCCTGTGCTGACAGATACACGAGCACGGTACCGTACTCCTAGATCTGTCCCTGTGCTGACAGATACACGAGCACGGTACCGTACCCCTAGATCTGTCCCTGTGCTGACAGATACACGAGCACGGTACCGTACTCCTAGATCTGTCCCTGTGCTGACAGATACACGAGCGCGGTACCGTACCCCTAGATCTGTCCCTGTGCTGACAGATACACGAGCACGGTACCGTACCCCTAGATCTGTCCCTGTGCTGACAGATACACGAGCACGGTACCGTACCCCTAGATCTGTCCCTGTGCTGACAGATACACGAGCACGGTACCGTACCCCTAGATCTGTCCCTGTGCTGACAGATACACGAGCGCGGTACCGTACCCCTAGATCTGTCCCTGTGCTGACAGATACACGAGCCTTGCTGGACTAGATAGATAACAACCGCTGCTTCCCGGACCATTCCTCTCCCCCGTCCCATCCCAAATCCTTTTCCCGATCCCTTCCAAGTGCTATAATGTCACAAAGACTTGGTGCTTTCTCCTGATAGTTCCGTTCCCCTCTCATAGTGGAACAATTTGCCTGGGGAGATGGGAGTAGGGAGGAAATTTGAGAAGGGGAGGATGGATAGTTTACCCATGAATTCTCACAGATATGGAACAATTAACAAAGCATGTAGGTTCGAAGTCGAGCACAAGGAGGACCTGGTCACCCTCCAAGTTTAGTTCAGGTCCCTACGACCAGGTGCCTTTCATGCTGAGAGGCATGATCACGACTTAAAAAATACTGCCTTGTAGAGTCAAGGAAGACTGAAATGGACAGAGTTTGGGATGGAAACAACATGCATAACCAAATGAGGTGCAGCCTGAATTGACGAGTTTAATATTGCGGCAGAAGCCGGGAGAACTACTGCAAGCCGTCGGCACCCCCACGGACACACACACACACACACACACACACACACACACACACACACACACACACACACACACACACACACACACACACACACACACACACAGATATTAGAAAGAACTTTTTAGATATTAGAAACAACTTTTTTAGTGTCAGAGTGGTTGACAAATGGAATGCATTAGGAAGTGATGCGGTGGAGGCTGACTCCATACACAGTTTCAAGTGTAGATATGATAAAGCCCAATAGGCTGAGGAACCTGTACACCTGTTGATTGACGGTTGAGAGGCGTGACCAAAGAGCCAGAGCTCAATCCCCGCATGCACAACTATGAGTACAGGCTCGTCCCGGAACTGATAGGTATGAGCTACGAGGAAAGGCTAAAGGAGCTGAACCTCACATCCCTGGAAAACAGTAGAGTAAGGGGAGACGTGATAACCACCTACAAAATTCTCAGGGGGAATTGACAGGGTGGACAAAGACAAACTCTTTAACACGGGTGGGACACGAACAAGGGGACACAGGTGGAAACTTAGTACCCTAATGAGCCACAGAGACGTTAGAAAGAATTTTTCAGTGTCAGAGTAGTTAATAAATGGAATGCATTAGGCAGTGATGTGGTGGAGGCTGACTCCATACACAGTTTCAAATGTAGATATGATAGAGCCCAGTAGACTCAGGAATCTGTACACCTGTTGATTGACAGTTGAGAAGCGGGACCAAAGAGCCAGAGCTCAACCCCCGCAAGCACAACTAGGTTAGCACACACACACACACACAATTAGGAGCCTGATAGCTGAGTAGACAGCGCTCTGGACTCACAATCCTAATGACGGGTTCGATCCACGGTGATGACAAAAACAAAATGGGGCAGAGTTTCTTTCCCCCTGATGCCCCTATTACCTAGCAGTAAATAGGTACCTGGGAGTTAGACAGTTGTTACGAGGCTGCTTCCTGTGTCTGTACTTACCTAGTTGTACTTGCGGGGGTTGAGCTTTGGCTCTTTGGTCCCGCCTCTCAACCGTTAATCAACAGGTGTACAGATTCCTGAGCCTACTGGGCTCTATCATATCTACATTTGAAACTGTGTATGGAGTCAGCCTCCATCACATTTTTACTTAATGCATTCCATTTGTTAACTACTCTGATACTTACAAAATTCTTTATAATGTCTCTGTGGATCATCTGGGTACTACGTTTCCACCTGTGTCCCCTTGTTCCACCCGTGCTAAAGGATTTGTGTTTGTCCACCCTGTCAATTCCCTGAGAATTTTGTAGGTGGTTATCATGTCTCCCCTTACTCTTCTGTTTTCCAGGGATGCGAGGTTCGGCTCCCTTACCCCGTTCCTCGTAGCTCATATCTCTCAGTTTCGGGACTAGTCTGGTGGCATACCTCTGAATCTTCTCTAAGTTTGTTATGCGTTTAACTAGGTATGGACTCCAGGCTGGAGCTGCATACTGCAGGACTGGTCTGACATAAGTGGTATATACTAGGTCCTGAACGATTCCATACCCAAGTTTCTAAAGGTAGTTCTTATGTTGGCAAGTCTAGCATATACCGCTGATGATATCCTTTGGATGTGGGCCTCTGGGGACAGGTTCGGTGTGATATCAACCCCCAGATCTTTCTCTATTTGACTCTTGCAGGATATCACCTCCCAGATGGTACATTGTGTACAGCCTTCTGTTCCCTTAGCTTAATTTCATTATTTTACACTTTCCTGAATTGAACTTTAGTAGCCATTTTCTAGACCATACCTCCAGTTTGCTCAGGTCATCCTGTAGTCTCTGTCTATCTTCATTTGTCTTGATTCATAATATTCTTGATATTCTTAATTCTTAATAATATTCTTAATACTGTCTTGAGTTTTCTCTTATTTTTTTGCATCATCAGCGAACATTGAGAGGAATGAGTCTATACCCTCTGAAAGATCGTTTACATATTTTAGAAACAGGATGAGTTCAATTATAGAGCCCTGTGGAACCCCGCTGATGACATCTCGCCACTCTGATGTCTCCCCCCCCCCCCTCACAGTTACTCGCTGTTGCTATTACTCGCTAGTTGACAGGGTAAACAAGTAAACAAGGATGGCTTATTTAACACGGGTGGTACAGGCACAAGGGGACACAGGTGGAAACTGAGTACCCATATGAGTGACAGACATTAGAAAGAACTTTCAGTGTCAAAGTAGTTAGTATATGGAATGCACTAGGAAGTGATGTGATGGAGGCTGACTCCATACACAGTTTCAAATGTAGATATGATTGAGCTCTAGAAGCTCAGGAATCTGTACACCAGTAGATTGACTGTTGAGAGGCGGGACCAAAGAGCCAGAACTCAACCCCCGCAAGAACAACTAGCCGAGTACGAACACACACACAACTTCCTGCGGAGGCGGAAACAAATGGGTAGAGTTTCTTTTACCCTTTTTTTCCTGTTCACCTAACAGAAAATAGTTACCTTGGAATTAGACAGCTGCTACGAGCTGCTTCCTGGGGATGTGTATGTATGTTAGAGAGAAATATTTGTAGTAGATATAAGAAGAAAAACAGATTGGTTACATAGGTGGGGCCCAAGAGCTAATAGCTCGATTCTGTAGACATAAATAATAAATACAAATAGTATACACACACAATGTGGTATTTTTAACATTCTGACTCCCTAAACTACGGCTCTAACTACTAACAACAGCAAACTTAGCTGTCTACAGTGACAGTAGTCATACCCAGTGGCCACTAGGAGACTGTTGCTGTCTTGGTGAGGTAGTGGACTGTGTTCCCTGTGTTGCCCAGGTGGCTCAGTCTCTGGGCGACCCAACACGACTGCTGCTGCTTTCATTTACCTGTCGGATGAAAATCACCACATTACCACTTGGTAACAAAATAAGAATATGTATAATGCCGCAGCACTGATGCAGTTACAAATTATTTACGCCTATCCTTTGACCTGGTATCTTGCCACATTTGAATTATATACAATGACAAGATTATTTAATTCTTTGTTGCTATGAATTTATCTATTGTAAATGTATATTTTAATTTGTCTTTAAGCCATTGCAATATATCAAATATTTGTTAAATATTGATTAACGTAGTTAGTATATTATTTTTTAGTGGCAAGTAATTTACTTACTGAGGAGGGCTCGTAAGCCCGTGGTATAACTGCACCTGCAATAAATAGGGGTTAGTAGCACAAAGAATTGGATCCAATGTCTATTATTACACCACCAACCTCACTTATTTTATAATATGCAGGTACAAAGCTGTTTTATTTCACTAAGACTTAGCCATCTTGTTTTGTGAGAGCATGTAGTGTTGTTCACTACTGATGCTTAAGTGGTGTTGCAAGGGCGTCTGCTGGACTCCGTCAGATCTTGGCTACAGGCGTCAGCTGTGACTCACTCCACTCACAACTTCTTTATCTTTCACGCACCTATTGTGTTTAAACAGTTTGTGAACACTTGAATCACTTATTTGTAGTTTACTCCACTATATAAAGGTTTACAGTTATGAAACGACTAAAACTAAGTGTGTACGACTGTGGCGTGTCTCTATAAGGTGCAGGAGTGTTGTTTACTGTGTGAGAGAGTCTGTCGTGTCTTTGCTGTTGCGTCGGAGTGAACACACACTCCTCTCACTGTTCAACCTGTCCTCTTGAAAAGAACGTCGCATTTGGCCGTTTACCCAAATGGCCGAATTTGGACGTAATTTGAAAATGAAAAAATAATGAAAATAAATTTAGGATTTTTTTTTCAACAACAGTAAGTTAAGGGTCCTCTGATAGGTTAGGTGGGCAGGAAATTCTCATAAAGTTTCAAAACGTTATGAAAAACGTTAATTTAAAGTGTCCTCTCATAACCTCTGCGCGTACGCCGGACGACTCAAATAGAAAACGGAACAGAACGTCACTTTTGTGAGTCGATTTCATTTCAAATTACGTCCAAATTTGGCCATATCGCGCATACGAGCCAAAAGTGACGTTATTTTTAAGAGGACGGGTTGCACTGTTTATGACAAGACACATACTTAAAACACTTCAAAATAGGGTCTTGCTTTTTATACACATTTATGTAAAGCTTACCCCGCCATATAAACCGGCGGCAATCCCCTATGAGGTGGTGGTGGTCTGTTGATTTAGGGGTGACGACGATCGCGGGACGGATGCGCCCCGGCTGCCCGATACCGGGAAATAGTGGAGGGATGGGGGTCCCTATTGTCTCTTCAGGCCATAGACCCTGCAATCTCCTCAGGCCACATACGTTACAGTCTCTTCAGGTCACGAACATGACGGATGAAGCTGAAGGTATGGCGAAGGATGTCATGACGGACGTCTTCGTCTCTCGCACCTGCCCCGTCAAGGAGAACGGGAACTGTGAGGCGGGGAATATTCAGCTTACGAACGGCACTCTGTAGTCTGATGCGAGCGCTATGAAATCTTGGGCAGTGAAGAAGGTGCTCCACTGTATCCTCCTGGGTCGGACACCACTGGCAGTATGGGGAATCTACCAGCCGTAGACGATGGAGATGAGCAGCCAGGCAGGTGTGCCCAATCCGGAGGCGAGTGATGGCAGTGTCGAGGAGAGCAGAATGATGACGAGCCCATGGACGCGGGGAGGAGCCTCCCGGAGACCCGCCAGAGAGGAGGACCTGAGTGCTGGCTCCATCATTGCCTCCCAACTCGCGAGGCAAACCGTCCGGAGTTGCGGGAAAATTTCGGAAAGGTCTAGAGGCACATTTGTAGAGTTATGGAAAGCATGCGCCATCCCTGCTGCTGCGTCGGCCACTGTAACAACACTAACACTACTACTCATTTACACAGGATTAACTACGCTGCCACCATCTGCCTTGTCGATTAATTATATCAAGCAACGAGGCAAGAAACATTGCTTGACTTGGAGAGTCCTTTCTTTCTTTAACTGTCATTAATTATGGGACGGTTGTCAGCCCACTATATCCAGAGGCTAAGAGGATTCAACAATTGACACAGACGGGACGCTTAACATGAGTTTATTGAGAACAAATATGCTATTCACCACTATAAATCCTACTCTAACACTGGCCAATAGACATGGACAATAGAAATTTAGACATGGAACAAAACCCTCAGAAATCACACTTTACCTTAAGACTTCTGTCTCTCTCTCCGGTGGATTCACTCTGTCTCTCCATCTAAAGATCCATTTATTCTATCGTTAACCAAACATCTGATTAAACAATTATTTATTAAGTATATGCATTTATTTGGAGTATTACCTTGATATGCTCATAGCTATTAGATGTAATTACATATCCTGGTATGGGTCCATTAAAGATGCCTTCCTAGGATGGCGTCCACAAAGTGGTGGAACCTGTTGACTTGACACTCTCTCCGTCTTGGGAGAGTCCATGTGCTTCCGTTGACCATATATATGTTACTTATACATGTCATGCTATCATTTTTGGTGGAAATTTTCCACACACACGCAGTGTCAGCCAGGCACACCGCCCGCTTGCTATGATAACTCATAAAATAATTTCCCATTTCTAAAGTTTTCGTTTCACCTGCACCACCCCCCCCCTCATACCCTCAGGCGCCCCCCCCCTTCCCTCAGGCGGGACCCCCCCTCCCCTCTTGCACCTCCCTCCTCCCCACCCTAGAAAAAATACTAAAACCAATTCTTTCATCAAGTAATTAATTAAGAGCGACGCTGCCACTCTCATAGTTGGCCTCGACTAGACGGCATGATCACTACTCATGAGACGTGGCCGAGGACACTGCTAGGAGGGGCGGCCGAGGACACTGCTAGGAGGGGCGGCCGAGGACACTGCTAGGATGGGCGGCCGAAGACACGGCTAGGATGGGCGGCCGAAGACACGGCTAGGATGGGCGGCCGAAGACACGGCTAGGATGGGCGGCCGAGGACACGGCTAGGAGGGGCGGCCGAGGACACTGCTAGGATGGGCGGCCGAAGACACGGCTAGGAGGGCGGCCGAGGACACGGCTAGGAGGAGGCGGCCGAGGACACGGCTAGGAGGGGCGGTCGAGGACACGGCTAGGAGAGGCGGTCGAGGACACGGCTAGGAGAGGCGGCCGAGGACACGGCTAGGAGAGGCGGTCGAGGACACGGCTAGAGAGGCGGTCGAGGACACGGCTAGGAGAGGCGGTCGAGGACACGGCTAGGAGAGGCGGTCGAGGACACGGCTAGGAGGGGCGGCCGAGGACACGGCTAGGAGGGGCGGCCGAGGACACGGCTAAGAGGGGCGGTCGAGGACACGGCTAGGAGGGGCGGACGAGGACACGGCTAGGAGGGGCGGCCGAGGACACGGCTAGGAGGGGCGGCCGAGGACACGGCTAGGAGGGCGGCCGAGGACACGGCTAGGAGGGGCGGCCGAGGACACGGCTAGGAGGGGCGGCCGAGGACACGGCTAGGAGGGGCGGCCGAGGACACGGCTAGGAGGGGCGGCCGAGGACACGGCTAGGAGGGGCGGCCGAGGACACGGCTAGGAGGGGCGGCCGAGGACACGGCTAAGAGGGGCGGCCGAGGACACGGCTAGGAGGGGCGGCCGAGGACACGGCTAGGAGGGGCGGTCGAGGACACGGCTAGGAGGGGCGGCCGAGGACACGGCTAGGAGGGGCGGCCGAGGACACGGCTAAGAGGGGCGGCCGAGGACACGGCTAGGATGGGCGGCCGAGGACACGGCTAGGATGGGCGGCCGAGGACACGGCTAGGAGGGGCGGCGAGGACACGGCTAGGAGGGCGGCCGAGGACACGGCTAGGAGGGGCGGCCGAGGACACGGCTAGGAGGGGCGGCCGAGGACACGGCTAGGAGGGGCGGCCGAGGACACGGCTAGGATGGGCGGCCGAGGACACGGCTAAGAGGGGCGGCCGAGGACACGGCTAGGAGGGGCGGCCGAGGACACGGCTAGGAGGGGCGGCCGAGGACACGGCTAAGAGGGGCGGCCGAGGACACGGCTAAGAGGGGCGGCCGAGGACACGGCTAGGAGGGGCGGCCGAAGACACGGCTAGGAGGGGCGGCCGAGGACACGGCTAGGAGGGGCGGCCGAGGACACGGCTAAGAGGGGCGGCCGAGGACACGGCTAAGAGGGGCGGCCGAGGACACGGCTAAGAGGGGCGGCCGAGGACACGGCTAAGAGGGGCGGCCGAGGACATGGATAAGAGGGGCGGCCGAGGACATGGATAAGAGGGGCGGCCGAGAACACGGCTAGGAGGGGCGGCCGAGAACACGGCTAGGAGGGTGGCCGAGGACACGGCTAAGAGGGGCGGCCGAGGACACGGCTAAGAGGGGCGGCCGAGGACATGGATAAGAGGGGCGGCCGAGGACACGGCTAAGAGGGGCGGCCGAGGACACGGTAAGAGGGGCGGCCGAGGACATGGATAAGAGGGGCGGCCGAGAACACGGCTAGGAGGGGTGGCCGAGGACACGGCTACGAGGGGCGGCCGAGGTCACGGCTAGGAGGGGCGGCCGAGAACACGGCTAAGAGGGGCGGTCGAGGACACGGCTAGGAGGGGCGGCCGAGAACACGGCTAAGAGGGGCGGCCGAGAACACGGCTAGGAGGGGCGGCCGAGGACACGGCTAGGAGGGGCGGCCGAGAACACGGCTAGGAGGGGCGGCCGAGGACACGGTTAAGAGAGGCGGCCGAGGACACGGCTAGGAGAGGCGGCCGAGGACACGGCTAAGAGGGGCGGCCGAGAACACGGCTAGGAGGGGCGGCCGAGGACACGGCTAAGAGGGGCGGCCGAGGACACGGCTAAGAGGGGCGGCCGATAACACGGCTAGGAGGGGCGGCCGAGGACACGGCTAGGAGGGGCGGCCGAGAACACGGCTAGGAGGGGCGGCCGAGGACACGGAGAGTAGGGGTGGCCGATGTCTAGACGGGGGCCCGTGTCCTGGTTGATACCTGGTTGATGGGGTTCTGGGAGTTCTTCTACTCCCAATCCCGGCCTGAGGCCAGGCTTGACTTGTGAGAGTTTGGTCCACCAGGTTGTTGCTTGGAGCGGCCCGCACGCCCACAAACCCGGCACCCCTTGAAGGAAACTATTTAGTTCCCCTTGAAGATGTCTTCTGGTTTTCCGGCAATATTTCTTATAGTCGCTGGGAGGACGTTGAACAACCGCGGACCTCTGATGTTTATACAGTGTTCTCTGATAGTGCCTATGGCACCTCTGCTCTTCACTGGTTCAATATTGCATTTTCTTCCATATCGTTCACTCCAGTACGTTGTTATTTTACTGTGTAGATTTGGGACCTGTCCCTCCAGTATTTTCCACGTGTATATTATTTGGTATCTCTCTCTCGACTCCTTTCTAGTGAGTACATTTGGAGAGCTTTGAGACGATCCCAATAATTTAGGTACTTTACCTCGTCTATGCGTGCCGTATATGTTCTCTGTATTCCCTCTATTTCAGCAATCTCTCCTGCTCGGAAGGGGGAAGTGAGTACTGAGCAGTACTCGAGACAGGACAACACAAGTGACTTGAAGAGTACAACCATTGTGATGGGATCCCTGGATTTGAAAGTTCTCGTAATCCATCCGATCATTTCCGCCAGTGTCTGGAGGGGGCCCGTGTCCGCCAGGTACACCTGTACCTGCTAGTGTAACCCCGACACCTGTACCTGCTAGTGTGCCCCCGACACCTGTACCTGCTAGTGTGCCCCCCGACACCTGTACCTGCTAGTGTGCCCCACGACACCTGTACCTGCTAGTGTACCCCCCGACACCTGTACCTGCTAGTGTGCCCCCCGACACCTGTACCTGCTAGTGTGCCCAACGACACCTGTACCTGCTAGTGTGCCCCACGACACCTGTACCTGCTAGTGTACCCCTCGACACCTGTACCTGCTAGTGTACCCCCCGACACCTGTACCTGCTAGTGTACCCCCCGACACCTGTACCTGCTGGTGTACCCCTCGACACCTGTACCTGCTAGTGTACCCCCCCCCGACACCTGTACCTGCTAGTGTACCCACCGACACCTGTACCTGCTGGTGTACCCCACGACACCTGTACCTGCTAGTGTACCCCCCGACACCTGTACCTGCTAGTGTGCCCCACGACACCTGTACCTGCTAGTGTGCCCCACGACACCTGTACCTGCTAGTGTGCCCCACGACACCTGTACCTGCTAGTGTGCCCCACGACACCTGTACCTGCTAGTGTACCCCACGACACCTGTACCTGCTAGTGTGCCCCACGACACCTGTACCTGCTAGTGTACCCCACGACACCTGTACCTGCTAGTGTGCCCCACGACACCTGTACCTGCTAGTGTACCCCACGACACCTGTACCTGCTAGTGTGCCCCACGACACCTGTACCTGCTAGTTTGCCCCACGACACCTGTACCTGCTAGTGTATCCCCGACACCTGTACCTGCTAGTGTGCCCCCCGACACCTGTACCTGCTAGTGTACCCCCCGACACCTGTACCTGCTAGTGTACCCCCCGACACCTGTACCTGCTAGTGTACCCCCCGACACCTGTACCTGCTAGTGTACCCCCCGACACCTGTACCTGCTAGTGTACCCCCCGACACCTGAACCTACTAGTGTACCCCCCGACACCTGTACCTGCTAGGGTACCCCCGACACCTGTACCTGCTAGTGTACCCCCGACACCTGTACCTGCTAGTGTACCCCCGACACCTGTACCTGCTAGTGTGCCACACGACACCTGTACCTGCTAGTGTACCCCACGACACCTGTACCTGCTAGTGTACCCCCCGACACCTTTACCTGCTAGTGTACCCCCGACACCTGTACCTGCTAGTGTACCCCCTACACCTGTACCTGCTAGTGTGCCCCCCCCCCCGACACCTGTAACTGCTAGTGTGCCCCACGACACCTGTACCTGCTAGTGTGCCCCACGACACCTGTACCTGCTAGTGTACCCCCTACACCTGTACCTGCTAGTGTGCCCCCCCCCCCCGACACCTGTAACTGCTAGTGTGCCCCCGACACCTGTACCTGCTAGTGTGCCCCACGACACCTGTACCTACTAGTGTGCCCCACGACACCTGTACCTGCTAGTGTGCCCCACGACACCTGTACCTGCTAGTGTACCCTCGACACCTGTACCTGCTAGTGTACCCCTCCACACCTGTACCTGCTAGTGTACCCTTGACACCTGTACCTGCTAGTGTACCCCCTACACCTGTACCTGCTAGTGTGCCCCACGACACCTGTACCTGCTAGTGTACCCCCGGACACCTGTACCTGCTAGTGTACCCCCGGACACCTGTACCTGCTAGTGTACCCCCCGACACCTGTACCTGCTAGTGTACCCCTCGACACCTGTACTTGCTAGTGTACCCCCGACACCTGTACCTGCTAGTGTACCCCTCGACACCTTTACCTGCTAGTGTACCCCCAACACCTGTACCTGCTATTCGAGGTACGACTAACTTTGCAGTACCTTTGGGAGCCGTCACTGACTCCTAACTGTGACTGGAACACACTAAAG
>WNGS01072847.1:16352285-16385234 GCA_020271785.1 Procambarus virginalis
TATATATATATATATATATATAGATATATATATATATATATGTCGTACCTAGTAGCCAGAATGCACTTCTCGGCGTACTATGCACGGCCCGATTTGCTTAATAGGTCGAGTGATTTTCTTTATTTTCAGTAAATATTTCCTATGGTTTATTTTAAATACTATTTTTATATATTAAGAACATAATTATTGATTTAGTTATGTTAGTTTAGGTTAGGTTAGATAGGTTAGGTTAGGTAAGGTTGGTTATGTTCGGTCTTATATCTACGTTAGTTTTAACTAAAATTTAAAAAAACATTAGCTCATACATAATGAAATGAATAGCTTTATCATTTCATAAGAAAAAATGAGAAAAATTGAAATTCTGGAAAACTTGGCTTATTACGCAAATCGGGCCTTGCATAGTAGCCAAGAACTGCATTCTGGCTACTAGGTACAACATATATATATATGTCGTACCTAGTAGCCAGAACGCACTTCTCAGCCTACTATGCAAGGCCCATTTGCCAATAAGCCAAGTTTTCATGAATTATTGTTTTTCGACTACCTAACCTACCTAACCTAACCTAACTTTTTCGGCTACCTAACCTAACCTATAAAGATAGGTTAGGTTAGGTAGGGTTGGTTAGGTTCGGTCATATATCTACGTTAATTTTAACTCCAATAAAAAAAATTAATCTCATACATAATGAAATGGGTAGCATTATCATTTCATAAGAAAAAATTTAGAGAAAATATATAATTCAGGAAATTTGGCTTATTAGGCAAATCGGGCCTTGCATAGTAGCCTGAAAGTGCGTTCTGGCTACTAGGTACGACATATATATATATATATATATATATATATATATATATATAATATATATATATATATATATAATATATATATATATATATTATATATTTGTGTGTGGTTGCAATACTGCCATGCTTTATATGTGTTGCAATACTGCCATGCTTTATATGTGTTGCAATACTGCCATGCTTTATATGTGTTGCAATACTGCCATGCTTTATGTGTGTTGCAATACTGCCATGCTTTATATGTGTTGCAATACTGCCATGCTTTATATGTGTTGCAATACTGCCATGCTATATATGTTTGCAATACTGCCATGCTTTATATGTGTTGCAATACTGCCATGCTTTATATGTGTTGCAATACTGCCATGCTTTATATGTGTTGCAATACTGCCATGCTTTATATGTGTTGCAATACTGCCATGCTTTATATGTGTTGCAATACTGCCATGCTTTGTGTGTTGCAATACTGCCATGCTTTATATGTGTTGCAATACTGCCATGCTTTATATGTGTTGCAATACTGCCATGCTTTGTGTTGCAATACTGCCATGCTTTATGTGTGTTGCAATACTGCCATGCTTTATATGTGTTGCAATACTGCCATGCTTTATATGTGTTGCAATACTGCCATGCTTTGTGTGTTGCAATACTGCCATGCTTTATGTGTGTTGCAATACTGCCATGCTTTATATGTGTTGCAATACTGCCATGCTTTATATGTGTTGCAATACTGCCATGCTTTGTGTTGCAATACTGCCATGCTTTATGTGTGTTGCAATACTGCCATGCTTATATGTGTTGCAATACTGCCATGCTTTATATGTGTTGCAATACTGCCATGCTTTATGTGTGTTGCAATACTGCCATGCTTTATATGTGTTGCAATACTGCCATGCTTTATATGTGTTGCAATACTGCCATGCTTTATATGTGTTGCAATACTGCCATGCTTTGTGTTGCAATACTGCCATGCTTTAATGTGTTGCAATACTGCCATGCTTTATATGTGTTGCAATACTGCCATGCTTTGTGTTGCAATACTGCCATGCTTTATATGTGTTGCAATACTGCCATGCTTTATATGTGTTGCAATACTGCCATGCTTTGTGTTGCAATACTGCCATGCTTTATATGTGTTGCAATACTGCCATGCTTTATGTGTGTTGCAATACTGTCATGCTTTACATGTGTTGCAATACTGCCATTCTTTGTGTGTTGCAATACTGCCATGCTTTATGTGTGTTGCAATACTGCCATGCTTTATATGTGTTGCAATACTGCCATGCTTTATATGTGTTGCAATACTGCCATGCTTTATGTGTGTTGCAATACTGCCATGCTTTATATGTGTTGCAATACTGCCATGCTTTGTGTGTTGCAATATACTCTTACATTGAATCCAATATCAGGCTCCATGTCAATGGACAGATGTAATTTATCTCTTAAATCCCACCCACTATGATCAGCATCGTCCAGTACACCGTGGGAGATGTTAGAGAGTGCCACCGTGGAGGGTGGTTAGAGAGTGCCACCGTGGAGATGGTTAGAGAGTGCCACCGTGGAGGGTGGTTAGAGAGTGCCACCGTGGGAGGGTGGTTAGAGAGTGCCACCGTGGGAGATGGTTAGAGAGTGCCACCGTGGGAGGGTGGTTAGAGAGTGCCATCGTGGGAGATGGTTAGAGAGTGCCACCGTGGGAGATGGTTAGAGAGTGCCACCGTGGGAGGGTGGTTAGAGTGTGCCACCGTGGGAGATGGTTAGAGAGTGCCACCGTGGAGGGTGGTTAGAGAGTGCCACCGTGGGAGATGGTTAGAGAGTGCCACCGTGGGAGGGTGGTTAGAGAGTGCCACCGTGGGAGATGGTTAGAGAGTGCCACCGTGGGAGGGTGGTTAGAGTGTGCCACCGTGGGAGGGTGGTTAGAGAGTGCCACCGTGGGAGGGTGGTTAGAGAGTGCCACCGTGGGAGATGGTTAGAGAGTGCCACCGTGGAGGGTGGTTAGAGAGTGCCACCGTGGGAGGTGTTAGAGAGTACCACCGTGGGAGATGGTTAGAGAGTGCCACCGTGGAGGGTGGTTGAGAGTGCCACCGTGGGATATGGTTAGAGAGTGCCACCGTGGGAGATGGTTAGAGAGTGCCACCGTGGGAGGGGGGTTAGAGGGTGCCACCGTGGGAGATGGTAGAGGATGCCACCGTGGGAGGTGGTTAGAGGGTGCCACCGTGGGAGGTGGTTAGAGGGTGCCCCCGTGGGAGATGGTTAGGCGAGCCATCGTTGTAAAGACAAACGATATTATCACCCATGAAGACAGGATGAGGAATGGTGTAGTTATGTCAAGTGTGGCGGGGTCATGTCCCGTGAGTGCCACAAGGCCCGTCTGGCACTACAACCATCAACACGTCAGTGCCACAAGGCCCGTCTGGCACTACAACCATCAACACGTGAGTGCCACAAGGTCCGTCTGGCACTGCAACCATCAACACGTGAGTGCCACAAGGCCCGTCTGGCACTACAACCATCAACACGTCAGTGCCACAAGGCCCGTCTGGCACTACAACCATCAACACGTGAGTGCCACAAGGCCCGTCTGGCACTACAACCATCAACACGTGAGTGCCACAAGGCCCGTCTGGCACTACAACCATCAACACGTCAGTGCCACAAGGCCCGTCTGGCACTACAACCATCAACACGTCAGTGCCACAAGGCCCGTCTGGCACTACAATCATTAACACGTCAGTGCCACAAGGTCCGTCTGGCACTACAACCATTAACACGTCAGTGCCACAAGGCCCGTCTGGCACTACAACCATTAACACGTCAGTGCCACAAGGCCCGTCTGGCACTACAACCATTAACACGTCAGTGCCACAAGGCCCGTCTGGCACTACACCATTAACACGTCAGTGCCACAAGGTCCGTCTAGCACTACAACCATTAACACGTCAGTGCCACAAGGCCGTCTGGCACTACAACCATTAACACGTCAGTGCCACAAGGCCGTCTGGCACTACAACCATCAACACCGTGCCACGCGCTGCATTATGCAGGGGGGCGGGGGGGGAGTGCAACATGTGGGCGTGGGAGGAGGGTGTGGAACCAATAAACGCGGAACACTAGGTGGCACCGTGGGCGTGATGTGGAGGGAGGCCAGTGAGGGGGGGGGTATCCCACGTGGGAGGGGATTACTTGTGGCACCGTGGAGGTGTGGAGGAGGAGAGTAGGAATGAGCAGAGTGCCAGGTTAGGGGTGCCAGGCGGGGATGCCAGACGGAGGTGCCAGGCGGGGATGCCAGACGGAGGTGCAAGGTTAGGGGTGACAGGTTAGGGGTGCCAGGTTAGGGGTGCCAGATGGAGGTGCCAGGCGGGGATGCCAGATGGAGGTGCCAGGTTAGGGGTGCCAGATGGAGGGTGCCAGGTTAGGGGTGCCTATTTAGGGTGCCAGGTGGAGGTGCCAGGTTAGGGTGCCAGGTGNAGGCAACACCAGCGGGGAGGCTACACCAGCGGGGAGGCTACACCAGCAGGAGGCTACACCAGCGGGGAGGCTACACCAGCAGGGAGGCTACACCAGCGGGGAGGCAACACCAGCAGGGAGGCAACACCAGCGGGGAGGCAACACCAGCAGGGAGGCTACACCAGCGGGGAGGCAACACCAGCGGGGAGGCAACACCAGCGGGAAGGCTACACCAGCGGGGAGGCAACACCAGCGGGGAGGCAACACCAGCGGGGAGGAAACACCAGCGGGGAGGCTACACCAGCAGGGACGCTACACCAGCGGGGAGGCAACACAGCGGGGACGCTACACCAGCGGGGAGGCAACACCAGCGGGGAGGCAACACCAGCAGGGAGGCAACACCAGCGGGGAGGCAACACCAGCAGGGAGGCAACACCAGCGGGGAGGCAACACCAGCAGGGAGGCAACACCAGCAGGGAGGCAACACCAGCAGGGAGGCAACACCAGCAGGGAGGCAACACCAGCAGGGAGGCAACACCAGCAGGGAGGCAACACCAGCAGGGAGGCAACACCAGCAGGGAGGCAACACCAGCAGGGAGGCAACACCAGCAGGGAGGCAACACCAGCAGGGAGGCACACCAGCGGGGACGCTACACCAGCGGGGAGGCAACACCAGCAGGGAGGCAACACCAGCAGGGAGGCAACACCAGCAGGGAGGCAACACCAGCAGGGACGCTACACCAGCAGGGAGGCAACACCAGCAGGGAGGCAACACCAGCAGGGAGGCAACACCAGCGGGAGGCAACACCAGCAGGGACGCTACACCAGCGGGGAGGCAACACCAGCGGGGAGGCAACACCAGCAGGAGGCAACACCAGCGGGGAGGCAACACCAGCGGGGAGGCAACACCAGCGGGGAGGCAACACCAGCGGGGAGGCAACACCAGCGGGGAGGCAACACCAGCGGGAGGCTACACCAGCGGGGAGGCAACACCAGCGGGGAGGCAACACCAGCGGGGAGGCAACACCAGCGGGGAGGCAACACCAGCGGGGAGGCAACACCAGCGGGGAGGCAACACCAGCGGGGAGGCAACACCAGCGGGGAGGCAACACCAGCGGGGAGGCAACACCAGCGGGGAGGCAACACCAGCGGGGAGGCAACACCAGCGGGGAGGCAACACCAGCGGGGAGGCAACACCAGCGGGGAGGCAACACCAGCGGGAGGCAACACCAGCGGGGAGGCAACACCAGCGGGGAGGCAACACCAGCGGGGAGGCAACACCAGCGGGGAGGCAACACCAGCGGGGAGGCAACACCAGCGGGGAGGCAACACCAGCGGGGAGGCAACACCAGCAGGGAGGCAACACCAGCAGGGAGGCAACACCAGCGGGGAGGCAACACCAGCGGGGAGGCAACACCAGCGGGGAGGCAACACCAGCGGGGAGGCAACACCAGCGGGGAGGCAACACCAGCGGGGAGGCAACACCAGCGGGGAGGCAACACCAGCGGGGAGGCAACACCAGCAGGGAGGCAACACCAGCAGGGAGGCAACACCAGCGGGGAGGCAACACCAGCGGGGAGGCAACACCAGCGGGGAGGCAACACCAGCGGGGAGGCAGCACCAGCGGGGAGGCAACACCAGCGGGGAGGCAACACCAGCGGGGAGGCAACACCAGCGGGGAGGCAACACCAGCGGGAGGCAACACCAGCGGGGAGGCAACACCAGCGGGGAGGCAACACCAGCGGGGAGGCAACACCAGCGGGGAGGCAACACCAGCGGGGAGGCAACACCAGCGGGAGGCAACACCAGCGGGGAGGCAACACCAGCAGGGAGGCAACACCAGCGGGGAGGCAACACCAGCGGGGAGGCAACACCAGCGGGGAGGCAACACCAGCGGGGAGGCACACCAGCGGGGAGGCAACACCAGCGGGGAGGCAACACCAGCGGGGAGGCTACACCAGCAGGGAGGCAACACCAGCGGGGAGGCTACACCAGCGGGGAGGCTACACCAGCGGGGAGGCAACACCAGCAGGGAGGCAACACCAGCGGGGAGGCAACACCAGCAGGGAGGCTACACCAGCGGGGAGGCAACACCAGCGGGGAGGCAACACCAGCGGGAAGGCTACACCAGCGGGGAGGCAACACCAGCGGGGAGGCAACACCAGCGGGGAGGCAACACCAGCGGGGAGGCAACACCAGCGGGAGGCAACACCAGCGGGGAGGCTACACCAGCGGGGAGGCAACACCAGCGGGGAGGCAACACCAGCGGGAAGGCAACTCCAGCAGGTGTTGAGCCTCTTTAGCTATAGCTCGTCTATATTTGGTCGCTGTCTGTCCAGCCCGTTCTCATCATCTGCCACTCCGTAACCAATCCAACCTGCAGACCTTACCAGAAACGCATTAACTCAAGCATCCCACCCAACCTATCGCGTGTAATATATATAGGAAACATATACCTGTTTGATGGGGTTCTGGGAGGAGTTCTACTCCCCAAGCCCGGCCCGAGGCCAGACTTGACTTGTGAGAGTTTGGGCCACAAGGCTGTTGCTTGGAGCGGCCCTCAGGGCCACATACCCATCACAGCCCAGTTGGTCTGGCACTCCTTGAAGAAAACAATCTAGTTTCCTCCTGAAGATATCCACGGTTGTTCCGGCAATATTTCTGATGCTCGCTGGTAGGACGTTGAACACCGTGGATCTCTCATGTTCATACAGTGTTCTCTGAATTATATCTACATTTACAACTGTGTATGGAGTCAGCCTCCACCACATCACTGCCTATTGCATTCCACCTGTTAACTACTGTGACATTGAATGGGGCGTGGGTGTGCGTGGATGTGGGTGCTTGGATGTAGGTGTGTGGGTGGGGGTGTGTAGAGGGGGGTGTGTGTGTGGTGTGTGTGTGTGTGTGTGTGTGTGTGTGTGTGTGTGTGGTGTGTGTGTGTGTAGGTGTGGTGGGAGGAGGGAAAGGGTCGTTGCTGGGAGAGTTTCTGGCAGACTTCCAAAGTGGAGGATTCCCGGAAACGTTGAGAGTTCGGTTGTCTTCTAAAATATTGCCCGAGGAGACCCGGAGTTTTATAAAAGCTTACTAAAAATAGTAAGCGCCTGGAAGCAGTGTCTGGGGTCCAAACACCAGTGTTTGGGGTCTGGATATATAGTTGGTGTCACAGTTCTTGCAACTTTTCAGACTGAAAGGTTTGCATTTCCGAACTGTGTGACGTCAGTGAGTTCGCAGTCCAGGCTAAGATGGAGGCATAAATGACGAGAAATGTCACGTATTTCAGTAACACTCCAGAACCCAGACTGGTGTTATCAGTTACGAGAGATGACAGTTGTTCTGACCATCGTGTTCAGCCGTTACCAGATTCCTCCTCCTCTTAATAAAGTATTACAATTTCTGATATCATAACGATAGCCAGGACTTAGTTGAGCTGGATTAGGTTGTGTTAGGTTCAGGTGGGTTGGGAAGGGGAGAGTTTAATGCAATCATAAATCCGTTGACGAACGGTGATGAGAAATGCGTCTACCTGTGTGCGGGGAAGACATGACCTGTGAGACATGACCTGGAAGACATGACCTGTGAGACCTGACCTGTGAGCGCAACAAGTGCCGCTCGCCCGCCCGGAACAACAGCACGCCCCGGGAGGATGACAGGCGTCAGAGAGCCGTGTGATCCCGGCCAAAGAATATCTCAAGGCTTCCCAGATATTCAGCACAAGAAAACCTCCAACAAACTTACCGAGAACGGAGCCAAACTTAAGGTAAAAACCAGCAGAAACCACCGGGAGGGAGGGAGGGAGGGGGGGGGGGAGGGTCACAGCGAAGTCCTGTTCCGCTGTATCACGTGTGCTTCCCAGGGTGACGGGGGACACATATATCACGTGTGGTTCCCAGGGTGACGGGGACACATGTATCACGTGTGGTTCCCAGGGTGACGGGGGACACAGGGATACATGTACACCGTGAGGGTGTAACCAGCGTCTCCGTGTACACACACACAGCTTACCTCTGGTCTGGACAAAAGTATCTTGAAGGTTGGTCAGTAAGCCGCCATTATTGTTGTTGTTGTTGCCTTCATATCCCTCCAGAGGTTGATGGACGCTAACACCAGGCCAGGGTGACGCCAGGGTGACGCCAGGGCTCCCCCACCTTCCATCACCTTGCAGGTAGCTCGCTCACACACACACACATATATATATATTATATATATTATATAAATATATATTATATAAATATATATAATATATATATATATATATATATATATATATATATATATATATATATATATGCGAACAAGCCTGAATGGTCCCCAGGACTATATGCGAATGAAAACTCACACCCCAGAAGTGACTCGAACCCATACTCCCAGGAGCAACGCAACTGGTAACTACAGGACGCCTTAATCCGCTTGACCATCACGACCGGACATAAGGGAGTGATAGCCTAAGCTATTTAAACCACTTCCCCGCCGGCACCTGGATGGTTATCTTGCCCAAGATAACCATCCAGGTGCCGGATATATATATATATATATATATATATATATATATATATATATATATATATATATATATATATATATATATAATATGTCATACTTAGTAGCCAGAACTTCTTAGCCAACTACGCAAGGCCAGATTTGCCTAATAGGCCGAGTGATTTTCTATATTTTCAATAAATTGTTTCCAATTAGTTTATTTGAATTATTATTATTATATTAGGAACATAAATATTGACCAAGTTGTGTTAGTTTAGGTTAGGTTTATAAAGGTTAGGTAAGGTTAGTTAGGTTCGGTCATATATCTACGTTAGTTTTAACTCAAATTTAAACAAATTAGCTTATAAGTAATGAAATAGACAGATTTATCATTTCATAAGAAAAAATGAGAAAAATATATAAATTCAGGAAAACTTGGCTTATTAGGCAAATCGGGCCTTGCATAGTAGGCCCAGTACGATGTTCTGGCTACTAGGTACAACATTATATATATATATATATATATATATATATATATATATATATATATATATATATATACATATACATATATATATATATATATTATATGTATATGTATATATATATATATATGTCGTACCTAGTAGCCAGAACGCACTTCTCAGCCTACTATGCAAGGCCCGATTTGCCTAATAAGCCAAGTTTTCATGAATTAATTATTTTTTCACTACCTAACCTATTTAACCTAACCTAACCTAACTTTTTCGGCTACCTAACCGAACCTAACCTATAAATATAGGTTAGGTTAGGTTAGGTAGGGTTGGTTAGGTTCGGTCATATATCTACGTTAATTTTAACTCCAATAAAAAAATTGACCTCATACATAATGAAATGGGTAGCTTTATCATTTCATAAGAAAAAAATTAGAGAAAATATTAATTCAGGAAATCTTGGCTTATTAGGCAAATCGGGTCTTGCATAGTAGGCCGAGAAGTGAGTTCTGGCTACTAGGTACGACATATATATATATATATATATATATATATATATATATATATATATATATATATATTATATATATATATATATATATATATATATAATATATATATATATATATATATATATATATATATATATATATATGTATATATATATATATATATCCTTTCTTGAAAATTGGCTCCACATTTGCAACCTTCCAAGACTCTGCCACTCTGCTTGACTCTAGTGATTTGTTAAATATGGTAGACAAATGCTCATAAAGCTCCTCTTTGCATTCTTTTCATTCAAATTATGGACAGCAGGAAATGTTATATTTTTTCCTAGATTGGTGAATACTGGTGTATAATACGTTAAGAAAACATGGGCTCACCATAGCCCGTGCTACTTTGAACTATTTGTTCTAAGTAGTCAATCTTAAACAACAACAACAAACAACGTTAAGAAAAAAAATTCTGAAAATTTTGTTTCGAAAATATTTAGCTGTGTAGCGGGCGGGCAGGACCAAAAATCGTCGTGGAGGTCTAAATGTGAACCTGGGATGATACCTGGTTGATGAGGTTCTGGGAGTTGTTCTACTCCCCAAGCCCAGCCCGAGGCCTGGCTTAACATGTGAGAGCTTGGTCCAACTTGGAGCAGCCCGCAGGCTCACATACCACCACAGCCCGGCTGGTCCGGCACTTCTTGAAGAAAACAATTTAGTTTTCTCTTAAAGATGTCCACGGTTGTTCCGGCAATATTTCTTATGCTCGCTGGGAGGATGTTGAACAACCGACCTCTGATGTTTATACCGTGTTCTCTGATTGTGCCTATGGCACCCCTGCTCTTCACTGGTTCTATTCTGCATTTTCTTCCACATCGTTCTCTCCAGTACGTTGTTATTTTACTGTGCAGATTTGGGACCTGGCCCTCCAGTATTTTCCATGTGTATATTATTTGATATCTCTCTCGTCTTCTTTCTAGTGAGTACATTTGGAGAGCTTTGAGACGATCCCAATAATTTAGGTGCTTTATCTCGTCTATGTGTGCCGTATATGTTCTCTGTGTTCTTTGTATTCCCTTTATTTCAGCACTCTCTCCTGCTCTGAAAGGGGAAGTGAGTACTGAACAATATTCAAGATGGATTTGAAAGTTCTCGTAATCTATCCTATCATTTTTCTGGCTGTCGCAATATTTGCTTGGTTATGCTCCCTAAACGTTAGGTCGTCGGACATCATTATTCCCAAATCCTTTACACGCTGTTTTCCTACTATGGGCAGATGTGATTGTGTTTTGTATCCTGTATTATGTTTAAGGTCCTCATTTTTACCGTACCTGAGTACTGGAATTTATCACCGTTAAACATCATGTTATTTTCTGCTGCCCAGTCGAAAACTTATTAATATCTACTTGTACACCATTTTATTAATATCTACTTGTAGTTTTCAATGTCTTCAACAGAAGTAATTTTAATGCTTATTTTGTGCCATCTGCAAAGGATGATAAGAAATTGTGATTTGTATTTTTGTCTATATCTGATATGAAAATAATGCAAAACAGTGGTGCAAGGACTGTACCCTTAGGCACAGAGCTTTTAACTGCGCTTGAACTCTATTTTATATGGTTGACTGTTACTCTTCGTGTTCTGTTCGACAGAAAACTGAGTATCCAGCGTCGTACTTTACCATTTATTCCCGTTGACCTCATTTTGTGTGCTATCACCCCATGGTCACATATCTCGAATGCCTTAGTGAAGTCCGTGTATACCACATCTGTAGTCTGTTTTCCATCTAATGCCTCAGTGATTTTGTCGTAATGGTCAAGTAGCTGTCAGAGGTATGATCTCCCCGCTCTAAATCCATGTTGGCCTGGATTGTGAAGGTCATTGGTCTCCATGAAACTAGTGACCTGACTCCTGATTACTCTCTCAAATACTTTTATTATGTGGGACGTTAGTGCAACTGATCTATAATTCTTTGCCAATGCTTTGCTCCCTTCCTTATGTAGAGGGGCAATGTCTGATGATTTAAGCGCATCTGGTATCTCCCCTGTGTCCAAGCTCTTCCTCCACACTATACCGAGTGCCTGTGCTACTGACACTTTGCAATTTTTTATGAATATTGAATTCCATGAGTCTGGACCCGGGGCCGAGTGCATGGGCATATTGTCAATCTCTCTTCAAATCTGCGACGCTCTTGTTGATTTCAGTTATATTTACAGGGGGTTTGGATAAAGAAGTTGTCCGGATCATCAACTTTCATGCTAAACATGTCCTCATGCTGCTTTTTTAGGATTTCACTAATTTCATAATGCTGTTCCCTTTTGAATTATGGCGACCCCAAGCAGCCTTAGTTCATTCCAGACCCCAGATCAATCCCTCCGTCAATTTGGGTGAAACTAGCCCCAAGCGTCTAGCCTCCAACTCTGGACAAACAGGCAGACACACTTATAACATTACTGAGGATACGAATATTTCTTTTAAGATAAGCAAATTTTAATTATATACAAAAAAATAGGTTAAGAATGACTACTGTGTTTTTTACCAAACTAATGAAAATATTTATGTTTACTTTATCACTGATTTTTTCTTATTAGTTATTGCCAAATAATTGAATAGCGACCAAACAAGTAAATTGTAGTTCTCTCTCCGAAAGTGAGATGGGCAAATATAGTAAAATATAAATAAAATTTATGGATCAAATTTTAATTAAACTAATTATTAATTATCCCAAACAGGGAAATACACAAAATGTTTCGTTCATACTTCACATAAAAGTATGAGTTAAATAACATCACAAAATTAAATTTTAACACTGTACACCTTCAATATACCAATATAATCCGACAATAACATTAGATATTATCACAATGGCAATATTCTGAGTCATAGAGACTAACATACGAGCGTGAGAATACACCGCATGAGCACTAACACATCCCCACAATAATCTCACGGATGAAACACAAGGAACGGACCTTTCCTCCTGTACACGCCAAGCCAAAATACCTATCTACTGTTATCTGCACCATCCGTGACATGGAGCACTGTATTATGTATTCACCACTACACCACACACCATGGCATGGGGAGGAGACAATCTGTTCCAGCAACACGCACATAGTGTCTTCATTTCCCAGCATCTCCCCGCCTTGTTCTGTGTCTTCTCCCCTACACCACCACCTGCCCTCTGTCTTCTCCCCCACACCACCACCTGCCCTCTGTCTTCTCCCCCACACCACCACCTGCCCTCTGTCTTCTCCCCCACACCACCACCTGCCCTCTGTCTTCTCCCCCACACCACCACCTGCCCTCTGTCTTCTCCCCTACACCACCACCTGCCCTCTGTCTTCTCCCCCACACCACCACCTGCCCTCTGTCTTCTCCCCCACACCACCACCTGCCCTCTGTCTTCTCCCCCACACCACCACCTGCCCTCTGTCTTCTCCCCACACCACCACCTGCCCTCTGTCTTCTCCCCCACACCACCACCTGCCCTCTGTCTTCTCCCCACACCACCACCTGCCCTCTGTCTTCTCCCCACACCACCACCTGCCCTCTGTCTTCTCCCCTACACCACCACCTGCTCTCTGTCGTCTCCCCTACACCACCACCTGCCCTCTGTCGTCTCCCCTACACCACCACCAGCCCTATTGTGAGGGAATAAAAATATTATTATCGAAGAGAAAGGTGGTCTTGAAGACCCTTGTTGGAACAGGAACAGATAACCTGAGTGTTATGTTCGGAATTAATATTGGAATTTACACGAGATTCAAACTGGAAGTTCCATCTCGCGTGTTAATAAAATATCACAACACATCTTATTAACTGTAAAATCCTCGTTGATCTCCGGCTTGGGGCCTCCAGAACCTTGTAGTGTTTCGAGTTGGTCGGCTTTTGTACCATAGTGGCCAACTCGGTTAGAGCAGGTTTGGGATTCACTAGAACGCGGGTTGGAGTCAATCCATTGTCTCAAAATGATTTTCATTAATGTGTGTGCATGCGTAAGTCATTCCATACAACTGGCAGTTTCTCACACATCTTAATTCTGAATGTCTACCTCGCAAGTGGGAGTTTCTCGTCACAGAAGCAATAAATGGTTCTCTCACTCCTCTCTTAGACAAATTCGATGTACAAGAAGAACCTCGGTTTATGAATGCCCCATTTACAAAATTTTCGGTTTACGAGCTCAATGTCTTTGTTACATTCGATCTTTGCATCGCTTGGCGAGTTTGTTTATACACGTCTGGGTCGACCGAGCCCGTGGTTCCTGGTGGCAAGGGCGAGGGTGCTTCAGTTTACCAGTGCCTCCAGCCTAGTGACGATCGTGCTTGAATTCTTTGTAAAGAATCTTTTTTTTTTGTCTCTGAACATAAAAGTAATTATTGTACATCACGCCATGAGTCCCAAGAATGTCAGTGGTAAGGTTCAACCTAAGAAAACAAATGTGATGATGATGATAAAGTAAAACAAGAGATCATTCGTAAACACGATCATTCGTGGTACGAGTGTAGTTGTGTTAGCTGGCTGGATGGTGCTAATGTGGAGGAGTTGGTGAAGGAACACATCGAACACCGACGAACTCCTAGCTCTTCACAAGGGGCAGCAACACTAGACAGCTGAGAAAATTTCTTCTGTTTAGGAGGCAGCAGAGGATGTCCCTCCCTAATTAAGAAAATGTGTGCAGCATGAGAATAACTGCAAAGTTTTGCTGAAAAACGTCACCCAAATAAAGCTGTAGACGGCCGTTGCATTAACCATTTTAATGACAATGTGATTTCTCACTACAGACAAGTGTTAAAACGTACGGAAAAACAAGTGTCTATAGACAGATTCTTAGTAAGACAAACAAGCAGCGAGCCACAACCAGGTTCTAGTGGAATGCCTGCAACACGTACGAGAGACAGTACCCCAGAGAAGTCATCTCTGCCTGATGATATAATGGAAGGGGACTCCACTTCCTAACACTAACACCTCTCCCCCTCACTCACCCCCCTCCTAACCGTCTTCCATACGCCAACAAGAGTCATCAATGAAGGTAAGATATAACTTGTACACACTGTAGAATGTTGTAGTATTATGTATGAAATGAGTTTTGAAGTTAATATTTTTGGGAGTGTAGAACGGATTAATTCAATTTACATTATTTCTTATGGAAAAATTCGTTTCAGTTTACGAATTTTTGGTTTACGAACCATGTCTGGGAACGGATAAAATTCGTAAAAGGAGGTACCACTCAAAGTTATGTGAATTTTTTAATGACGGTACAAGTCCACTAACAATATTTGCTGACTGTAGAACAAGGCGGCTGTCTGTTCTACCAGCTGTGGCTCGAATAACTGAACAATGGTCAAAATCGAAGGCTTATTTTAATTAAGAATACCAGAGCTGCGAGAGAGAGAGTGAGTGAGAGCTGCAACACAGCTGAACATTTTGAAATGTGTTCTGATGAAAAACTCTTGCATCACTGCTCTTCATGCAACTCATACTTAGTGATGAACAAAGACTCAACAAATTACTCGAATTCAAACACATTGATAAAGTTGTTCATGATCTCCTACTGCTTGTTATATTAATTGGAAATAAAGTTGTGCAATGTTGAGCTGCTCACTTACTATAGTAATGGATATGTGAACCTAAAGCCATACCTGGACTACCGCTTTGAAACAAAAGTTGAATTAAGAACCAATAAACTTATTACAACAAATGAAGAATATATTTTGAGCCACCGATGTACAAGTTCTCTCACGTGTTTCACCGGCCGAAGCAGCGGCTGCCTCATCTTGTAAAAGGTTTCCAAATAACTCTTTCTTCTCAGAGAATAGAATGTTGCAGCCAATCCAAGACAACTCTTCAGGTTGCAAAGTAAGGAAGTGTTTGGTTGCTTCACAAGAAACAATGCCTAAGGCTGGATGCCAATTAGCACCAATAATTTTAGTTCATTACAATAATAAAACAGATACAAACTCCTGGACAGACGTTCTTCAATTTAATATTGCTTTAAATTGGTGGTTCAAATCCATTTGAAGAAATTAAGAAATGCGCCGCCATCTCTACTTTAATATTCCGGATTCAAATGCTGAAGTAGAACAGTATTCAGCGTGATGAACTACATAAAATCCAAACAGAGAAATACAATGAAATCAGAACTGCTAAAAGTCATTATGTTGCCACTCATAAGGACGTCCATCCAACGTGTTGACAACATGGGAATAACCGCTACACACAAAGGTCTGGAAGTTTCTTAAGTAGGCCGACTAGTGCTGAAGATGATGATTTTGTCAGATATATCAAGATAAGTAACATTATAAGTATTCATTCTTTCCTTAAATATAATATTATATATATTTTCATAAGCTGTGCTAAAGGGTTAGTAATGTAAAATATATTTTCCAAATTATTTTATAGATGTATATCTGCAAAATCTCTACAGCATACTGGAGAGATCTGCAGCATCATGGAAGAGATCTACAGCATCATGGAAGAGATCTGCAGCATCATGGAAGAGATCTGCAGCATCATGGAAGAGATCTGCAGCATCATGGAGAGATCTGCAGAATCATGGGACAGATCTACAGCATCATGGAAGAGATCTACAGCATCATGGGAGAGATCTGCAGCATTATGGTGAGATCTGCAGCATTATGGTGAGATCTGCAGCATCATGGTGAGACCTGCAGCATCATGGAAGAGATCTGCAGCATCATGGGAGAGATCTGCAGCATTATGGTGAGATCTGCAGCATTATGGTGAGATCTGCAGCATTATGGTGAGATCTGCAGCATTATGGTGAGATCTGCAGCATTATGGTGAGATCTGCAGCATCATGGTGAGATCTGCAGCATCATGGAAAAGATCTGCAGCATCATGGGAGAGATCTGCAGCATTATGGTGAGATCTGCAGCATCATGGTGAGATCTGCAGCATCATGGTGAGATCTGCAGCATCATGGTGAGATCTGCAGCATTGTGGTGAGATCTGCAGCATCATGGAAGAGATCTGCAGCATTATGGTGAGATCTGTAGCATTATGGTGAGATCTGCAGCATTATGGTGAGATCTGCAGCATTATGGTGAGATCTGCAGCATTATGGTGAGATCTGCAGCATTATGGTGAGATCTGCAGCATTATGGTGAGATCTGCAGCATTATGGTGAGATCTGCAGCATCATGGTGAGATCTGCAGCATTATGGTGAGATCTGCAGCATCATGGTGAGATCTGCAGCATTATGGTGAGATCTGCAGCATTATGGTGAGATCTGCAGCATTATGGTGAGATCTGCAGCATTATGGTGAGATCTGCAGCATCATGGTGAGATCTGCAGCATCATGGTGAGATCTGCAGCATCATGGGAGAGATCTGCAGCATTATGGTGAGATCTGCAGCATTATAATGAGATCTGCAGCATCATGGGAAATATCTGCAGCATCATGCGAGAGATCTGCAGAATCATGGAAAAGATCTGCAGCATTATGGTGAAATCTGCAGCATCATGGGAAATATCTGCAGCATCATGCGAGAGATCTGCAGAATCATGGAAAAGATCTACAGCATCATGGAGAGATCTGCAGCATTATGGTGAAATCTGCAGCATCATGGAGAGATCTGCAGCATTATCAATGAAAGATCTGCAGCATTATGGTGAAATCTGCAGCATCATGGCAGAGATCTGCACCATCCGGCAGATTGTGTGGGCGGCAGGTATATGGTGTGTGGGCGGCAGGTATATGGTGTGTGGGCGGCAGGTACATGGTGTGTGGGCGGCAGGTACATGGTGTGTGGGCGGCAGGTACATGGTGTGTGGGCGGCAGGTACATGGTGTGTGGGCGGCAGGTACATGGTGTGTGGGCGGCAGGTATATGGTGTGTGGGCGGCAGGTATATGGTGTGTGGGCGGCAGGTACATGGTGTGTGGGCGGCAGGTACATGGTGTGTGGGCGGCAGGTACATGGTGTGTGGGCGGCAGGTACATGGTGTGTGGGCGGCAGGTACATGGTGTGTGGGCGGCAGGTACATGGTGTGTGGGCGGCAGGTACATGGTGTGTGGGCGGCAGGTACATGGTGTGTGGGCGGCAGGTACATGGTGTGTGGGCGGCAGGTACAAGGTGTGTGGGCGACGAGTTGAAGATGATAGATCATCTGCACGATGGGGATTAGTCGGCTATTGTAGTCGGCTGTTGTGGTTGGCTGTTGTGGTCGGCTATTGTGGCCGGCTGTTGTGGTCGGCTGTTGTGGTCGGCTATTGTGGTCGGCTGTTGTGGTCGGCTGTTGTGGTCGGCTGTTGTGGTCGGCTATTGTGGTCGGCTATTGTGGTCGCTATTGTGGCCGGCTGTTGTGGTCGGCTGTTGTGGTCGGCTATTGTGGTCGGCTGTTGTGGTCGGCTGTTGTGGTCGGCTGTTGTGGTCGGCTATTGTGGTCGGCTATTGTGGTCGGCTGTTGTGGTCGGCTATTGTAGTCGGCTGTTGTAGTCGGCTATTGTGGTCGGCTGTTGTGGTCGGCTATTGTGGTCGGCTGTTGTGGTCGGCTATTGAAGTCGGCTGTTGTGGTCGGCTGTTGTAGTCGGCTGTTGTGGTTGGCTGTTGTGGTCGGCTATTGTAGCCAGCTGTTGTGGTCGGCTATTGTGGTCGGCTGTTGTGGTCGGCTATTGTAGTCGGCTGTTGTGGTCGGCTGTTGTGGTCGGCTGTTGTGGTCGGCTGTTGTGGTCGGCTGTTGTGGTCGGCTGTTGTGGTCGGCTATTGTAGTCGGCTGTTGTAGTCGGCTATTGTGGTCGGCTGTTGTAGTCGGCTGTTGTAGTCGGCTGTTGTAGTCGGCTGTTGGGGTCGGCTGTTGGGGTCGGCTGTTGGGGTCGGCTGTTGGGGTCGGCTGTTGGGGTCGGCTGTTGGGGTCGGCTGTTGGGGTCGGCTGTTGGGGTCGGCTGTTGGGGTCGGCTGTTGGGGTCGGCTGTTGGGTCGGCTGTTGGGGTCGGCTGTTGGGTCGGCTGTTGGGGTCGGCTGTTGGGTCGGCTGTTGGGGTCGGCTGTTGGGGTCGGCTGTTGGGGTCGGCTGTTGGGGTCGGCTGTTGGGGTCGGCTGTTGGGGTCGGCTGTTGGGGTCGGCTGTTGGGGTCGGCTGTTGGGGTCGGCTGTTGGGGTCGGCTGTTGTGGTCGGCTGTTGTGGTCGGCTGTTGTGGTCGGCTATTGTGGTCGGCTATTGTGGTCGGCTGTTGTGGTCGGCTGTTGTGGTCGGCTGTTGTGGTCGGCTGTTGTGGTCGGCTGTTGTGGTCGGCTGTTGTGGTCGGCTGTTGTGGTCGGCTGTTGTGGTCGGCTGTTGTGGTCGGCTGTTGTGGTCGGCTGTTGTGGTCGGCTGTTGTGGTCGGCTGTTGTGGTCGGCTGTTGTGGTCGGCTGTTGTGGTCGGCTGTTGTGGTCGGCTGTTGTGGTCGGCTGTTGTGGTCGGCTGTTGTGGTCGGCTGTTGTGGTCGGCTGTTGTGGTCGGCTGTTGTGGTCGGCTGTTGTGGTCGGCTGTTGTGGTCGGCTGTTGTGGTCGGCTGTTGTAGTCGGCTGTTGTAGTCGGCTGTTGTAGTCGGCTGTTGTGGTCGGCTGTTGTGGTCGGCTGTTGTGGTCGGCTGTTGTAGTCGGCTGTTGTAGTCGGCTGTTGTGGTCGGCTGTTGTAGTCGGCTATTGTGGTCGGCTATTGTGGTCGGCTGTTGTGGTCGGCTGTTGTGGTCGGCTGTTGTGGTCGGCTGTTGTGGTCGGCTGTTGTGGTCGGCTGTTGTGGTCGGCTGTTGTGGTCGGCTGTTGTGGTCGGCTGTTGTGGTCGGCTGTTGTGGTCGGCTGTTGTGGTCGGCTGTTGTGGTCGGCTGTTGTGGTCGGCTGTTGTGGTCGGCTGTTGTGGTCGGCTGTTGTGGTCAGCTGTTGTGGTCGGCTGTTGTAGTCGGCTATTGTGGTCGGCTGTTGTGGTCGGCTGTTGTGGTCGGCTATTGTGGTCGGCTGTTGTAGTCGGCTGTTGTAGTCGGCTGTTGAAGTCGGCTGTTGTAGTCGGCTGTTGTAGTCGGCTGTTGTAGTCGGCTGTTGTAGTCGGCTGTTGTAGTCGGCTGTTGTAGTCGGCTGTTGTAGTCGGCTGTTGTAGTCGGCTGTTGTAGTCGGCTGTTGTAGTCGGCTGTTGTAGTCGGCTGTTGTAGTCGGCTGTTGTAGTCGGCTGTTGTAGTCGGCTGTTGTAGTCGGCTGTTGTAGTCGGCTGTTGTAGTCGGCTGTTGTAGTCGGCTGTTGTAGTCGGCTGTTGTAGTCGGCTGTTGTAGTCGGCTGTTGTAGTCGGCTGTTGTAGTCGGCTTCTGTGATCGGCTGAGTAGGTGAACCTAATGTTGTACTGGACGGTGGGGAGGACATCACACCAGGAGAGCTTGTGTGATGTCACTGTCACCAGGAGAGGCAGGGTGATGTCACTGTCACCAGGAGAGGCAGTGTGATGTCACTGTCTCCAGGAGAGCCAGTATGATGTCACTGTCACCAGGAGAGCCAGTGTGATATCACTGTCACCAGGAGAGCCAGTGTGATGTCACTGTCACCAGGAGAGCCAGTGTGATGTCACTGTCACCAGGAGAGCCAGTGTGATGTCACTGTCACCAGGAGAGGCAGTGTGATGTCACTGTCACCAGGAGAGGCAGTGTGATGTCACTGTCACCAGGAGAGCCAGTGTTATGTCACTGTCACCAGGAGAGCCAGTGTTATGTCACTGTCACCAGGAGAGCCAGTGTTATGTCACTGTCACCAGGAGAGCCAGTGTTATGTCACTGTCACCAGGAGAGCCAGTGTTATGTCACTGTCACCAGGAGAGGCAGTGTGATGTCACTGTCACCAGGAGAGCCAGTGTGATGTCACTGTCACCAGGAGAGCCAGTGTTATGTCACTGTCACCAGGAGAGCCAGTGTTATGTCACTGTCACCAGGAGAGCCAGTGTGATGTCACTGTCACCAGGAGAGCCAGTGTTATGTCACTGTCACCAGGAGAGCCAATGTTATGTCACTGTCACCAGGAGAGCCAGTGTTATGTCACTGTCACCAGGAGAGCCAGTGTTATGTCACTGTCACCAGGAGAGCCAGTGTTATGTCACTGTCACCAGGAGAGCCAGTGTTATGTCACTGTCACCAGGAGAGCCAGTGTGATGTCACTGTCACCAGGAGAGCCAGTGTGATGTCACTGTCACCAGGAGAGCCAGTGTGATGTCACTGTCACCAGGAGAGCCAATGTGATGTCAAACCACCACGAGAAGAAAAATCATGCGAGAAGTGATATTCAGTAAATTTAATTTTAATAATAGAAGGATAGACTGGGAGAAAATAAAGAGGGACCTTACAAACATTCAATTAGAAACTGATCTAAGTACAGAAAATCCTACACCAGGAATAGAAAAACTAATTTCTGAAGCATTTGAAGTCTCTCTGAAGCATGTTCCTTTGAGGAAAGCCAAAAAGAGGTCCTACGCAGGAAGAGAACGCAGACGACACTTCAAAAGAAAAAATAACGGAAATGCTTAAGCAGACACGACTTTCCATATAAAGAAGGAATAATTTAAACAAGGAAATTGAAAAATCGAACAGAGACTGAAGCATTTATATCAGATTGAAGAAAGGCAATTGGAACAGAAAGCAATTCAAGAAATAAAGAAAAACCCAAAATATTTCTGCACATATGCGAAATCAAAAACAAAAATCACTGCCAGTATTGGACCTATTCGTATAAGTGAAGGTTCATACACGGAGGATGACAAAGAAATCAGTGAAATCCTGAAAAAGCAGTATGAGGATATGTTTAGCACTCCAATAAGCAACATTAAAGTGGAAGATCCAGACAACTTTTTTATGCTTAATATCCAAACCCCCTGTATGTATAACCGATATCAACATGAACGTGGCAGATTTTGAAAGAGAAATTGACAACATGCCCATGCACTTAGCCCCGGGGCCAGACTCATGGAATTAAATTTTTATAATGAAATGCAAAGTAGCACAGGCACTCAGTATAGTGTGAAGGAAGAGCTTGGACATTGGGGAGATACCAGATGCACTTAAAGTAGCAGACATTGCCCCTCTACACAAGGGAGGGAGCAAAGCATTGGCAAAGAATTATAGACCAGTTGCACTAACATCGCACATAATAAAAGTATTTGAGAGAGTGGTGAGGAGTCAGGTCACTAGTTTCATGGAAACCAATGACCTCCACAACCCAGGCCAACATGGATTTAGAACGGGGAGATAATGCCTCCCACAGCTACTTCACCATTACGACAAAATCACTGAGGCATTAGAAGAAAAACAGAAAGCAGACGTGGTATACACGGACTTTGCGAAGGCATTCGATAAATGTGGCCATGGAGTGATAGCGCACAAAAGGCGGTCAATGGGAATAACTGGTAAAGTAGGACGCTGGATACGCAGTTTTCTGTCGAACAGAATATAAAGAGTAACAGTCAACCATATAAAATCGAGTCCAAGCGCAGTTAAAAGTACTGTACCTAAGGGTACAGTCCTTGCACCACAGTTTTTCCTTATTCACATATCAAATATAGACTCAAATACAAGTTACAGTTTCGTATCATCCTTTGCAAATGACACAAAAATCAGCATGAAAATTACCTCTGTTGAAGGCATTGAAAAACTACAAGCAGATATTAATAAAGTTTTTGACAGGGCAGCAGACAATAACTTGACGATTAACAGTGATAAACTCCAGGTACTCAGGAACGGTAAAAATGAGAACCTTTAACATAATACAGAATACAAAACACAATCAAATCTGTCCATAGTAGGAAAACAGCATGTCAAGGATTTGGGAATAATGATGTCTGGCGACCTAACGTTTAGGGAGCATAACCAAGCAAATATCGCATCAGCCAGAAAAATTATAGGATGGATTACGAGAACTTTCAAATCTAGAGATCCCATCACATTGGTTGTACTCTTCAAATCACTTGTGCTGTCCCGTCTTGAGTACTGCTCACTTCCTCTTTCAGAGCAGGAGAGATTGCTGAAATACAGGGAATACAGAGAACATATACGGCATACATAGACGCGATAAAGCCCCTAAATTATTGGGATCGTCTCAAAGCTTTCCAAATGTTCTCACTACTAACGAGACGAGATATCAAGTAATATATACGTAGAAAATACTGGAGAGCCACGTCCCAAATCTACACTGTAAAATGAAAACATACTGGAGTGAATGATATGGAAGAAAATGCAGGACAGAATCAACTCTTCAACCCTTCCTCCGAATAGACTACGTTTTAATGTTAAATGTATTAAATACATTCCTGACTGTTTGCATAGTACATAAATACATTTATTTGTGCTGTTACATTTACCTCCTAATATATTCTAATTTTGTATTAATACACTAATTTTTTTTAGGTTCAGCTGTCATGGGCTGCTTCCTGGGGGCCGCGGGGACACTAAGCCCCGAAATCTATCCAAGATAACCCTGAGTTACTATATAATTTATTGAAAGACTTTGTTTTGTTTTATTAGTTTTATAAAATTGTAATATCAATATAGCTATAGGTTAAGTACTAATTGTAATTAAGAAGCAATAAATGCTATTTACATGCTTGTCCTCCTACACTCCCACGGTTAGGTTAGGTCGTGCTGTTCTATACAGCTTTTCAGGTAAACTCTAATATTCACAGTATTTTGGGGCGATGCTGGCGATTAAGTGAATTTATGTACTATGTGCCTGACAGCTGGGTGGACAGCGCTTCGGACTCATAGTCCTGAGGTTCCGGATTCGATCCCCGGTGGAGGCGGAGACAAATGGGCAAAATGTTTCTTTCACCCTGATGTCCTGTTCACCTAGCAGTAAATAGGTATCTGGGACTTAGACGGTTGGTATAGGCTGCTTCCTGGCGGGGGTGTGTTACAAACAGTAGGCCTGGTTGAGAACCGGGCCGCGGGGACGCTAAGCCCTGAAATCATCTCAAGATAACCTGCCGATTGTCAGCACTGTAATTTTTACATTTAGTATTAAAACATATAGTCCAATCGGATTATGGGCTGAGAGCAGAGGTGCCTTAGGCACAATCAGAGAACACTGTATAAACATCAGAGGTCCGCGGTTGTTCAACATCCTCCCAACGGACATAAGAAATATTGCCGGAACAACCGTGGACATCTTCAAGAGAAAACTAGATTGTTTTCTTCAAGGAGTGCCGGACCAACCGGGCTGTGGTGGGTATGTGGGCCTGCGGGCCACTCCAAGCAACAGCCTAGTGGACCAAACTCTCACACTTCAGGTCTGGCCTCGGGCCGGGCTTGGGGAGAAGAAGAACTCCCGGAACCCCATCCAGCAGGTACCACCAGGAGAGCGGGTGTACCATAATGACGCGTGCGGTGGGGGGGGGGGGGAGGCGTTCTGGTCTTATCTACCATTCCCAGGTACAGTGTAGGCGGAGCAGTGAGAGAGAGGTCAGCTGTTGAGGAAGATCTCAGCGGTGGACAAGCGAATATTGCTCCCAAAATTGGCTAGTTAGTATACATTGTGCAGTGGTAGTGAGACACCCGCCCAGCGTAGTGGTCCCGTAGACGCTACAATGGTGCTCACTTTATCATAAATAACAAATTAACTCATTAAAATATCGTGAAGTAAACTCAAGCTCAGTTTACACACCGAGAAGCTGTTTACACCGCTACAGCTGGCGACGCCCCATGCAACTGATGCATTAACTAGTAATGTAACAGAGATGTCACAGCCTGTGGCTCCTGATGATTGTCAGTGTCCTGCTTTTAAATTTGTAAACACTTGAACATTTGTTTTTAAATCCTACTTACCTGGACACCGTGTCGTAAGCCAAAATGTAAGCTGCAAGTCAAAACAGCCTGGCTGATCCGGCTAGCAACCTCCCCACCTTACATAATAGCGTGTTCCATTTATATATCTGTATAGCCCGTGCTATTCTCAGCCTGTCTGTCTGTGCCCGTCTGTCTGTCTGTCTGTTTGTCTCCCACAACTCACACCGGACTAATGCTTTACTAGCTCCGCCCGTGATCTAATTAACCCTTTAAGCTGACGTGTATAATAATGCGGGAATCCGATTTCACGAAGTTAATCTCCAAAGTAATCCCGGAGCCTCATTATTAATCCCAGCAGAGCCCAAGACAGCTTTTGTACGCACTCGTGCGTCACTAGACTTGTTTGTGCTTGTCCGTGTGTACGCACTCGTGCGTCACTGCGTCACTAGACTAGTTTGTGCGTGTCCGTGCGTACGCACTCATGCGTCACTGCGTCACTAGACTACCTAGTGCGTGCTCGTGTCCGTGTGTACGCATTGTATGGTGTATGCTCCATATAGTGTACGCACTGTATTCCTATATACCTGCCGCAGTGTACGAAAGGGTCTATGTTATATGCCTATTTGTGTACAAGTGTTATCAACTTGGTTTCATACCATTATATATATTAATGTACGTACAATATAATCATATATTAATAATCAAATATATTTGTTAAAATTAGGATGTAAGTGAGTGAAGGTTTAAAATGATGCCCAAGCTGCCCACACACTCTTGGCCACACACTAAACTTCCCAAGCTGCCCACACACTCTTGGCCACACACTAAACTTCCCAAGCTGCCCACACACTCTTGGCCACACACTAAACTTCCCAAGCTGCCCACACACTCTTGGCCACACACTAAACTTCCCAAGCTGCCCACACACTCTTGGCCACACACTAAACTTCCCAAGCTGCCCACACACTCTTGGCCACACACTAAACTTCCCAAGCTGCCCACACACTCTTGGCCACACTAAACTTCCCATGCTGCCCACACACTCTTGGCCACACACTAAACTTCCCAAGCTGCCCACACACTCTTGGCCACACACTAAACTTCCCAAGCTGCCCACACACTCTTGGCCACACACTAAACTTCCCAAGCTGCCCACACACTCTTGGCCACACACTAAACTTCCCAAGCTGCCCACACACTCTTGGCCACACACTAAACTTCCCAAGCTGCCCACACACACTTGGCCACACACTAAACTTCCCAAGCTGCCCACACACACTTGGCCACACACTAAACTTCCCAAGCTGCCCACACACTCTTGGCCACACACTAAACTTCCCAAGCTGCCCACACACTCTTGGCCACACACTAAGCTTCTTATTACTGAAGGTGTATTTACTGTTAGCTGTTTTGTAATATTTACCCTTTACAAAACATGCATTAGTTACTGGGACCGAGTTTCAAAACAAAAAATGATTGCAAATATTTTTCTTATTGTTGACCAGGCCACACACTAGAAAGTGAAGGGACGACGACGTTTCAGTCTGTCCTGGACCATTCTCAAGTCGATTTTTCTTATTGTTTTTGCTTGCCGTTAAAATAAATATTATTGAAAATTCACTTGTTTTCACAAAATTCACAAAATTCACATCATTGCAAAGACCAAACTTTCTTTGGTCTTTGACAAGAGAATATATTTCCGACAAGAAATATCTACAATTCCTAGCAATTCAATTTCTTTCTTTATTATGCACCCCATACCCATCCCGTGGGCGACGGTGTTAAGGATTACAGAGGCACATAATCGGTTCAGGAACTGAACCCTCTAGTTCGTTTAGCTAAGCAAATAATCTTTTGATGCTAGTTTCAAAATTATTAATGTTATATATACATGTACACATACTCGTGCATACATATACATACGTATACATATATACATACACATACAAATTTAATCACCCACACAAATACACACATCAATAATATTTTGTGTCACAAGTGATCAACAAGAGGCTCACAACAGTCACTATACAAGGCACTTTACATCTATGATGAGTCGTACAGTTACTAGTCTTGCTGCACACCCACCCAACTGGGCGGCAGCTTTACAGTCATGTGCATGCATGACTGTAAACTTTGCAAAATTTGCTTACTGTATGCATTTGCATACAGTAAGCAAATTTTGGATACTTCGCTAAGATTTTGGGCAGCAAATGAATGAAGTATTTACACATTTCTTGGACACTATTGATGGTGTTATCTCTAAATTCCGCGATTTTTTCCCATTCCATTATATAATGACGCAAAGTATGCGAATAGTTCTGCTGACAGTTTATATTTAGTCAAATCTAAATCAGCAGATGTTACAAATTTCCAGAGGTACTTGTAGCCGAGCCTAAACCTAGCAGTGGTAACATCTAGAAATCTGCTAACCTTATTGGATGACCCATAGACGTGCGGTACTTCCTGCATAATAGAATGATGATAGATGGAGTAACTGGTGTGAATTTTACTTTGCCTCAAGTCTCCGAAATTTAGTTTATGTTCCTGGGATATTACTGCCCTCAGGATGCTCAAAGGCAGTCCAAGTTGGTAATCAATTCCCTCTTTACGAGCAAAAGTCTTGGCCAACTCATCAGTTCTATCATGCATTCGGAGACCAATATGGGAAGGAATCCACAGGAGACAAACTCTGACTCCATCATTGATTATTTCACTATATCTGTGTCTAGCTTCAGAGATAAGCACGTCACAGTTATGCCTTGGGGAGCTGAGGGCAGTCAAGGATGACAAGGAGTCATTTACAATTAGCGTGTCAACTTGGATTCATATACGCGCTCTAGTGCAAGGATTATGGCAACCATTCTGTTTGAAGAGTGGAGGCCCAGTTACTTAGTCTCGCTCCACACTCATGGAGAAGGAACCATCTCTCCCTGTCACAACAACTGCACTTCCAGCTGCACCATAGGACTGATGCAAGGATCCATCATTGTAAATAATCTGGAAGGGAGCGCTCTCTCTGACTAAAGCATCAATTTGGCTTAAGGCATTGTACTTTGCTTCTTGTCGAAGCAAGGCTTGTTCTTTGATGAGCTTCTTGGGTGGGAAAGGAGGACAGTAATTGGAAAGGAGTTTCTATGGGGCAGGAAATGTCGTTGTTGTCTCTCTAGGTAGATGTGATGAAAGTTATACATACTGAGCACGTGGCAGTTTCGGTAATCCATTTGGAGGGATGCTGACCTTCAAGGAAGAAGGCTTGGAGGGCTTCAGTGCAGGGGTTAGGTGGGTTAGCCTAAGCATCTTGATACCAATAAAGCATAATTTTAGTGATACGATCACTTACACATGAAATATTATCATTCCTTCATGTTTAGTAATTTAGTTGTACGTGGGCATCCGAGGATAATCCTCATGGCTTCGTTTTGCATNGGGGAGGCTACACCAGCGGGGAGGCAACACCAGCGGGGAGGCAACACCAGCGGGGAGGCAACACCAGCGGGGAGGCTACACCAGCGGGGAGGCAACACCAGCGGGGAGGCTACACCAGCGGGGAGGCAACACCAGCGGGGAGGCAACACCAGCTGGGAGGCAACACCAGCGGGGAGGCAACACCAGCGGGGAGACAACACCAGCGGGGAGACAACACCAGCGGGGAGACAACACCAGCGGGGAGACAACACCAGCGGGGAGGCAACACCAGCGGGGAGGCAACACCAGCGGGGAGACAACACCAGCGGGGAGACAACACCAGCGGGGAGGCAACACCAGCGGGGAGGCAACACCAGCGGGAGACAACACCAGCGGGGAGGCTACACCAGCGGGGAGACAACACCAGCGGGGAGACAACACCAGCGGGGAGACAACACCAGCGGGGAGACAACACCAGCGGGGAGACAACACCAGCGGGGAGACAACACCAGCGGGGAGACAACACCAGCGGGGAGACAACACCAGCGGGGAGGCTACACCAGCGGGGAGACAACACCAGCGGGGAGACAACACCAGCGGGGAGGCTACACCAGCGGGGAGACAACACCAGCGGGGAGACAACACCAGCGGGGAGACAACACCAGCGGGGAGACAACACCAGCGGGGAGGCTACACCAGCGGGGAGACAACACCAGCGGGGAGGCAACACCAGCGGGGAGACAACACCAGCGGGGAGACAACACCAGCAGGGAGGCTACACCAGCGGGGAGGCTACACCAGCGGGGAGGCAACACCAGCTGGGAGGCAACACCAGCGGGGAGGCAACACCAGCGGGGAGGCAACACCAGCGGGGAGGCAACACCAGCGGGGAGGCTACACCAGCGGGGAGACAACACCAGCGGGGAGACAACACCAGCGGGGAGGCAACACCAGCGGGGAGACAACACCAGCGGGGAGGCAACACCAGCGGGGAGGCAACACCAGCGGGGAGGCTACACCAGCGGGGAGACAACACCAGCGGGGAGACAACACCAGCGGGGAGGCAACACCAGCGGGGAGACAACACCAGCGGGGAGGCAACACCAGCGGGGAGGCAACACCAGCGGGGAGGCAACACCAGCGGGGAGGCAACACCAGCGGGGAGGCAACACCAGCGGGGAGGCTACACCAGCGGGGAGGCAACACCAGCGGGGAGGCAACACCAGCGGGGAGGCAACACCAGCTGGGAGGCAACACCAGCGGGGAGGCAACACCAGCTGGGAGGCAACACCAGCGGGGAGGCAACACCAGCGGGGAGGCAACACCAGCGGGGAGGCTACACCAGCGGGGAGGCAACACCAGCGGGGAGGCTACACCAGCGGGGAGGCTACACCAGCGGGGAGACAACACCAGCGGGGAGGCAACACCAGCGGGGAGGCAACACCAGCGGGGAGGCAACACCAGCGGGGAGACAACACCAGCGGGGAGGCTACACCAGCGGGGAGGCAACACCAGCGGGGAGACAACACCAGCGGGGAGGCTACACCAGCGGGGAGGCTACACCAGCGGGGAGGCTACACCAGCGGGGAGGCTACACCAGCTGGGAGACAACACCAGCGGGGAGGCTACACCAGCGGGGAGGCTACACCAGCGGGGAGGCAACACCAGCGGGGAGACAACACCAGCGGGGAGGCTACACCAGCGGGGAGGCTACACCAGCTGGGAGGCAACACCAGCTGGGAGGCAACACCAGCGGGGAGACAACACCAGCGGGGAGGCTACACCAGCGGGGAGGCAACACCAGCGGGAAGGCTACACCAGCAGGTGTTGAGCCTCTTTAGCTATAGCTCGTCTATATTTGGTCGCTGTCTGTCCAGCCCGTTCTCATCATCTGCCACTCCGTAACCAATCCAACCTGCAGACCTTACCAGAAACGCATTAACTCAAGCATCCCACCCAACCTATCGCGTGTAATATATATAGGAAACATATACCTGTTTGATGGGGTTCTGGGAGGAGTTCTACTCCCCAAGCCCGGCCCGAGGCCAGACTTGACTTGTGAGAGTTTGGGCCACAAGGCTGTTGCTTGGAGCGGCCCTCAGGGCCACATACCCATCACAGCCCAGTTGGTCTGGCACTCCTTGAAGAAAACAATCTAGTTTCCTCCTGAAGATATCCACGCTTGTTCCGGCAATATTTCTGATGCTCGCTGGTAGGACGTTGAACACCGTGGATCTCTCATGTTCATACAGTGTTCTCTGAATTATATCTACATTTACAACTGTGTATGGAGTCAGCCTCCACCACATCACTGCCTAATGCATTCCACCTGTTAACTACTGTGACATTGAATGGGGCGTGGGTGTGCGTGGATGTGGGTGCTTGGATGTAGGTGTGTGGGTGGGGGTGTGTAGATGGGGTGTGTGTGTGTGTGTGTGTGTGTGTGTGTACTCACCTAGTTGTACTCACCTAGTTGTGCTTGCGGGGTTGAGCTCTGGCTCTTTGGTCCCGCCTCTCAACCGTCAATCAACAGGTGTACAGTTTCCTGAGCCTATTGGGCTCTATCATATCTACACTTGAAACTGTGTATGGAGTCAGCCTCCACCACATCGCTTCCTAATGCATTCCATTTGTCAACCACTCTGACACTAAAAAAGTTCTTTCTAATATCTCTGTGGCTCATTTGGGCACTCAGTTTCCACCTGTGTCCCCTAGTGCGTGTGCCCCTTGTGTTAAACAGCCTGTCTTTATCAACCCTGTCGATTCCCCTGAGAATCTTGAATGTGGTGATCATGTCCCCCCTAACTCTTCTGTCTTCCAACGAAGTGAGGTTTAATTCCTGCAGTCGCTCCTCGTAGCTCATACCTCTCAGCTCGGGTACTAGTCTGGTGGCAAACCTTTGAACCTTTTCCAGTTTAGTCTTATGCTTGACTAGATAGGGACTCCATGCTGGAGCCGCATACCCCAGGATTGGTCTGACATATGTGGTATATAATGTTCTGAAAGATTCCTTACACAAGTTTCTAAAGGCCGTTCTTATGTTAGCCAACCTGGCATATGCTGCTGATGTTATCCTCTTGATATGAGCTTCAGGGGACAGGTCTGGCGTGATATCAACCCCCAGGTCTTTCTCTCTCTCTGACTCTTGAAGTATTTCATCTCCCAAATGATACCTTGTATCTGGTCTCCTGCTTCCTACCCCTATCTTCATTACATTACATTTGCTTGGGTTAAACTCTAACAGCCATTTGTTCGACCATTCCTGCAGCTTCCTGTGTGTGTGTGTGTGTGTGTGTGTGTGTGTGTGTGTGTGTGTGTGTGTACTCACCTATTTGTACTCACCTATTTGTGCTTGCGGGGGTTGAGCTTTGGCTCTTTGGTCCCGCCTCTCATCTGTCAATCAATTGGTGTACAGATTCCCGAAGTGTGTGTGTGTGGTGTGTGTGTGTGTGTGTGTGTGTGTGTGTGTGTGTGTGTGTGTGTGTGTGTAGGTGTGGTGGGAGGAGGGAAAGGGTCGTTGCTGGGAGAGTTTCTGGCAGACTTCCAAAGTGGAGGATTCCCGGAAACGTTGAGAGTTCGGTTGTCTTCTAAAATATTGCCCGAGGAGACCCGGAGTTTTATAAAAGCTTACTAAAAATAGTAAGCGCCTGGAAGCAGTGTCTGGGGTCCAAACACCAGTGCTTGGGGTCTGGATGTATAGTTGGTGTCACAGTTCTTGCAACTTTTCAGACTGAAAGGTTTGCATTTCCGAACTGTGTGACGTCAGTGAGTTCGCAGTCCAGGCTAAGATGGAGGCATAAATGACGTGAAATGTCACGTATTTCAGTAACACTCCAGAACCCAGACTGGTGTTATCAGTTACGAGAGATGACAGTTGTTCTGACCATCGTGTTCAGCCGTTACCAGATTCCTCCTCCTCTTAATAAAGTATTACAATTTCTGATATCATAACGATAGCCAGGACTTAGTTGAGCTGGATTAGGTTGTGTTAGGTTCAGGTGGGTTGGGAAGGGGAGAGTTTAATGCAATCATAAATCCGTTGACGAACGGTGATGAGAAATGCGTCTACCTGTGTGCGGGGAAGACATGACCTTAGAGCGGGAAGACATGACCTGTGAGACCTGACCTGTGAGCGCAACAAGTGCCGCTCGCCCGCCCGGAACAACAGCACGCCCCGGGAGGATGACAGGCGTCAGAGAGCCGTGTGATCCCGGCCAAAGAATATCTCAAGGCTTCCCAGATATTCAGCACAAGAAAACCTCCAACAAACTTACCGAGAACGGAGCCAAACTTAAGGTAAAAACCAGCAGAAACCACCGGGAGGGAGGGAGGGAGGGAGGGGGGGGGGGGAGGGTCACAGCGAAGTCCTCGTTCCGCTGTATCACGTGTGCTTCCCAGGGTGACGGGGGACACATGTATCACGTGTGGTTCCCAGGGTGACGGGGGACACATGTATCACGTGTGGTTCCCAGGGTGACGGGGGACACATGTATCACGTGTGGTTCCCAGGGTGACGGGGGACACAGGGATACATGTACACCGTGAGGGTGTAACCAGCGTCTCCGTGTACACACACACAGCTTACCTCTGGTCTGGACAAAAGTATCTTGAAGGTTGGTCAGTAAGCCGCCATTATTGTTGTTGTTGCCTTCATATCCCTCCAGAGGTTGATGGACGCTAACACCAGGCCAGGGTGACGCCAGGGCTCCCCCACCTTCCATCACCTTGCAGGTAGCTCGCTCACACACACACATATATATATATTATATATTATATATATATATATATATATTATATATATATATATATATATATATATATATATATATATATATATGAGAACAAGCCTGAATGGTCCCCAGGACTATATGCGAATGAAAACTCACACCCCAGAAGTGACTCGAACCCATACTCCCAGGAGCAACGCAACTGGTAACTACAGGACGCCTTAATCCGCTTGACCATCACGACCGGACATAAGGGAGTGATAGCCTAAGCTATTTAAACCACTTCCGCGCCGGCACCTGGATGGTTATCTTGCCCAAGATAACCATCCAGGTGCCGGATAATATATATATATATATATATATATATATATATAT
>WNGS01072847.1:16455803-16468376 GCA_020271785.1 Procambarus virginalis
GTCATCTTGCAACCTCCTACTATCTTCCTCTGTTTTAATCCTCTGTTTTTAATCTCATAATTTTTGCTTCATCAGCAAACAATGTGAGGAACGATTTTATACCCTCTGGGAGATCATTCACATGTATCAAAAACAGTATAGGTCCAAGGACTGAACCCTATGGGACTCCACTGGTGACGTCTCACCAATCTGAGACCTCACCCCTCACAGTGACTCGTTGTCTTCTGTTGCTTAGGTACTCCCTTATCCAGTGAAGTACCTTCCCTTTCACTCCTGCCTGCATCTCCAGCTTTTTCGCTAGCCTCTTGTGTGGTATTGTGTCAAAGGCTTTCTGGCCATCCAAAAATATGCAGTATGCCCACCCCTCTCTTTCTTGCGTGATTTTTGTTGCCTGGTTATAGAATTCAATTAACCCTGTGAGGCAGGACTTGCCATCCTTGGACCCATGTTGATGCTCTGTTACAAAGTTCTTTCGCTCCAGATGTCCCAGTAGCTTTTTTTTTTTTTTTGCACAATCTTCTATATCAGCTTGCATGGTATGCAAGTTAGGGACAATGGCCTGTAGTTCAGTGCCTCCTGTCTATCCCCCTTCTTATATATCAGGACTTCATTAGACGGCTTCCATATTTTTGGCAGTTCCCCCATTACCAGTGATTTGTTATACACCATGGAGTACTTCACTGCCAGACAGGTGTGTGGCAGGCACAGTGCTTCCGCTCCTTCCTTCAGTATCCAAGGGGAGATTCCATCTGGGCCTATAGCCTTGTCACATCCAACTCTAGCAACAGTTTCCTTACTTCCCCACAGGTAATCTCAAACTCTTCTAGTGGGTCCTGGTTAACTATTCCTTCTCTTATCTCTGGAGCTTCTCCTTGCTCTAATGTGAAGACCTCCAGGAATTTCTTATAAGTTCCTCGCACACTTCCTTGTCATTTGTAGTGACTGCCCCTATTCTCAATTTTATTACCTGTTCCTTTCCTTTGGGTTTTTTCCTGATGTGGCTGTGTAGCAATATAGGTTGAGTCTTTGCCTTGCCTGCGATGTTATTTCATATTGACTTTCTGACTCTCTTCTCAAACTGACGTATTCATTACTGGTACTCTGGTATCTTTCTCTTCTCTCAAGTGTCCTGTTATTCCTATCGTTTATCAACGCCCTTTATTTTTCTGCTTGGCTAGCCTGCATCTCTGATTAAACCATGGGTTTCTCATCTTCATTTCATTGTTTTCCTTTTGGACCAAGACAAACTTGTCTGCTGCTTCCTTACACTTCTGCGCGATGTAGTCCATCAAGTCTTAGACCGTCTTTCCCCTGAGCTCTGTTTCCAATGTTATATCTTTTAGAATTTCCTTATCTCCTCAGTTTCACTATCGGAATGCCAGCCTTTTATTTTCGATTCCCCTCGAGTTCATAAACCTTTCTTCAACCAGATACTCAAACACCAGTACACTGTGGTCGCTCATTCCTACTGGGGCCTTGAAACCGATTTCCCTTATGTCGGAGTCGTTCAGAGTGAAGACCAGGTAAAGTCTGGCTGGTTCATTGTTTCCTCTCATCCTTGTGGGTTCCTTGACATGTTGGCTTAGAAAGTTTTTTTTTTTTTTTTTTTTTTTTTTTTTTTTTTTTTGTGTGTGTGTGTGTGTGTGTGTGTGTGTGTGTGTGTGGGTGTGTGTGGTGTGTGTGTGTGTGTGTGTGTGTTCGCGTGTGTGTGTGTGTCAACGGACCTCGCGTCTGTGACAGAAGAATAGGCAGCAGTAGAGGTCTTGTGGAGACTGTGGTTGTGGGAAGCCATATTAGCGAGGAGAAGGACTAGTGTTAAGCTCAAGACATTTTGTAAGATGAGAGTTTAGGTGTGTGAGCAGTTAGAGGTCCGAGCCGGGGGCAGTAAGCCGGCTTAGGGCCGTGTTTCTTCATGGCAACAAGCTTCACTTGTCACGTTCTGACCGGACGATGAAAGTGGCGGCTTGAGAGACAGAGATTTGTCACTCTGGCCAGAAGTGTCCCGGCCGCTTGGCGTACACCTGTCAACACCTGTGGGGGCCTACACCCTGTCAACACCTGTGGGGGCCTACACCCTGTCAACACCTGTGGGGCCTACACCTTGTCAACACCTGTAGGGGGCCTACACCCTGTCAACACCTGTGGGGGCCTACACCCTGTCAACACCTGTGGGGGCCTACACCCTGTCAACACCTGTGGGGGCCTACACCCTGTCAACACCTGTGGGGGCCTACACCCTGTCAACACCTGTGGGGGCCTACACCTTGTCAACACCTGTAGGGGGCCTACACCCTTGTCAACACCTGTAGGGGGCCTACACCCTGTCAACACCTGTAGGGGCCTACACCCGTCAACACCTGTGGGGGCCTACGCCTTGTCAACATCCGTAGGGGGCCTACACCCTGTCACACCCGTAGGGGGCCTACACCTTGTCAACACCTGTGGGGGCCTACACCTTGTCAACACCTGTAGGGGCCTACACCTTGTCAACACCTGTAGGGGCCTACACCCTGTCAACACCTTTCTCAACACTTCACCGGCAGACAGGTGTGTGGGAAGGACCTCACCCTCAGACAGGTGTGTTGGAAGGACCTCATCCTCAGACAGGTGTGTTGGAAGGACCTCATCCTCAGACAGGTGTGTGGGAAGGACCTTACCCTCAGACAGGTGTGTGGGAAGGACCTTACCCTCAGACAGGTGTGTGGGAAGGACTTCACCACCAGACAGGTGTGTGGGAAGACTTCACCACCAGACAGGTGTGTGGGAAGGACGTCAGACAAGCCACACACACAGTGCACGCCAACACTGTTTTGCTGAATACTTTGCACATATTGAAGCTTCCCCTCAAACAGTCTTCATCGACCTAGCAGCAGCTTTTGATACAGCAAACAGAGAAATCATACTGGAACAGCTTGCCGAGCTGGGAATACAAGGAAAATTACTGAAATGGATAAAGGCTATTTGTCTAATCGAACAGCATATATTTTGTTTAATGGTGTTAAAAGCACAAAGAGCAAACACTTTGAACTGGGAACTCCACAAGGAGGGGTCCTCAGCCCCCTGTTGTTCAACGTTCTGATGCATAACTTATTAAAGATCTTCCAACTAATAATGAAGACAGTCATTTGTTATGCTGATGATATATGTTTACAGGCTGCCTCCGAGCCTAGAATGCAAGTCCTGCTCGATGCTTTTGCTACTAGAGCTGAGGAATGTGGCCTCCTTATCTCTGTACAGAAAACTCGTGCCCTCATTCCATGTGGTATTCCACCAGCCAATTATCATATAGATGGGCGAGCACTTGAGAACTGCGAGTCTTAGATACCTTGGTGTCCCCATTAACGACCCTGGGTACCTTTCTTCTCTCAAGAGGAGACTGTGGGAGAGATTAAGCCCTTGCGGGTCCTTGTTGGTGTCAATCATGGAATTAACGTGAGAAATGCTAGAATGTTTTATGTATCATTTATACGCTCTGTGATTGACTACAATGCTCTACATCTCACACTGTATACTGACAAAGAGCTGAAATCTCTTGAAACCTTGCAAAATGAAGCTATGCGTCTCATCCTTGGGGCTCCAAAGTCCACGAGAATAGTTAATATGAGAGCAGAGTTAAATTACCTACCATAAGTGAGAGAATTTGTCTATTAGCACAGTTTTCGGCGTGAAGGCATTGAGTAGATCTAGACAACACATGAAGTTTCAAGCTAAACTTTCTAATATGCTGCACTCACCTGAGGTCTATAGAAGAAGAACGAAATCTGATTATGTATTTTGGTTCTACAAGGTAGCCAACTCCATCAAAATATTAAATATGTACCCAACTCAATTAATGATTAATCAACCAATTACTCCATGGGATAACTGGATCTATCAGTTGATTTTGTAAATGCGCCCAAGAAAGATAGTGTGCACTCTACATTATTAAAACAGTTAACACTGAAAAGCATCACTGAAAGTACTCAGAGTATGGGTAACGATGTGTATCAGTGCTATACCGACGGCTCTGTAGAAGAAGGTGGACGATGTACCGGATGTGCATGTAATATATTTGAACAATCTTCTCTCGTACATACAGCAATGAAGCGCGTCAATGACTGGGCAAGTACAACTCAAACCGAACTTGCAGGCATATACCTTGCCACTGAATTTTTAAAAGACAAAGGCAGTGGACTTATATACTGTGACTCGCAGAGTGCACTCCTGGCATTGAACGCACATAGTAGTGACACCCAAAATAGTCAGTGATATTCGAATGAATGTTTTAGCTGCTAAAGAAAACAGATTTGAAATTAAATTCCTATGGATACCATCACATGTTGGCATCTCAAGGCATGACACTGTTGATATGCTTGCAAAGACAGCCTGTAGAAAACCAGTGGTAGAAATTGATATGGGTGTTTCATTAGCAGTGACAAAGAGATACTTAAACAAATCTAATGAAGATCTCACCGACCTAACAAATTCACAAAGACCTGAAAGTTGTAGCATTAAATATTATGATAGATATCGTGAGAGACATTCACATATGGGACTAATAGAACAAGAACCCGGCAATGTGATGTTATAGTGGCCAGAATACGCCTGGGATATAGACGTATCTGGCAGCTTTCTCAAAACCCAAATGTCGAGTACACAATGTGTCAACTTTGTGAAAGAGAAAACATGCACTCTCTTGACATATATTGTAGAATGTCCCATACTGTCTGACTTTCGCCCTCCTGGGCTAAGGTATGCTGAACTGTGTAATTTACTAATGAGTACTGGAACACTTGATGATTATTGGACTTGTATCCAAGATTGACCATGTAATTATCAATTATACAATGTATGTATGTGATGTAACTATATAACCTGAGCTTGTAAAAGCACCTTAATCACCTTCNAGCCAGCCCGGGCCGGGGCCCTCAGGGGGCGTGACCAATACTGTGGAAGCCAGCCCGGGCCGGGGCCTCAAGGGCGTGACAATACTGTGGGAAGCCAGCCCGGGCCGGGCGGGCCCTCGGGGTGAACCTCCCCCAGTAAAACAGAGGCGAGGCGTCACGGGCGGAGGCTGAAGAACTGTGACGGACGGCGTTACCTTGTGAACATTTGACTTAAATACCTTTCATATGAGCCACCTTTGTGAAGTTTGCTGCTGCTGCTGCTGCACTGCGGCTGCTGCTGCTGCTGCTACTGCTACTGTTGATGTTGCTGCTGCTACGGTTGTTGCTGTTGCTGCTGCTGCTACTGTTGCTGTAGCTGCTGCTACTGTTGCTGTTGCTGCTACTGTTGCTGTTGCTACCGTTTGTTGCTGCTGCTGCTGCTGCTACTGTTGCTGTTTGTTACGAACCCAAGTTCATCGCCTGTGCACGGAGCAGTGACGTCAACGCCATCTGTGAGTCCGCTCCCGAAAACCCCCCACAAAATGGACGACACATCTAGTGATGGCAGGAATATACCAGCTAGACATGGTAGATTCTTGTCCTGGTAGCTCATGAGGTAGCTGGTGCTGAGACCTCTCTGGTGAGGTGGTGCTTAGAACATCAGCGCCATCTATTGAGCAAAAAGCTGTACGTTAATGCCAAAGCCAGTAAGTGATGTTCCTAGTGGTCCCATGTCGTGTCCCAGTGTACTGATGACGTGTCTGTATTCACAGAGTCAACGTAGGGCTGCTGTGATAACAGGAGAATCAGTCTACCCAAGGCAGCCAAGGTCTCTACACCTGTCTGCTTTACAGAAGCAGTGAAGCCGCCGCCGGACGAGAACTATAGTGTTCAACTGTCTGCCTGTAGTGACGGGATTCACCGTACCCAGGCTGCTGGTAGAAGAGAACAGCCGACTGTGGTGTCGAAAGAGGAGAGTAACCAGCGAGTTACTCGAAGCGCCTGCCTAGGGCTCGCAACCCTAGTATTGGCTCGTGAAGTGGCCTAACAGCGTGAGGCTGATTGGTACCTCCCAGCAACAGACTGGACTGTAGTTGTGGGCCTTCACGACGAGGCACCTAGTGGAATTGTGATTTGGCTGGCCCGTGGCCAGGGTAGACTCGTCGTTGTTTCCTGGTACCTGCTGAAGGTAGTGCACGGATAAGGAAACCCGGTACAAAACTGCACGGAGTGAGCTTCGCCGAGTGTTCAGTGTCTTCAGAGAGACGATGATGTACATAGTATAGTAATACTTCGAGAATAATTATATATGGTGGTGGGAAAAGAATTATATATAGAGAAAGTGATAAACTGTTGTATTTAAAGTACCTCCCCCTTTTGTTTTACTTGCATTACTGAGCTCACCCCTTGAAAGCCTCTACGAACATGGGGCCGGATACCCAAACTCCAATATCGTCAGAAAAGAACCCGGTTGCGTCCCATTAGGGCCGTAACACTGTTACTGCTGCAACTGTTGCTGCTTCTACTGTTGCTGTTCTTGCTGTTACTGTTGCTAATGCTGCTGCTGCGCACTGATGCTATTGCTGCTGCTTCTCTGTTGTTGCTACTACTGTTGTTGCTGCTGCTATTGTTGTTGCTGTTGTAACACCTCTATTTGTACTGTGGAGGGGTATGAAAGAGCAGGAGAGAGTAAATGGGTGTAGAGAGTAGCCTGAGGAATACTAATATATATACCGAGTAACACTTCCTATCAGTTGCACTTAGTAACACTTTGTTATTGAACACTGTATTTATATTTAACGTAATATGAGCTGACATATGATGGTTACACCGGAACTAAAGGTACACTTCCAAGGAAATGCTACACAGGATTAACTACGCTGCCACCATCTGCCTTGTCCGTTAACTATATCAAGCAACGAGATAAGAAACATTGCTTGACTTGGAGAGTCCGTTTTTTCTTTAACTGTCATTAATTATGGGACGGTTGTCAGCCCACTATATCCAGATGCTAAGAGGATTCAACAATTGACACAGACGGAAAGTTTAACACGAGTTTATTGAGAATAAAATTATGCTATTCACCACTATAAATCCTACTCTAACACTGGCCAATCGTTAACAAATTTAGACACGGAACAAAACCCTCAGAGATCACACTTTACCTTAAGACTTCTGTCTCTCTCCGGTGGATGTTGCTGCTGCTGCTACTATTGCTGTTGCTGCTGCTACCGTTGCTGTTGTTGCTGCTACCGTTGCTGTTATTGCTGTTCTTGCTATTGCGGCTTCTACTGTTGCTGCTGCTGTCGTTGTTGCTGTTACTGTTCCTGTTGTTGCTGCTGCTATTGTTACTATGGCTGCTGTTGCTGCTGTTGTTGCTGCTACTACTGTTGCTGCTACTATTGCTGCTGTTACTGTTGCTGCTACTGTTGCTGTTGCTGCTGTTACTGCTGCTGCATCTACTGTGGCTGCTGTTGCTGCTGCTACTGTTGCTTCTTCTGCTGTTGTTACTGTTGTTATTGCTGCTACTGTTGTTGTTGCTGCTACTGTTGCTGCTGTTGCAGTTACTGTTGCTGCTGTTGCAGTTACTGTTGCTGCTGCGTTTAGCAGCTAATTACTTCTTCTTTCTTCCTGTTCCTCCTCCTCTTCTTCTTACTCCCCCTCCTCCCCTCCCCCCTTCTTCCCTTCTTCATCCTCCTCCTCTTTTTTTGTCTGCAGCGTTACTTCCTTCCTCGCACCTTCCTGACTCTCTTGTCTGCTCCTTTTTATTTACTGTCTTTTTCCCATTTCTAATTACTCCAGACCTCGTCCCACGGTCACTCAGTACCCCCCCCCGGGATGTCCCAAACCTGAGAACCCTCCAGTCTTGCCCTCCACTACTTGGTGGAGTGTTGGGCTCCACTCCGTGGTGGAGTGTTGGGCTCCACTCCGTGGTGGAGTGTTGGGCTCCACTCCGTGGTGGAGTGTTGGGCTCCACTCCGTGGTGGAGTGTTGGGCTCCACTCCGTGGTGGAGTGTTGGGCTCCACTCCGTGGTGGAGTGTTGGGCTCCACTCCGTGGTGGAGTGTTGGGCTCCACTCCGTGGTGGAGTGTTGGGCTCCACTCCGTGGTGGAGTGTTGGGCTCCACTCCGTGGTGGAGTGTTGGGCTCCACTCCGTGGTGGAGTGTTGGGCTCTACTCCGTGGTGGAGTGTTGCCCTTCACTCCGTGGTGGAGTGTTGCCCTTCACTCCGTGGTGGAGTGTTGCCCTTCACTCCGTGGTGGAGTGTTGCCCTCCACTCCGTGGTGGAGTGTTGCCCTTCACTCCGTGGTGGAGTGTTGCCCTTCAGTCCGTGGTGGAGTGTTGGGCTCCACTCCGTGGTGGAGTGTTGGGCTCCACTCCGTGGTGGAGTGTTGGGCTCCACTCCGTGGTGGAGTGTTGGGCTCCACTCCGTGGTGGAGTGTTGCCCTTCACTCCGTGGTGGAGTGTTGCCCTTCACTCCGTGGTGGAGTGTTGCCCTCCACTCCGTGGTGGAGTGTTGCCCTTCACTCCGTGGTGGAGTGTTGCCCTTCACTCCGTGGTGGAGTGTTGGGCTCCACTCCGTGGTGGAGTGTTGCCCTCCACTCCGTGGTGGAGTGTTGCCCTTCACTCCGTGGTGGAGTGTTGGGCTCCACTCCGTGGTGGAGTGTTGCCCTTCACTCCGTGGTGGAGTGTTGCCCTCCACTCCGTGGTGGAGTGTTGCCCTTCACTCCGTGGTGGAGTGTTGGGCTCCACTCCGTGGTGGAGTGTTGGGCTCCACTCCGTGGTGGAGTGTTGCCCTCCACTCCGTGGTGGAGTGTTGCCCTCCACTCCGTGGTGGAGTGTTGCCCTCCACTCCGTGGTGGAGTGTTGCCCTCCACTCCGTGGTGGAGTGTTGCCCTCCACTCCGTGGTGGAGTGTTGCCCTTCACTCCGTGGTGGAGTGTTGGGCTCCACTCCGTGGTGGAGTGTTGGGCTCCACTCCGTGGTGGAGTGTTGGGCTCCACTCCGTGGTGGAGTGTTGGGCTCCACTCCGTGGTGGAGTGTTGGGCTCCACTCCGTGGTGGAGTGTTGGGCTCCACTCCGTGGTGGAGTGTTGGGCTCCACTCCGTGGTGGAGTGTTGGGCTCCACTCCGTGGTGGAGTGTTGCCCTCCACTCCGTGGTGGAGTGTTGCCCTTCACTCCGTGGTGGAGTGTTGCCCTTCACTCCGTGGTGGAGTGTTGCCCTTCACTCCGTGGTGGAGTGTTGCCCTTCACTCCGTGGTGGAGTGTTGGGCTCCACTCCGTGGTGGAGTGTTGGGCTACGCTCCGCTCCTTGAGGCAGTTCAATGGGAAAATTTCAATGAATGTGAAAGTAAAAACTTTCCCATTCAAGCGTGAACGTGAAAGGGAAAGTTGAACCTTGATGCACAATTGATACTCGCATGTCCCCAGCTTGATGAATTGATTTGATGAGATATCTGTGCTCATGGCTTTTCTCTACATTTTGGAGTCCGGGTCGACGACCGGGCCGCGGGGACGCTAAGCCCCGGAAGCACCTCAAGGTAAGGCCTACCGAGAGCTGTCGGGAATTGGGTTAAGGGTCCAATGACTTCCAGTTCGTTTGAACTGTCAGTGTAGGCATGTGGTAACAGTACTGGACACACCAAGGAGCATGGAGCCCCCTGGCTGTCTGGGTTCGAATCCTTCAGGAGAAAAGAGTTTTCTGATATATATATATATATATATATATATAATATATATATATATAATATATTATATATATATAATATATTATTAAATATGACCGAAAAAGTAAGATTAATAATTCTAACACGAATTTTCTGAATATTTCTTGTGTTTCTTTTCACTGTTGATGGTAATTGAAAAATCAATTCTCCAAAATTCATTTTTATTTCTAGTCTGTCGCGACACTTTAACGCGTTTCGTAATAATTTATTACATTTCAAAGACTTTTAGTTTACACACACACAACTATAACCTGAAAACACTAAACAGAGTTCTTACTATGCTATGATTTAAACAGCTTTCATTTTTCATTTTATACCCGCATTTTGGGTGAGGTAATATGTTACAACAGTTTTGGATGAGGTGAACAAAACTTTCAACACAGGATAGAACACGAAATATTGGGTATTAATTGGGTAAATTGAAGGTAAGAATGGCAGTAACTGCAGAGGGCCTATTGGCCCATATTCTTGATGCTTTTATATTGGTGCGGAGTCTTGAAGTGGGTAGAATATAGTTGTGCATTAATTGGCTGTTGATGCTGGTGTGACTTCTAATGTGTAGTGCCTCGCAGATGTCAAGCCGCCTGCTATCGCTGTATCTATCGATGATTTCTGTGATGTTTGCTAAGATTCTCTGGTGATGGTCTGGTTGTGGGAAGAGATTATATGTTCCTTAATGGAGCCCTGTTGCTTATGCATCGTTAATCGCCTGGAAAGAGATGTTGTTGTCTTGCCTATATACTGAGTTCTTTGAGGTTTACAGTCCCAAGTGGGCATTTGAAGGCATAGATAACGTTGGTCTCTTTTAGAGCATTCTGATCAGGTATGGAGAGTTTCTCGTGAGTAGGTTGGCCGTTTTTTGGTTTTATAGTAATCGTCCCTGCGGTAGCCCTTGCGGGTCCTTGTTGGTGTCAATCATGGAATTAACGTGAGAAATGCTAGAATGTTTTATGTATCATTTATACGCTCTGTGATTGACTACAATGCTCTACATCTCACACTGTATACTGACAAAGAGCTGAAATCTCTTGAAACCTTGCAAAATGAAGCTATGCGTCTCATCCTGGGGCTCCAAAGTCCACGAGAATAGTTAATATGAGAACAGAGTTAAAATTACCTACCATAAGTGAGAGAATTTTGTCTATTAGCACAGTTTTCGGCGTGAAGGCATTGAGTAGATCTAGACAACACATGAAGTTTCAAGCTAAACTTTCTAATATGCTGCACTCACCTGAGGTCTATAGAAGAAGAACGAAATCTGATTATGTATTTTGGTTCTACAAGGTAGCCAACTCCATCAAAATATTAATATGTACCCAACTCAATTAATGATAATCAACCAATTACTCCATGGGATAACTGGATCTATCAGTTGATTTTGTAAATGCGCCCAAGAAAGATAGTGTGCACTCTACATTATTAAAACAGTTAACACTGAAAAGCATCACTGAAAGTACTCAGAGTATGGGTAACGATGTGTATCAGTGCTATACCGACGGCTCTGTAGAAGAAGGTGGACGATGTACCGGATGTGCATGTAATATATTTGAACAATCTTCTCTCGTACATACAGCAATGAAGCGCGTCAATGACTGGGCAAGTACAACTCAAACCGAACTTGCAGGCATATACCTGCCACTGAATTTTTAAAAGACAAAGGCAGTGGACTTATATACTGTGACTCGCAGAGTGCACTCCTGGCATTGAACGCACATAGTAGTGACACCATAAAATAGTCAGTGATATTCGAATGAATGTTTTAGCTGCTAAAGAAAACAGATTTGAAATTAAATTCCTATGGATACCATCACATGTTGGCATCTCAAGGCATGACACTGTTGATATGCTTGCAAAGACAGCCTGTAGAAAACCAGTGGTAGAAATTGATATGGGTGTTTCATTAGCAGTGACAAAGAGAATACTTAAATATCTAATGAAGATCTCACCGACCTAACAAATTCACAAAGACCTGAAAGTTGTAGCATTAAATATTATGATAGATATCGTGAGGAGACATTCACATATGGGACTAATAGAACAAGAACCGGCAATGTGATGTTATAGTGGCCAGAATTCGCCTGGGATATAGACGTATCTGGCAGCTTTCTCAAAACCCAAATGTCGAGTACACAATGTGTCAACTTTGTGAAAGAGAAAACATGCACTCTCTTGAACATTATATTGTAGAATGTCCCATACTGGCTGACTTTCGCCCCCCTGGGCTAAGGTATGCTGAACTTTGTAATTACTATATGAGTACTGGAACACTTGATGATATATTGGACTTGTACCCAAGATTGACCATGTAATGTATCATTTATACAATGTATGTATGTGATGTAACTATATAACCTGAGCTTGTAAAAGAACCTTAATCACCTTCAGTGATTAAGTGCTTAATTGCACACTAGTATCTCTATCAGCTATCTCACCCTGTCAGAGTAAAAGAGACGAATGTATGAGAATGCATGTGTGTATATATGCATGTATATGTGTATATATGTACGTATATATGTGTGTGTATGTATATGTATGTGTATAAAGTACATATGGAAGGCCCCTCTCATAGGTCGCTAGGACCCACCGCCCCTCTCATCGTTAGCTAGGGCCCGCCGCTCCTTTTATAGTTCGCTAGAGGCCCGCCGCCCTTCTCATAGGTCGCTAGGGCCCGCCGCCCCTCTCATAGTTCGCTAGGGCCCGCCGCCCCTCTCATAGTTCGCTAGGGCCCGCCGCCCCTCTCATAGTTCGCTACGGCCCGCCGCCCCTCTCATAGTTCGCTAGGGCCCGCCGCCGATCTTATAGTTCGCTAGGGCCCGCCGCCCCTCTCATAGGTCGCTAGGGCCCGCCGCCCTTCTCATAGGTCGCTAGGGCCCACCGCCCCTCTCATAGGTCGCTAGGGCCCACCGCCCCTCTCATAGGTCGCTAGGGCCCGCCGCCCCTCTCATAGGTCGCTAGGGCCCGCCGCCCCTCTCATAGATCGCTA
>WNGS01072847.1:16481343-16511602 GCA_020271785.1 Procambarus virginalis
CTCTTGCCCACTTACAAAAATTTACACATCGATCATGGTGGCTCCGTTCATAGTTAATTAACAATTAACGAGTTCCGTTGCAGGGGGGCGCAGTGTTCAAGAGCAACGCTGAATCAACGTGGACTTGGTGTTGAATGAGTTTTCTATTGGCAGTCGTGTGGCCACTGGGTATAGTCAACCTCGACCCAAGGACCAGGAAAAGTCACGTTGCATGACCCCATCAGGAAGGCATTCTACGTCGGGGACGATGATATCAGTACTATGAGTGTGGCGGACAAGTATAAGTGTTTAGGGATACTTATCGGGCCGGGGGCTGATGCTTGTCCTATGGTTTCCCTGTTTGAGGACGGGCCTGACGAACATCACTAGGCGCCACTCACAAACCCAACCGGTCGCCGAGCGGACTGCATGCTGGACTTGTGATCCTGTGGTCCCGGGTTCGATCCCAGGCGCCGGCGAGAAACAATGGGCAGAGTTTCTTTCACCCTATGCTCCTATTATCTAGCAGTAAAATAGGTACCTGGGTGTTAGTCAGCTGTCACGGGCTGCTTCCTAGGGGTGGAGGCCTGGTCGAGGACCGGGCCGCGGGGACACTAAAGCCCCGAAATCATCTCAAGATAACCGAGGCTATACCTAATAAAACACCACCTAATCCCCAGGATGAACCACCGGCTTGTTCTCGGACGTGTATTTAAAACGGAGTTGGCGAGGCTTGATAAGCGGTTGCAGCATGTCATTCGTGGCTGGCTGCGACTGCCTCATGATACTCCCAATGACATTTTCACTCTGACGTAAAGGGCCCAACCACTTGGGCTGGACAGTAGAGCGGCGGTCTCGCGTCATGCAGATCGGCGTTCAATCCCCGACCGTCCAAGTGGTTGGGCACCATTCCTTCCCCCCATCCTATCCCAAATCCTTATCCTGACCGCTTCCCAGTGCTATATAGTCGTAATGACTTGGTGCTTTCCCCCTGATAGTTCCCTTCCCTTCTGACGTAAAGGACGGTGGACTAGGAATTCCCGACTTTGTCACATCAATCCGCCTACAGAAGAACAAGCGGCTCGGGGCGTTAGTAGAGTCGGAGGATCCAGTGGTAGTGGCAGCGGCTCTCCTACCTGCGTTCCAAGCGCGAATATGTCGATGGGTAAACCCGACCGCGGCCGCCGGAACCCCTTCTAACAGAACGACTAAGCGCTCTAGAAGGTAGAAAGTAAAACTATATAGCATGGTCGATGGTGCCGGCCTTGCGTCCTCTTGTGAGGTTCCATCTTGCCACAAGTGGGTCACATCCGGTACCCGTCTGCTAAGCGGAGGAGATTTTGCTCATGCCATCCAGATAAGGGCAAACGCTGTAGCCACACCATCTAGAGCAGCTAGGGGTAGACCCGAGGCTTCTGGTCTCTGCGATGCTTGACAGAAACCAGGGACCCTGGGCCACATATCCCAGGCATGCCACAAGACACATGGGGCTCGGGTGAAACGTCATGACAATATCCCCCCGGTTCGTAGCCTGCCGCCTGCGGCAAAGAGGTTTTGAGGTGGAACGTGAAGTCCGTATACCGGATGGAGGGACCTTTTGTAAGCCTGACATCATAGCTTGCAAAGGTGATGAGGCCTTTATATTAGACACTCAGGTCTCTGATGATAACTTCCCACTCTCCCGTCCACATCAGAGAAAGTGTGACAAGTACGGCATCCCAGAGATCCTTCAAATACACCGGAATACACCGGGATTTTAGGGAATACACCGGGAAGCACACAGCATCCGCCTCTTCAATAATCCTTAATTGGAGAGGAGAATGGTGCAAGGAGAGTGCGCGTGGTCTACGGGATATGGTACTCACCAAGAGCGACCTTGAGATTTGCTCTGTGAAAGCCCTGACCTGGACATATTCCCTCTACAGAATATGGTCCAAGACCACATTAGGGGCGGACCACCTTAGTCCCAGGATCACCGTGCAAAGGGTGCATAAGGGTTAATATAGTCTTGCTTAGGGGAACCACAGCCAGGATAGCTGGCAGATAACTATCCAAGCAGAGTCGTCATCTGGAGTATCATTTCTCCATATGGTTTCTCACAAGAGGGTGGATGACCTGGCCGGAGCCCACGAGTGGGTAAGGTGGCGGCCGGAAGGACCCCCATGCGCATACATGATCTCCCTCCCGCTCCGGGGCCTTGTTAGGAGCATCCACTATGAATAGTATTTTCCATGTATGCCGATGTCACGTCACCAATCCTGCCACTTAGCAGCTTGTTGGTTTGCCTTCAGCTTTAGTTCATTTAAATGATATACTGTGCACCTCTCCCTCTGTGTGCTGTGTCCCATATAAGAAAAACAAAATACAAAAGAATTTTCCATTTTGTGTGTTATTTTCATGTTATTATTGTGTGTTATTAATATCATCTTATCTCTTGTGGGTTATGATGAGATTTGCCCTTTATGTGTATTTTGCTTTGTGTTTGATAGAGCATTAGGTATGCTTAGGGGTGCTTTCTCGCCATGCCTTGTGGCTGGCGGGATTGGTGCCCCTGATGCAACATAAACAATCTATACCCCCCCCCCCCAAGGAAGCAATGGGAGTTAGGGGACAACCCTGGCGGGTTTTGTCCTCTGGGTTTGGGTTCCGTACCCAAGAGTGACGTTGGTCCGTGCAGCGTCGATGGAATTGACGTTGTTCTTGGCCCCTGTAGCCACCGGGTTGTTGATATGGTCGGCGTCGTGGGACTTAGAAGCCTCCATAAACCCTTCAGTATTACGGATAAAGTCGCCATGATGGACCTATGTAATACGCATCTCGCAGGCTGACACGCGCTCAGTTCTTGCTGGACCCTTGCCACACCTGGACCGTTGTCACACCTGGACCCTTGTCACACCTGGACCGTTGTCACACCTGGACCCTTGCCACACCTGGACCCTTGCCACACCTGGACCCTTGTCACACCTGGACCGTTGTCACACCTGGACCCTTGTCACGCCTGGACCCTTGTCACACCTGGACCCTTGTCACGCCTGGACCCTTGTCACACCTGGACCCTTGTCACACCTGGACCCTTGTCACACCTGGACCGTTGTCACACCTGGACCCTTGTCACGCCTGGACCGTTGTCACACCTGGACCCTTGTCACGCCTGGACCGTTGTCACACCTGGACCCTTGTCACGCCTGGACCGTTGTCACACCTGGACCCTTGTCACGCCTGGACCGTTGTCACACCTGGACCCTTGCCACACCTGGACCCTTGTCACGCCTGGACCGTTGTCACACCTGGACCCTTGTCACACCTGGACCCTTGCCACACCTGGACCCTTGTCACGCCTGGACCGTTGTCACACCTGGACCGTTGTCACACCTGGACCCTTGCCACACCTGGACCCTTGCCACACCTGGACCCTTGTCACGCCTGGACCGTTGTCACACCTGGACCCTTGTCACGCCTGGACCGTTGTCACACCTGGACCCTTGTCACGCCTGGACCGTTGTCACACCTGGACCCTTGCCACACCTGGACCCTTGTCACGCCTGGACCCTTGTCACACCTGGACCCTTGTCACACCTGGACCGTTGTCACACCTGGACCCTTGTCACACCTGGACCGTTGTCACACCTGGACCCTTGTCACACCTGGACCCTTGTCACACCTGGACCGTTGTCACACCTGGACCCTTGTCACACCTGGACCGTTGTCACACCTGGACCCTTGTCACGCCTGGACCGTTGTCACGCCTGGACCCTTGTCACGCCTGGACCCTTGTCACACCTGGACCCTTGTCACGCCTGGACCCTTGTCACACCTGGACCCTTGTCACACCTGGACCGTTGTCACACCTGGACCCTTGTCACGCCTGGACCGTTGTCACACCTGGACCCTTGTCACGCCTGGACCGTTGTCACACCTGGACCCTTGTCACGCCTGGACCGTTGTCACACCTGGACCCTTGTCACGCCTGGACCGTTGTCACACCTGGACCCTTGCCACACCTGGACCCTTGTCACGCCTGGACCGTTGTCACACCTGGACCCTTGTCACACCTGGACCCTTGCCACACCTGGACCCTTGTCACGCCTGGACCGTTGTCACACCTGGACCGTTGTCACACCTGGACCCTTGCCACACCTGGACCCTTGCCACACCTGGACCCTTGTCACGCCTGGACCGTTGTCACACCTGGACCCTTGTCACGCCTGGACCGTTCACACCTGGACCCTTGTCACGCCTGGACCGTTGTCACACCTGGACCCTTGCCACACCTGGACCCTTGTCACGCCTGGACCCTTGTCACACCTGGACCCTTGTCACACCTGGACCGTTGTCACACCTGGACCCTTGTCACACCTGGACCGTTGTCACACCTGGACCCTTGTCACACCTGGACCCTTGTCACACCTGGACCGTTGTCACACCTGGACCCTTGTCACGCCTGGACCGTTGTCACACCTGGACCCTTGTCACGCCTGGACCGTTGTCACACCTGGACCCTTGTCACACCTGGACCCTTGTCACGCCTGGACCCTTGTCACACCTGGACCCTTGTCACACCTGGACCCTTGTCACACCTGGACCCTTGTCACACCTGGACCCTTGTCACACCTGGACCCTTGTCACACCTGGACCCTTGTCACACCTGGACCCTTGTCACACCTGGACCCTTGTCACGCCTGGACCCTTGTCACGCCTGGACCCTTGTCACGCCTGGACCCTTGTCACGCCTGGACCCTTGTCACGCCTGGACCCTTGTCACACCTGGACCCTTGTCACGCCTGGACCCTTGTCACACCTGGACCCTTGTCACACCTGGACCCTTGTCACGCCTGGACCCTTGTCACGCCTGGACCCTTGTCACGCCTGGACCCTTGTCACGCCTGGACCCTTGTCACACCTGGACCCTTGTCACACCAGGACCGCTTGTCACAACCCGTCCTCACGCCAGGATCGTTAAAGCTGCTGCCGTCTCCCACAATTTAAAATTACATTAAATTTGTTGAATGAGTATTCAACAATTTTAACTTACTGTAAATTAAAGATATCTTTGTTTGTATTTATAAATAAGTAAATACTGTTTGTCATTACAGTTGCCTAAATACTGTATGTTTAGTTAGGCGTAGGTTAAGTGGTGTGTTTAGCTTCTGTTGACAATTATTTGTATTTGAAGTACGTGGGTGAAGCATTTACAGCGTTACGATTCGAACAGAGGTCGTGAGCGAAGCACTGTTCGAACGTTGTCAGATGTGAGTTGTGTGTAAACCGTTTCTTAATCGTAAATACGGGGTTTGACGTCTGGATTAAGGATAATTTTACCTTTGTTTATGAGGCTACGACTCGTATGTCAGGCTGGAAGCAGCCGACTCGAGCAACCTGGTTGATCAAACCAGCAACCAAGAGTCTTTCCAGACACCGGGCCGCGGGGACACTGATCCAAGAAATCGTCAACAGGTACTCAACAGGTCCAAACACTTCCGCAACAAGTCCATCGCTCACGTCCTCTGTTCGAACCACACTTCCATAAATGCTTCACCCACGTACTTCATATACATATAATCGTCAACAGAACCTAAATCAGTCTGTCGCTGACTGATGTCTTGTTGCTTTAGCGTCGACCAGAAGTCTTCCCGTCGCTGACGCAGTGTTGCTTTAGCGTCGACCAGAAGTCTTCCCGTCGCTGACGTAGTGTTGCTTTAGCGTCGACCAGAAGTCGTCCCGTCGCTGACGTAGTGTTGCTTTAGCGTCTACCAGAAGTCGCGCTGACGCAGTGTTGCTTTAGCGTCGACCAGAAGTAGCGCTGACGCATTGTTGCTTTAGCGTCGACCAGAAGTCGCGCTGACGCATTGTTGCTTTAGCGTCGACCAGAAGTCGCGCTGACGCAGTGTTGCTTTAGCGTCGACCAGAAGTCGCGCTGACGCAGTGTTGCTTTAGCGTCGACCAAAAGTCGCGCTGACGCAGTGTTGCTTTAGCGTCGACCAGAAGTCGCGCTGACGCAGTGTTGCTTTAGCGTCGACCAGAAGTCGCGCTGACGCAGTGTTGCTTTAGCGTCGACCAAAAGTCGCGCTGACGCATTGTTGCTTTAGCGTCGACCAGAAGTCGCGCTGACGCAGTGTTGCTTTAGCGTCGACCAGAAGTCGCGCTGACGCAGTGTTGCTTTAGCGTCGACCAAAAGTCGCGCTGACGCATTGTTGCTTTAGCGTCGACCAGAAGTCGCGCTGACGCAGTGTTGCTTTAGCGTCGACCAGAAGTCGCGCTGACGCATTGTTGCTTTAGCGTCGACCAGAAGTCGCGCTGACGCAGTGTTGCTTTAGCGTCGACCAAAAGTCGCGCTGACGCATTGTTGCTTTAGCGTCGACCAGAAGTCGCGCTGACGCAGTGTTGCTTTAGCGTCGACCAGAAGTCGCGCTGACGCAGTGTTGCTTTAGCGTCGACCAGAAGTCGCGCTGACGCAGTGTTGCTTTAGCGTCGACCAGAAGTCGCGCTGACGCAGTGTTGCTTTAGCGTCGACCAGAAGTCGCGCTGACGCAGTGTTGCTTTAGCGTCGACCAGAAGTCGCGCTGACGCATTGTTGCTTTAGCGTGGACCAGAAGTCGCGCTGACGCAGTGTTGCTTTAGCGTGGACCAGAAGTCGTCTCGTCGCAGTGTTGCTTTAGCGTAGACCCGAAGTGGGTGCCCCCAACGCACGGGTTCCGCGAGGACCCGGGGTCGTTCCATCACTGGTCCTGCCTTGTTTTTCCCGCTTGACATGTTTTTACGCCAGTTATAAATTGCTCCGGTTATTTAGGGAAGAAAATGTTGAATGCAGGAATTTGCTGCAGTTGAACTAGTTGAATAGTTTCCCCATTGTTTGGCTTGCAACACATCAATCAACGTCCATGGTGTCGGAGGGCAGGCTGTACACGCCGTGATTTCTCTGTCTAGTGTGGCTGGACTCCTGCAGCAGAACAACACAGTGTGGCTGGACTCCTGCAGCAGAACAACACAGTGTGGCTAGACTCCTGCAGCAGAACAACACAGTGTGGCTGGACTCCTGCAGCAGAACAACACAGTGTGGCTGGACTCCTGCAGCAGAACAACACAGTGTGGCTGGACTCCTGCAACAGGACACATTGGGACTATTAAGCCCCATATTAATAAAGGGAATGTGTATTATGCAAGAATGCTGGTGGGCAGAGATAGGTTGGGACGATCCATTAACCACCGACATACAAGAAAAGTGGTAGAAACTCACGACGGATCTACGTGTCCTAGAATCCATCAAGTTTCCTTGTAACACCATAATGACAAACCAGCCTACAGACTACATGTGTTAGTGATGCCTCAGGAAAGGTTTATGCACTGTAGCCTATTTAGTGACAGACGAACAGTCAAGTCTGCTCACATATAAAGCTTGAGGTGTCACCGTTGAAGAAGCGGTCATTGCCACAATTAGAATTACCAGCCCAACTGTTAGGAGTAAGACTAGCTCATTATCTGAGCCAGATAACCAAAACCTTAAGTAATATCCACTTTGAAGAAAGAGTGGCATGGTCAGACAATGAGGCAGTACTACAGTGGGTGAAGAACAACAACAGTAAAATTCCTTATGTGAGTAATTGAGCCAAGCAAATCAGAAAGTATTCAGCAAGGTACAAATTAAGATATGTACCCACCAAAGAGAATCCAGCTGACTATATCTCCAGAGACCTGACTTTACGGCAATTAGCCAAAGCAGAGATGTGGTTCAATGGCCCTCAGTGACTAGTCAGTGACTAGTGACCTAACAAAATCCATAAGTCCTTGTGACCAATGTCACTGCTTCCACTGAGAAACCAGAACCACCTCGGACTTTGGTAATTGATCCTAATCAGTACACTGATCTCAACAAACTGTTAGGTGTCACACAAAGGGTATTTTATTTCTTAAATAAAATAGGAATTAAATATCACTTCCCTCGTGCCCTAAAATACTGGATCAAAAGAGCCCAAACAGAAACTTACAGAAGGGATTTTGAAAACCTTCCTGATAAATCTATAAAGATCTGGGTCTCTGGGCTGACCCAGACAACTATTTCATTTTAAGGTGCAGGAGGCCACTTACAGCATGCCCAAATAGAGCTAGAAATGAAACATCCAATGTTTCTCCCAAGTAACCACAGAGTAAGCAGTCTAATTGTGTTACATATACACAAACACTGCCCTCTGCATGGTGGGGTACTAGACACCATCATCTTCTTGAAACAACAATTCTGGCTTTCTCAAAGTCGCCAGACTGTAAAGTCTATATATTAAAATCCTGCCTAATCTGCCGAGGGTACAATTCTCGGGTGTGTCCTGATCCAGGACCTTCCTCACTTCCTAGAAAACGAGTTGTCCGCCTTCGTTCTTTTAAGACCACTGCGGCAGACTAAATAGGGGTCGTGATATTAATCAGCACTAAGGACAAAATTCCTGTGAAGGATTACAATCTGCCTATTCATCTGTGTCACAACAAGGAAAGTACATCTAGAGGTGACCCCCGACATGAGTACAGAGTCTTGGGGGGTCATATGAGTACAGAATCATTCATCCAAACTTTTCGCAGGTTTGCTGCCCGTCGATCCTGCCCCAAGTTCATGATCTCAGACAATGGATCCAACTTGGTGGCAGAGAAAGCATGCCTGAGGGAGGTCTGGCATTATCAAGTGGTAAGCACCGCCCTGAATCACCGGCAGTGCCAATGGAAGTTGATACCACCCAAGGCACCGTGGCTCAGAGGCTTCTATGAGCAGATGGTTGGAACAGTGAAATGCTGTCTACGGAAAACTCTCCACTGTCAAAAGATTGATCTACAGGAGCTTTGCACCATTATCACAGAGATTGAGTCTTTGGTCAATAACAAATAACATACACTGACCTACCTCTCTGACGATCACTCACAAGGAGAGCCATTCAGTCCATCTCATCTGATGTATAGAGGACTTCTAAACCCTCTTGCATCCCTCACTGACGATAGACTAGAAGATCCTTTGTATGTCAGAGAGAGTGACTTGGTTTAGAGCTACAAACATATGCCAAGAGTCATAAGTTGGTGGAATGATATTTGGACTCGAGAATACCTAACTGCCCTGAGGGAGTATCACTATGGGGTAAACAACCACCTACAATAAAATTCACTTAAAACTTGGTGATGCTGTTTTGGTGGACAGTGATGGACCAAGTTCAGAGTGTCCTCTGTGTAACACCATAAATGTGTTTTAGTACAGTATTCTACATCCAACGAGTCAGTCACACAGAATATTGGTGTTGCCAGACAGTCGGGCCTTAGCAATTAGGAAGTCACACCTTTAGAGATTAATGATCACAGGTCGAGAAGGGGTCAGGTCGTGTGAAGTGACCGTGCTTCTGCTAAGCTGATAATTGCAGCCGGTTGGTTGTGTTTTTCCATCAAACATGAGGCTGTTTAGGTGTGGTAAGTAGATAGCCAGAAGCTATCTACTTAGTAGGCAGTGCTTAGCCCCTGGTTCCCCCATAAATACTCCATGGAATTATACATTTGACACATTGAGCAGGACAGTGAGATAGATCCCTTCTCGAGTGGCTGCAGCCAGACCAAGCCTGTCCCCCAGGCTGGTTGGAAGACTGTCAGTCGTAGCCCCTCCCCCCTCTCTATCAAACTTCGTCTCAGAGATCTTGGTGCGTGAAATTGTAAGGTGACGTATATTGTGTTTCCAGCTTAGATGTTGTGTAATTTTCAGAGGCAGTCAGCCATAGTGCTTTCAATTTCTTGTGTGGTGACTCAAATTTATGTATTAATGTTGACATATTGAACATCAAGTGAAATGGGTGAATTATGATACCCATAATAGTAAATTTATAATTGATTAACTTATTTTTGTAAATTGTCTTCAATTCTGATCACTAAATCTTTGATTTTGAAAGCTAGAGTGGAGAGCCCTCTGAAGTTTACTGAATTTAGATTTTGACTTAAAGATTCTTGGTTATATGAGTACATGCTTATAGTTGATACATGATAACATCAGATAATATTGTTGTACAGACAAGCTCCATTCCTTGCCTTATAAATAACTAACTTCAATGGATGGTGGCAGCAACACTTTTCTACCTTTCTAATTTTTACTTTCTATCTTTCTGCTATACTTCTACTCTTACTTTCTGCTCTACTAGTTTTCTCCTTGATCTCATTCTCTCATTCTCATTCTAAACTTTCCCTTTCCCCTGACCACTCCTTCCTCACCCCTCCCTTCCACCTCTCTACCTTCCTCACCCCTCCCTTCCACCTCTCTACCTTCCTCACCCCTCCCTTCCACCTCTCTACCTTCCTCACCCCTCCCTTCCACCTCTCTACCTTCCTCACCCCTCCCTTCCACCTCTCTACCTTCCTCACCCCTCCCTTCCACCTCTCTACCTTCCTCACCCCTCCCTTCCACCTCTCTACCTTCCTCACCCCATGAGTTTCTTCATTCTTCATTTCTTTTCCCTCATTTTCTGACACATTACATCTGGACCACAGAGTCTCTGCCCATCCAGAGTGCCAGGGGGTATCTTGAGACTAGTGAAAGTGAAGTGTAGAGGCACCACTAGTCTCAAGACACTAGAGAAATTAGTTCCTTTGGAGCTAGCAGGAAATAAAGTCGCCCAAGGACTCCTCATGCCTGCAGCTCCAGTACGATACATCCGTCCTGAAAGGGCTGCCGCACAACAGTGCAAATTAAAACTTAAGCAATATTATAATTCTGAAAGAGAGCAATGAAGTGTTCGAAGTCTTAAGCAATGGACTCCCGATCCGATCCGTGTGTCTCTCTCCCCTCAACCCCCCCGGAATTATGCCGGAAATTCTGACACTAAATACTGACTCCTAGCATACCAAACCCATGCAATCCTGTTAGGCAAATACTAACACTAACTAACCATAAAATAGTTTAGTGATTCATTCAAAGAAATTCTGATTTCGTGGTTACTCTTCAAAATCCAGTGATAATAGGGTGACATCCGATATATGATTTGATGTTGGTATCACTTGGTATCATCATGAAAAATTCATTTGGGTTATCAATCTTTAGTGTGTTTAGTGTCTCCCTTAAAACAGGGTCGTATTGCTTCCTCAGTAACTCGCTCATTTCTTTGTTGTCATCGGTGAAAGTTCCATCTCCCTTTCGCAGGGGCTCGATACTTGATGTGGTTTTTATTTTCATTTTGCCTGGTCTGCTGACACGGACAGGTCTGCTGGCACGGACAGGTCTGCTGGCACGGACAGGTCTGCTGGCACGGACAGGTCTGCTGACACGGACAGGTCTGCTGACACGGGCAGGTCTGCTGACACGGGCAGGTCTGCTGGCACGGACTGGTCTGCTGACACGGACAGGTCTGCTGGCACGGACAGGTCTGCTGGCACGGACAGGTCTGCTGGCACGGACAGGTCTGCTGGCACGGACAGGTCTGCTGGCACGGACAGGTCTGCTGACACGGACAGGTCTGCTGGCACGGACAGGTCTGCTGGCACGGACAGGTCTGCTGGCACGGACAGGTCTGCTGGCACGGACAGGTCTGCTGACACGGACAGGTCTGCTGGCACGGACAGGTCTGCTGGCACGGACAGGTCTGCTGGCACGGACCGCTGCTCGCAGAACTCCTCTCAATAAAACCTTCCAAACCAGCAAGACATGTGAAGGAACCACCCACGACTCGTAAGGGATAATTACCATCCATGTGATGCCGTCCGAGACTCTGGCCGCTCATGACATAACTCAGGAAGTAAACTGGGCGAGAAGCGCGGGGGGAGGAGGAAGTTCCACCTGGTCACAAGGCCCATCTGGTCACTGTCATCTCCCTAACTTTAGACCTTCTTCCATGTGTCATGGTGGCACTGTCTTGACCCGCCCAGCAGACCTGGTGTCTTCTCACGTGCTGTGAGCTATACTGGCACCTGCCTGGTCAACACACCTGCCTGGTCAACACACCTGCCTGGTCAACACACCTGCCTGGTCAACACACCTGCCTGGTCAACACACCTGCCAGACCAGGGCCAACACACCTGCCAGACCAGGGCCAACACACCTGCCAGACCAGGGCCAAAACACCTGCCAGACCAGGGCCAACACACCTGCCAGACCAGGGCCAACACACCTGCCAGACCAGGGCCAACACACCTGCCAGACCAGGGCCAACACACCTGCCAGACCAGGGCCAACACACCTGCCAGACCAGGGCCAACACACCTGCCAGACCAGGGCCAACACACCTGCCAGACCAGGGCCAACACACCTGCCAGACCAGGGCCAACACACCTGCCAGACCAGGGCCAACACACCTGCCAGACCAGGGCCAACACACCTGCCAGACCAGGGCCAACACACCTGCCAGACCAGGGCCAACACACCTGCCAGACCAGGGCCAACACACCTGCCAGACCAGGGCCAAGACACCTGCCAGACCAGGGCCAACACACCTGCCAGACCAGGGCCAACACACCTGCCAGACCAGGTCCAACACACCTGCCAGACCAGGTCCAACACACTGTCAGACCAGGTCTAACACACCTGCCAGACCAGGGCCAACACACCTGTCATACCAGAGCCAACACACCTGTCAGACCAGGGCAAAAACACCTGCCAGACCAGGACCAACACACCTGCCAGACCAAGGCCAACACACCTGCCAGACCAGGGCCAACACACCTGCCGGACCAAGGCCAACACACCTGCCGGACCAAGGCCAACACACCTGCCAGACCAGGGCCAACACACCTGCCAGACCAGGGCCAACACACCTGCCAGACCAAAGCCAACACACCTGCCAGACCAAGGCCAACACACCTGCCAGACCAAGGCCAACACACCTGCCAGACCAGGGCCAACACACCTGCCAGACCAGGGCCAACACACCTGCCAGACCAAGGCCAACACACCTGCCAGACCAAGGCCAACACACCTGCCAGACCAGGGCCAACACACCTGCCAGACCAAGGCCAACACACCTGCCAGACCAAGGCCAACACACTGCCAGACCAGGGCCAACACACCTGCCAGACCAGGGCCAACACACTGCCAGACCAGGGCCAACACACCTGCCAGACCAGGGCCAACACACCTGCCAGACCAGGGCCAACACACCTGCCAGACCAGGGCCAACACACCTGCCAGACCAGGTCCAACACACTGCCAGACCAGGGCCAACACACCTGCCAGACCAGGTCCAACACACTGCCAGACCAGGGCCAACACACCTGCCAGACCAGGTCCAACACACTGCCAGACCAGGGCCAACACACCTGCCAGACCAGGTCCAACACACTGCCAGACCAGGGCCAACACACCTGCCAGACCAGGGCCAACACACCTGCCAGACCAGGGCCAACACACCTGCCAGACCAGGGCCAACACACCTGCCAGACCAGGGCCAACACACCTGCCAGACCAGGTCCAACACACCTGCCAGACCAGGGCCAACACACCTGCCAGACCAGGTCCAACACACCTGCCAGACCAGGTCCAACACACCTGCCAGACCAGGTCCAACACACCTGCCAGACCAGGGCCAACGCACCTGCCAGACCAGGGCCAACACACCTGCCAGACCAAGGCCAACACACCTGCCAGACCAGGGCCAACACACCTGCCAGACCAGGGCCAACACACCTGCCAGACCAGGTCCAACACACCTGCCAGACCAGGGCCAACACACCTGCCAGACCAGGTCCAACACACCTGCACAGCCACCAGCATACAAGGCGGGTCAGGCAGGTCCTTAATGCTAATTACCCCCCACAATACGACCCGCCATATTGTTTAACAACGAGGTAACTATTCACTGCTGGGTGAACAAAGGCTACAGTTATGGAATGGCGCCCAGTCAATCCTCCCCGGCCAGGATACAAACCCAGGCCAAAGTGCTCATGAAACGCCAGGCGAGTGTGATACTACTTTGCCACGGGAACTTTCTCCCCGTGAAAAAACTTATTCAGTATCAGAGTGGAATGGTCTAGGGTCTAGGCAGTGACGTGGTGGAGGCTGACTCCACACACACACACACACACACACACACACACACACACACACACACACACACACACACACACACACACACACACAGGTGGAAACTTAGTACCCAGATGAGCCACAGAGACGTTAGAAAGAATTTTTTCAGTGTAAGAGTAGTTAATAAATGGAATGCACTAGGAAGTGATGTGGTGGAGGCTGACTCCATACACAGTTTCAAATGTAGATATGATAGAGCCCAGTAGGCTCAGGAACCTGTACACCAGTTGATTGACAGTTGAGAGGCGGGACCAAAGAGCCAGAGCTCAACCCCCGCAAGCACAATTAGGTGAGTACACACACACACACACACACACACACACACACACACACACACACACACACACACACAAGGATGAACTATTCAACAATGAACTATTCAACACTGGAGGGACGCGAACAAGGGGACACAGGTGGAAGCTGAGTACCCAAATGAGCCACAGAGACATTAGAAAGAACTTTTTCAGTGTCAGAGTAGTTAGTAAATGGAATACACTAGGAAGTGATGTGGTGGAGGCTGACTCCATACACAGTTTCAAGTGTAGATATGATAGAGCCCAGTAGGCTCAGGAATCTGTACACCAGTTGATTGACGGTTGAGAGGCGGGACCAAAGAGCCAAAGCTCAACCCCCGCAATCACAATTAGGTGAGTACAATTAGGTGAGTACACACACACAAGTGAATGTGTCATATCCGGCAGGATGTAGCTGTGTCTGGGGTTGCCAGGTTATGGTGTCATTCAGAACACACACACACACACATGCACGCACACGGACCAACGAGCCAGAGCTCAACCCTCGCAAGCACAACTAGGTGAGTGCACACACACACACACACACACACACACACACACACACACACACACATACACTTACACACACACTCACACACACACACACACAGAAAGAGAAGGGTGGGCAGACTGCATATTTTTGGATTGCCAGAAAGCCTTTGATACAGTGCCACACAAGAGGCTAGTGAAAAAGCTGGAGATGCAGGCTGGAGTGAAAGGGAAGGTACTCCATTGGATAAAGGAGTACCTAAGCAACAGGAGACAACGAGTCTGTGTGAGGGGTGAAGTCTCAGATTGACGAGACGTTACAAGTGGAGTCCCGCAGGGGTCAGTCCTTGGACCTATACTGTTTCTGGTATATGTAAATGATCTCCCAGAGGGTATAGATTCGTTCCTCTCAATGTTTGCCGACGATGCAAAAATTATGAGGAGGATTGAAACAGAGGATGATAGTAGGAGGCTACAAGATGACCTAGATAGACTGAGTGAATGGTCCAACAAATGGCTGTTGAAGTTCAACCCAAGTAAATGCAAAGTAATGAAACTAGGCAGTGGAAAAAGGAGGCCAGACACAGGATACAGAATAGGTGATGAAGTACTTAATGAAACAGAGAGAAAGATCTAGGAGTTGATATCACACCAAACTTGTCTCCTGAAGCCCACATAAAGAGAATAACGTCTGCGGCATATGCGAGGCTGGCTAACATCAGAACGGCGTTCAGAAACCTGTGTAAGAAATCATTCAGAATCTTGTACACCACATATGTAAGACCAATCCTGGAGTACGCGGCCCCAGCATGGAGCCCGTACCTTGTCAAGCACAAGACGAAGCTGGAAAAAGTCCAAAGGTATGCTACTAGACTAGTCCCAGAACTAAGAGGCATGAGTTATGAGGAAAGGCTGCGGGAAATGCAACTTACGATACTGGAAGACAGAAGAGTAAGGCGGGACATGATCACAACCTACAAAATCCTCAGGGGAATTGACCGGGTAAACAAGGATGAACTATTCAACACTGGAGGGGCGCGAACAAGGGGACACAGGTGGAAGCTGAGTACCCAAATGAGCCACAGAGACATTAGAAAGAACTTTTTCAGTGTCAGAGTAGTTAGTAAATGGAATGCACTAGGAAGTGATGTGGTGGAGGCTGACTCCATACACAGTTTCAAATGTAGATATGATAGAGCCCAGTAGGCTCAGGAATCTGTACACCAGTTGATTGACAGTTGAGAGGCGGGACCAAAGAGCCAAAGCTCAACCCCCGCAAGCACAATTAGGTGAGTACAATTAGGTGAGTACACAATTTTCAATCACACACACAGCGACTTCAATCGCAGAAGGATTGACTGGGAGAACAAGGAACCGCATGGAGGCGAGGGTACGTGGAGAGCTAAATTATTGGAGGTGGTGACTAGAAACTTTTTAACCCAGCATGTCAGAGAACCCACAAGGATGAGAGGAAATGACGAACCAGCGAGACTCGACCTGGTCTTCACTCTGAACGACTCCGACATAAGAGAAATCGGTTTTGAGGACCCAGTAGGAATGAGCGACCACACTGTACTGGTGTTTGAGTACCTGATTGAAGAAAGGTTATTGAACTCGAGGAGTGATACCGAAACCAAAAGACTCGTCTTCCAGTGTCGTAAGGTGCATTTCCCGCAGCCTTTCCTCGTAACTCATGCCTCTTAGTTCTGGTACTAGTCTAGTGGCATACCTTTGGACTTTTTCCAGCTTCGACTTGTGCTTGACAAGGTACGGGCTCCATGCTGGGGCTGCATACTCCAGGATTGGTCTTACATATGTGGTGTACAAGATTCTGAATGATTCCTTACACAGGTTCCTGAACGCTGTTCTGATGTTAGCCAGCCTCGCATATGCCGCAGATGTTATCCTTTTTATGTGGGCTTCAGGAGACAGGTTTGGTGTGATATCAACTCCTAGATCTTTCTCTCTGTCCGTTTCATTAAGTACTTCATCTCCTATTCTGTATCCTGTGTCTGGCCTCCTGTTTCCACTGCCTAGTTTCATTACTTTGCATTTACTCGGGTTGAACTTCAACAGCCATTTGTTGGACCATTCACTCAGTCTGTCTAGGTCGTCTTGTAGCCTCCTACTATCGTCCTCAGTTTCAATCCTCCTCATAATTTTTGCATCATCGGCAAACATTGAGAGAAACGATTCTATACCCTCTGGGAGATCATTTACATATATCAGAAACAGTATAGGTCCAAGGACTGACCCCTGCGGGACTCCACTCGTAACGTCTCGCCAATCTGAGACCTCACCCCTCACACTGACTCTTTGTCTCCTGTTGCTTAGGTACTCCTGTATCCAACGGAGTACCTTCCCTTTCACTCCAGCCTGCATCTCCAGCTTTTTCACTAGTCTCTTGTGTGGCACTGTATCAAAGGCTTTCTGACAATCCAAAAATATGCAGTCTGCCCACCCTTCTCTTTCTTGCCTTATTTTTGTTGCCTGGTCGTAGAATTCAAGTAACCCTGTGAGGCAGGACCTGCCATCCCTGAATCCATGTTGGTGCTGTGTTACAAAGTTCTTTCGCTCCAGGTGCTCCACTAGCTTTCTTCGCACAATCTTCTCCATCAGCTTGCATGGTATGCAGGTTAGGGACACTGGCCTGTAATTCAGTGCCTCCTGTCTATCCCCTTTCTTGTATATCGGGACTACATTAGCTGCTTTCCAAATTTCTGGCAGTTCCCCTGTTGCCAGAGATTTGTTATACACTATGGAGAGTGGTAGGCACAGTTCTTCTGCTCCTTCCTTAAGTATCCAGGGAGAGATTCCATCTGGGCCTATAGCCTTTGTCACATCCAACTCTAGTAAACACTTTCTTACTTCCCCGCTTGTAATCTCAAACTCTTCCAGTGGTTCCTGGTTAGCTATCCCCTCTCTTAACTCTGGGATTTCTCCTTGTTCTAGGGTGAAGACCTCTTGGAATTTCTTATTCAGTTCCTCACATACTTCCTTGTCGTTTGTAGTGAATCCTTCTGCCCCTATCCTTAATTTCATAACCTGTTCCTTTACTGTTGTTTTTCTCCTGATGTGGCTATGCAGCAATTTAGGCTGAGTCTTTGCCTTGCTTGCGATGTCGTTTTCGTATTGTCTTTCCGCCTCTCTTCTCATCCTGACATATTCATTCCTGGCATTCTGGTATCTTTCTCTGCTCTCCAGTGTCCTGTGTGTGTGTGTGTGTGTGTGTGTGTGTGTGTGTGTGTGTGTGTGTGTGTGTGTGTGTGTGTGTGTGTGTGTGTGTGTGTGTGTGGTGTGTGTGTGGTGTGTGTGTGGTGTGTGTGTGTTTATTTGTCTCTGCAGAATCGAGCTATTAGCTCTTGGACCCCGCCTTTCTAATTTATTTTTCCTCTATTATATCTACTACATATATTTCTCTCTAACACACGCGCGCACACATACATCCCCAGGAAGAAGCTGTCTAACACCCATGTATCTATTTACTGCTTGGTGAACAGGGGCACCAGGGTGAAAGAAACTATGTCCATCTGTTTCTGCCACTGCCGGGGTCGAACCCGGGCCTTTAGGACTACAACCCTAGAGCGCTGTCCACTCCACCGCGTTCCTGTACCCACCAGAGTAAAAGGAGTTCTGGAGACCGAGCCGCCTCTAATCTGCTATTCTTTCATAAGTACATCAGACCTCAACAGTAGCAAATATTGATTTTCCGGAAGGAACACAACAAGTGGGATATGCAGATGATGTCCTAATACAAGCTCCCACCTTGGGAAAAATTAAACAGTCCATTGAACTCCTTGGAAGGAAATGTATTGAGCTCGGTTTCACTCTCCACAAACAAGACGAAGGCATACTCCCATCACAAGCGGAGACAAAATGAAGAACTACAAATTAATGGTGTAACACTTGAATGGGTTGACCACTATCGGTATCTTGGCGTCACTGTCGGCTCTAACAAGGGGAAGAAAGAGGAGCTCAATCAACTCATAGGAACATGCAAAAGTCGACTCAGGGCACTGAAAGCTATGACCTGGAATGAACATGGAGCCTCTATTGCCGTGTTTAAAATGATGTACACAGCCTATGTGCGCTCCGTCATAGACTATGCCGCACCAGTTCTGTGCACCTACTCCCAAAGCAATATGAAAAAGTTCGAAAGCATTCAGAATGAAGCCATGACAATCATTCTTGGAGTTCCAAGAACTGCCAAAACGTCCAATCTACGAGAGGAGTTGCCCCGGAGGAGGAGTTGGTGGGAGCCGGTCGGCCGAGCGGACAGCACGCTGGACTTGTGATCCTGTGGTCCTGGGTTCGATCCCAGGCGCCGGCGAGAAACATTGGGCAGAGTTTCTTTCACCCTAAGCCCCTGTTACCTAGCAGTAAAATAGGTACCTGGGTGTTAGTCAGCTGTCAGGGGCTGCTTCCTGGGGGTGGAGGCCTGGTCGAGGACCGGGCCGCGGGGAAACTAAAAAGCCCCGAAATCATTTCAAGATAACCTCGAGAAGAAGATAACCGCCCCTCCCCAGTGTTAAAAGCAGAGTTAAGGAGCTGAATGTTAAGCTTGCAATTAGGATAGCCAGAGATCCCCATTACAATGATATTGCTTAGAAAAACCCGAGTTCTGTGCTATTTTCAGGGGGAAACAGGAGAAGCAAAAAATGGCATCACAGATCAGTCTGCTACCTCGAAGAACTTCACCTGCTTGAGCAAGCCCGTGAGCTCCTGCCTGTAGAGAGGTTACCTCCCTGGGAGGATGACTCATGCAAGATCATCATCAATGAAATGGCAATGAAAAAATCCAACATGATACCACAAGAAATGAGGCACAAGTATCTCGAGGAAATTTATAAAGAAGCCGGAGATGAACTAGATCAAATTTACACTGACGGGTCATCTAATCCTGTCACTGGCAGGGCTGGTGCAGCATACACGGTAATTAAGGATAATGCTTTCCAACGCAGAAATGAAGAAAAATCACGTATTGAGAACTACGCCTCTTCAACGCAAGCAGAGCTAACTGCCATTGTTATGGCGTTAAGGTTTCTTGAACGGAAGACAAATGGTGCAGTGATTTGCACCGATTCAAAAGCAGCACTTCAAAGCCTAAGTAAAAATCGGGCAGAAAATCTTGCAATAGTCGCTGAAATTAAGAGAGCTGTGAGAGTACTTACCAATCAGGGAAGAGTCATCAAGTTTCTGTGGATCCCCTCCCATGTTGGGATATGTGGAAATGAACGAGCAGATGTGCTGGCTGCTGAAGGAGACCATATTGAATACTTCATACTCAAGACTCTTCTACAAATTAGAGGAATTGTCAGGCAACATCACCGTGACAAGGTAACTGAGGAAAGGAGGATAGAAGCACAAACCAGTGAATCTATACGATGGTACAACATGGTTGCAGCTGGCAATCCCAATCATTATGGCCGAAGAGGAGGAGGACGAGGGAGAGAATCAGTTATAGCGAGAATCCGTCTTGGATACAAATATCCATGGAAATACGGAATGGAAACAACTATTGATCAGCGAAGTTGCAGAATCTGTGGTGAGAGTGACGGACACCGCCTTGACCACTATCTACGTGAATGTGATCACCTGAGAGACATTAGAAGTATGTGTAGAATAATAAACCCAACATTGTTTGAGTTCGGAAAACACTATTCGTCAAATATTGATACTGTTCTTAAAAGATTCCCCCATTTTGCACCCGCAAGATAACGTAAGCTTTTAAAGGTTGACAGATGTTAATCTTCTTGTTTGAGGAGCTGTTCACTTGAGACAGTTAAGCAAGTCCCAGCTGTGTCTGGGTACAAGTGACTGGATGAAGAACCCAGCAGGTTTTCTTCCCTTCGGGGAGTGTTGTACATGCTGCTATGGCGGTATGTCCACTCACCATTATACCCCCATCAGTGTAAAACAAATGTATAACACTGACATTTTGAGATGTATAATATTAGAAGCTATTGACAGTCATCTTCAAATTCTCAAACCGACTGAATCCTATGCCTTTACTGATGGCTCTGTGCAGTTAGGCACTGGTAGAACAGATTGTGCATGCGCAGTATATAAAGGGAATGAAATGATCATGTCTAGTACACAGAGATTGAACAACTGGGCAAGCACGACACAGACTGAGCTATTGGGCATTTATCGAGGCACTGAATACCTTAAGCTCAATGGTGGTGGAGTTATTTTCTGTGACTCTAAAAGTGCTCTGCAGTCCTTAAATAACCCATCACAATGTATGTTGGAAGTAGCTTGTAATATTAAATGGAATGGAATTTTTGCCAATGATAATAATGTAGCACAACTATAAATATAAACTAAAGATAGAAACATTAATAATGTAACCCGGCACATTGGTCCACCATATATTACAGTACCACTAATGGTTTACACCGGAACCAAAGGTATCCAACAAGGAAATGCTACACAGGATTAATATCGCTGCCACCATCTGCCTTATCCATTTACTATATCAAGCAACGAGGCAAGAAACATTGCTCGACTTGGAGAGTACTTTCTAAGAAAACATTGAATATGACTTTCGACTATCTAATGCAGTTATTAGAAACACACACATTAAGGAAATTAATTCAGATTTAGAAGAACTAAGAAATGCCCAGAAACCTGAAAGCTGCAGCATTAAAAGCTATGACAAGTTTTGTAATAATAGGTATTGTATGGTCAGCACAGTCAGTATTGTATTGTATGGTCCACCGGACCAGGCAATGTGATGTAGTCATTGCGCGAATTCGCCTTGGCTATAGGCATATCTGGCAGGTTAGTGAGGCTGAGCCACTACCACCGTATACCAGAATACTCAGATTGTAAACTCTGTGATAAACCTTTAATGCATTCACTAGAACACTATATTGTTGAATGTCAAACCGTAAAGGACTTTAGACCTCCTGGCCTCTTGTACCACCAACTGTGTAACTATTTTATTGACTCAGGTGTTCTGGACGACATCCTAACAATTTATCCAAAATTTGCTTGTCCATTTTAAAGAATGAAGAACAATTTTTATTTTTATTTATATTACAGTACTTCCAAGCTGCATCACTTATGAACCCATCCCTGCCCTTGTGTGGCAGTGCACAATAGAAAGTTGTTTTCACATATCCATACATTAAAACATTGATTGTAACCGTGATATATATGTGCTTCAGCCTACAGTTTAGACCTATTGTCTTGTGTATGACCCTCTGTCCTGCATGACAGTGAATACTAGCATTATCCTCACTTTAATAAGACTATCAAAATCCTCATATTAGGCAAAATTGTAATTAATTTTGTCAATAACATGTTAACAATAATAAATAATCACAAGACGAGTGGCGTTGCCCAATAAACTCGCCCCTCGGGGCAAAAATAAAAATTTTCCTCAACAGTAGGTAAATTGTTCCAGTTATTTTTCAGCACTCTGCTTGTCTCTCCTATTCTTAAGTCGTCCCAAGGTAGTAACTGCAGTTACTTCAGACTCTAATGCTTAGCTCAACACAATTAAATCGAAATAAGTCTATTTTGGTGTTATATTGTCGGGGGCAAGAAGTCCCCCGACGTTACCTGTCTCCCTACGTCAACTAGGAACCTTCTGCAGGATGCCACCTACAACAGTTGCCTATCACCGGATACCTATTCCAGGTAAACAAAAAACATGAAATAAAAATAAATATCCATAAATGTCGCTCTTGCCACGGGAGTCGAACCTGGGACCTATTGACTATGCACCTGTCGACATGTTCACAGACGAGCGGCGTGAGCCCTGGCCCCATTAACATGTTAATCACCCTTTTTAATCGTATTTGTTTTTAATTGATTTGTTTGGTCTGCAACTTGCTGTGCTTTCACAAACAAAGTCATTGGAAATAAATTATAAGAGGCATTACAACGTTTGAGTTTTATTTCAAGAATGAATATTGGGATACGTCTCTTACCTTCGCGAATGTCCTCATCTATCGCAACGTTTCTCATTTCTTGTTCACATTCCTCATTAACTTGTAACAGAATTTTCTCACACATTTAATTGCTTCTGATATCGTTCATTTCTCACTGCTTAAAAAAATTTCCACGTATTTACTATTTGTATTTATTATTTGTGTCTGCAGAATCGAGCTGTTAGCTCTTGGACCCCGCCTTTCTAGCCAATCTATTTTTTTCTCTATTTCTACTACACATATTTCTCTCTAATACACGCGCACAACACATACACCCCCAGAAGCAGCTCGTAGCAGCTGTCTAACTCCCAGGTACCTATTTACTGCTAGGTAACAGGGGGCATCAGGGTGAAAGAAACTCTGCCCATTTGTTTCCGCCTCGGTCAGGTATCGAACCCGGGCCCTTACCACTACGACCCCCGAACGTTGTCCACTCAGCCTAGAGGCCCGCTGTGAGTGAGTCTGCCCCCCCCCTCTCTCTCTCTCTCTCTCTCTCTCTCTCTCGTGTCAAGTGGCAGCTTCAAGTGGTGGTTGGGACGGTGGGGCGGCTCTGCGAGTGTCAGCTTCCATGGACTGTGATGACCCACAAGGTGCAGACGGTGGTGGGGCAGGGGGGGGGGGGTGGATGCCAGTGAGGGAGTTGGCTCAGATGATGGGTGTGGGAGGCTGGGAGGAAGGTGGACAAATATTGAGGAGAAAGAGAGAGAGGGAGAATGAGAGAACGTTGAACTATGGGGGTGAGAGAGAAGAATCGAGAGATGTAAATGAAGAAAGGGGCACACAAAATGCGAGAAAATTGGTTGGAGATATATAGGAGATGTAGAGAAGGTTGTATATGGAAAGGGATTGAAATGTTTATAAGAATCTTCTTAAGACGTCAGAATGAGATCACTCGCGCCAAAATAATCTAATTCAAGCCAAACATATTGTCCCAAAGTGTATTATAAGTCATGACCTACAACACAATACATCGTGTCTGTGTCCGGGACTGAAGCACCGAGGCATCACTGAAGCACCGTGGCATCACTGAAGCACCGAGGCATCACTGAAGTACCGATGCATCACTGAAGCACCGTGACATCACAAGCACCGTGGCATCACTGAAGAACCGTGACATCACTGAAGCACCGTGATATGACTGACGCACCGTGGCATCAATGAAGCACCGTGACATCACTGAAGCACCGTAGCATCACTGAAGCACCGTGACATCACTGGAGCAACGTAGCATCATTGAAGCACCGTGGCATCACTGAAGCACCGTAGCATCACTATGCACTGTAGCATCACTGAAGCACCGGGGCATCACTGAAGCACCATGACATCACTGAAGCACCGTAGCATCACTGAAGCACCGTTACATCACTGAAGCACCGTAGCATCACTGAAGCACCGTGACATCACTGAAGCACCGTGACATCACTGTAGCACCGTGGCATCACTGAAACATCGTAGCATCACTGAAGCACCGTGACATCACTGAAGCACCGTAGCATCACTGAAGCACCGTAGCATCACTGAAGCACTGTGGCATCATTGAAGCACCGTGACATCACTGAAGCACCGTGTCATCCCTGAAGCACCGTGGCATCACTGAAGCACCGTGGCATCACTGAAGCACCGTGGCATCACTGAAGCACTGTGACATCACTGAAGCACCGTGACATCACTGAACCACCGTGACATCACTGAAGCACCGTGACATCACTGAAGCACCGTGGCATCACTGAAGCACCGTGGCATCACTGAAGCACCGTGACATCACTGTAGCACCGTAGCATCACTGAAGCACCGGGGCATCAGTGAAGCACCGTGGCAACATTGAAGCATCGTGGNCTCCCACCAGCTCTCCCACCAACTCTCCCTGCAGCTCTCCCGCCAGCTCTCCCACCAGCTCTCCCACCAGCTCTCCCACCAACTCTCCCTGCAGCTCTCCCACCAACTCTCCCACCAGCTCTCCCACCAGCTCTCCCACCAACTCTCCCGCCAGCTCTCCCACCAACTCTCCCACCACTCTCCCTGCAGCTCTCCCACCAGCTCTCCCACCAGCTCTCCCACCAGCTCTCCCACCAGCTCTCCCACCAGCTCTCCCACCAGCTCTCCCTGAAGCTCTCCCACCAGCTCTCCCACCAACTCTCCCACCAACTCTCCCTGCAGCTCTCCCACCAGCTCTCCCACCAGCTCTCCCACCAGCTCTCCCACCAGCTCTCCCACCAGCTCTCCCACCAGCTCTCCCACCAGCTCTCCCACCAGCTCTCCCTGAAGCTCTCCCACCAGCTCTCCCACCAGCTCTCCCACCAGCTCTCCCACCAGCTCTCCCACCAGCTCTCCCACCAGCTCTCCCTGAAGCTCTCCCACCAGCTCTCCCGCCAGCTCTCCTCCGTATACTGACACGTGGAGGCCGGGCGACCCTCCAGCCTCTCCTACCTTGCGTCCTCTGGCAGGTTAGGATAAGGGCACGTTAGTACGACAGTTTCTTGACGTTGGGGCACCTGAGGAGGACGGGCTGGGGGCTGACAGTCAGGAAACATGGGAACAATGTGGCACAACAGTGATATGATTTCCAATTGTTGGGGACAGGAAGCCTGCTTATTGTCGAGGTTGTTGCTTATTGTTGAAGTATAGGCTGGGTGCTCCTAGGATAAAACCCACAACAGTCGTGTAAATACAAGGTATGTGTTCACTGCTCGGTGAACAGAGGCATTAGGTACAGAATGAAAACAATGCTAAGGTACAACATTTTAGAACCTCTACTATATTTAATATACATGAATAACTTGCTAAATATTTCATTCTTATACCGATGTATTGTATAGTAAACAATGATTCAAAAAGTCCACTCATGGATGTCCACCAATAAGCTCGCAATGGACAAAAAAAAACTACATTTTATTTGGGAGGAAATCATTTAACCAAACTGTCCTCCAAATGAACAATACAAAATACTGAGAGTAAAACCGAGGGACGATTCATATGCTTAAACACTGACAAGAAACTTCGACACATAAACAAGAAAGCATCCAAAACTCTTGGCTTATCTTTAAGAAATTCCGCTTACATATCCCCCCCCCCTCCTCTGTATCCCGTGCAACCTACAGCACTCGTGTACAAGGTTCACGAGTGCCTTGTACCTTGCAGTTACCCAAGATAACTACCCTACACAAATTCTGTTTTCAGACAACATATTGCCTCTCAGTTCGAATCCCTTGCAAAGCCTTATTCCTTGGTACTAACCCTGATTTGATGCTCTTCCAAGCGGATGCAACAGTACTCATGGAAATCATTCCAGAAATAAGTTTGCCATTGATATTCCCAGATTTAGACTAAATGTATGAGAACTGTGCAAATGAAGGCTCCAGTATGATAACTTCCTATAAAAGTAAACCAAACAAATGCTCAGTGTCTACTCCATTCAAATGTTGATATAATTCCATCAACATAATTTCAAAAGAATTATGGAATTATCTTTTTCAAAACAAATATAATCCTGTCAATATAATTTCTCATTATCACAGTCTTATCCTATTATTAATGTTATTTACTGTCATTTTGGTAACTATTAAATGGTGCAAGTTCCTCAATGTCTTCGTTACTGTCGTCGGTTATATTTCTTTGACTGTTCCCATCAGAATGCCGGCGGGTTGATGGGCAAATAGCCTCAGTTACCATCAGCTTTTGTCCGGTCGTGATGGTCAAGTGGATAAGGTGTCCTGTACACCAGTTGCATTGTGCTCCTGGCAGTATGGGTTCGAGTCACTTCTGGGGTGTGAGTTTTCAGTTGCATATAGTCCTGGGGACCATTCAGACTTGTTCGCATATATATATATATATATATATATATATATATATATATATATATATATATATATATATATATATATATATATAAAGAGGAGAGCAAAGTGAATGGAGGAGAGATATAGGAACCTGGCTCTCTAAACTAACCAGTGCGTTTAATGTCATGTCCCCGCAAGATAAACTGGTTCCTTTTTGTCAGGAGAACCTGTTCGTGTTGATTATATATCGCCTTTTATGCTCCACGGAACAAATAATTTACTTGAAGATGTATACTTACATTCATATTGCACACCAACATTTTGCTTGCAGATGAATGACTGCAATAATATTGCACATAAATTTCGTTGATAAACACTTGTTTTTTCCCCTTCATTTAACCTCGAAAAGTGTCATGCCTTGAGTGTCAAGTGTAAATAATACTCGCCCTTCAGTTTTAAATGTATATAGTACTCGCAGGATAAAAACAGGTGCGTTTTAAGTAAATTAAATGCAAACATTCATACGTAGACACAAGTAAAAAGTTTGAAAACCTGCTTCAGAAGATACCTGTCAACACTTTCTATAGTTCTCCTCCTCCCCAAGCCCAGCCTGCAGTCACACTGCTTGTGGTGACTTGATCCGCCAGGCTGTTTGTTGCAGGAGTCCGTCGGTCCCATATACCTATGGCAACCAGGCGGGCCCGGCGCTTCCTGAAGGAACTTATCCAATTGTTTGTTAAAAAAAAGTCTCCTTCCATCCCAGTATTATTTCTCAGATGTGGTGGGATGAGGTCGACTCATCCCACCACATCTGTACTTTTGACTTGTACTGGCTACAAGTACCCAGTACTTGGGTACTGCTCTGTACTTTCCTGCCATGGCAGGGAAGTACAGAGCAGTACCCAAAGCAGGAAAGTATAGAGCAGTACTCAAGGCAGGAAAGTACAGCGCAGTATTGAAGGCAAGAAAGTATCACAGGAAATTGTTTTTTCTTTTAGGGTTAAGTTGTGGTATTTTGGATGAGTTAGGATAAGACAAAATTGGACTTAATTTCATACACCCGATTTTGTCCTAACTCCGGGGAAAGGGAGCTGTAACACCCATGACCCCCCCCCCTAGAGTTCACACCCAGGGAAGCCTTCTCCAAGAGGTCAGCCCAGATGACCTCCGGAGTATCTTGTATGTTGTTTAAAAAAAATTCCTGGGTTAGTCTTAGTCAACATAGTTTCAAGTAGGTAATATTTCATGATACCCTTGTCAAACAGGGTAATGGAGTAGACCCCAGATCCTTATGTGTAAACATACATGGATTTCCCCCTTTTAGCCAGGTCAGAGGTTAGTCACACATGTAATTAATAACTCCTCTCTTGAACAGTGTATGGTGAATGTCAAACAAGTTTAATAAAAATTCTTGAGTGTTTGTGCACGTGTGGCCGACCTCTTATTTCTTGGTGTAGGTAGCACAATAAATCTTCCCCCCCCCCCTTCAAATGCTGCCAGTTTGCTTACCACACTAGAGATAATGCTTGCATTTTGAATTTAAAACAAATTACAAAATTAATTGAACAATCAGTTCTCTGAATAATCTGATAAAGCTATCACAAACATGTAAGCTTTTAATCATAAAATTTACCATTTCAATTTACCAACATTTCAAGTTATGAGTGTAATGCTTATCTTAGCATCTGAAAACTTAAAAGCTTTATATATACAAAAATAAAACATTTGTATTTCATACAATCCAGGTGGTATCATTGTATAAAAAAATGTATTCATTACATAACCACCATACAAATGTATTATACATACTGTCCAATTACAGCAATTTAAGCAGCCAGAATCTTTACTGAGTACAATAAATAAACATGCACACAAACTACTATTGCTGCACACTTTCTAAACACAAAGGGCACAAGAGTCCATAACAGACTTAAAAGGTATTGTATAGAAAGCCAATTTACTACTACAGGACTCAGTACTTGAGTGCAGAGTAGGACCATAGCTCTTTAATGTATGTGAATGACCTTGCAGAGGGAGTGAGCTCGTACATGTCTAAACTTTCAGACAATGCCAAGTGGATGAGGAGAGTAAAACAAAAAAAATGATGACTGCAGGGAGATTCAAGAAGACCCTGACAAACCTCAGCGTTCAATCCCCGACCGTCCAAGTGGTTGGGCACCATTCCTTTCCCCCGTCCCATCCCAAATCCTTATCCTGGCCCCTTCCCAGTGCTATACAGTTGTAATGGCTTGGCGCTTTCCCTTGATAATTCCTTCCTTCCTTCCCCCCCCCCCTCTTGGGGTAGTATATAGAGGTACTGTAGAGACAGTGGAACAGAGTACAGGGCACCGGGATCGAGAGCGGGTCTGTGAAGAACATCTCAGCCAGGGAGAGACAGAGGTCTTAAGGTAATGTGTGTGGTCTCTGAAGTTTTGTTCCATGTCCAAATTTCTTAACTTTTGGCCAGTGTTAGAGTAGGATTTATAAGTGGTGATTAGCATAATTTTGTTCTCAATAAACTCGTGTTAATTTCCCGTCTGTGTCAATTGTTGAATCCTCTTAGCCTTTTGGATATAGTGGGCTGACAGCCGTCCCATAATTAATGACATTTATAGAAAGTACTCTCCAAGTCAAGCAATGTTTCTTGCCTCGTTGCGTTGTCTTAATGGTCAAGGCAGATGGTGGCAGCGTATTTAATCCTGTGTAGCATTTCCTTGTTGGCAATGTACCTTTGGTTCCGGTGTAACCATCATATGTCAGCTCATATTACAGTGTTCAATAACAGTGTTACCAAGTGCAACTGATCAGGAAGTGTTACTCAGGATAAGTAGTAGTGATTACATTATTAGTTTAGTAGTGTTATACTATAGAGGTGTCACAATGGTGGCATTTTACTCAGGTGATACATTCTATTACGCGGGTGTTACAGCAGTACCCAAGGCAGGAAAGTACAGAGCAGTACTCAAGGCAGAAAGTACAGAGCAGTACTCAAGGCAGGAAAGTACAGAGCAGTACCCAAGGCAGGAAAGTACAGAGCAGTACTCAAGGCAGGAAAGTACAGAGCAGTACTCAAGGCAGGAAAGTACAGAGCAGTACTCAAGGCAGGAAAGTACAGAGCAGTACTCAAGGCAGGAAAGTACAGAGCAGTACTCAAGGCAGGAAAGTACAGAGCAGTACCCAAGGCAGGAAAGTACAGAGCAGTACCCAAGGCAGGAAAGTACAGAGCAGTACTCAAGGCAGGAAAGTACAGAGCAGTACTCAAGGCAGGAAAGTACAGGGCAGTATTCAAGGCAGAGTACAAAGCAGTACTCAAGGCAGGAAAGTACAGAGCAGTACTCAAGGCAGGAAAGTACAGAGCAGTACTCAAGGCAGGAAAGTACAGAGCAGTACCCAAGGCAGGAAAGTACAGAGCAGTACTCAAGGCAGGAAAGTACAGAGCAGTACTCAAGGCAGGAAAGTACAGAGCAGTACTCAAGGCAGGAAAGTACAGAGCAGTACTCAAGGCAGGAAAGTACAGAGCAGTATCAAGGCAGGAAAGTACAGAGCAATACTCAAGGCAGGAAAGTACGAGAAAAACCCGTAGGAGCAGTGATGAGGGTTCGAACCCAATGCGGTGGGTGTTCCCCCACACACGCTTCTAGCAACTACACCACGACATGGTATAAAGATGGCAACCTGGAGTTCTACTGAACCCACAAGGATTTCCTGAGGCTTCCAATGAATTCAGAACCCCCATGCACTCTGGCTCCCTCATCACCCCCCCCC
>WNGS01072847.1:16516183-16527494 GCA_020271785.1 Procambarus virginalis
AGCTCTCCCACCAGCTCTCCCACCAGCTCTCCCACCAGCTCTCCCACCAGCTCTCCCGCCAGCTCTCCCACCAGCTCTCCCTGCTGCTCTCCCACCAGCTCTCCCACCAGCTCTCCCGCCAGCTGTCCCGCCAGCTCTCCCTGCAGCTCTCCCACCAGCTCTCCCGCCAGCTCTCCCACCAGCTCTCCCTGCTGCTCTCCCACCAGCTCTCCCACCAGCTCTCCCACCAGCTCTCCCACCAGCTCTCCCACCAGCTCTCCCACCAGCTCTCCCTGCAGCTCTCCCACCAGCTCTCCCACCAGCTCTCCCGCCAGCTCTCCCACCAGCTCTCCCTGCAGCTCTCCCACCAACTCTCCCACCAGCTCTCCCACCAGCTCTCCCACCAGCTCTCCCACCAGCTCTCCCACCAGCTCTCCCACCAGCTCTCCCTGCAGCTCTCCCACCAGCTCTCCCACCAGCTCTCCCACCAGCTCTCCCACCAGCTCTCCCTGCAGCTCTCCCTGCAGCTCTCCCACCAGCTCTCCCACCAGCTCTCCCTGCAGCTCTCCCACCAGCTCTCCCACCAGCTCTCCCTGCAGCTCTCCCGCCAGCTCTCCCACCAGCTCTCCCTGCAGCTCTCCCACCAGCTCTCCCACCAGCTCTCCCGCCAACTCTCCCACCAACTCTCCCTGAAGCTCTCCCACCAGCTCTCCCACCAGCTCTCCCTGCAGCTCTCCCTGCAGCTCTCCCACCAGCTCTCCCACCAGCTCTCCCACCAGCTCTCCCACCAGCTCTCCCACCAGCTCTCCCTGCAGCTCTCCCTGCAGCTCTCCCACCAGCTCTCCCACCAGCTCTCCCTGCAGCTCTCCCACCAGCTCTCCCACCAGCTCTCCCTGCAGCTCTCCCGCCAGCTCTCCCACCAGCTCTCCCTGCAGCTCTCCCACCAGCTCTCCCACCAGCTCTCCCGCCAACTCTCCCACCAACTCTCCCTGAAGCTCTCCCACCAGCTCTCCCACCAGCTCTCCCACCAACTCTCCCGCCAGCTCTCCCACCAGCTCTCCCACCAGCTCTCCCGCCAGCTCTCCCGCCAGCTCTCCCACCAGCTCTCCCGCCAGCTCTCCCACCAGCTCTCCCACTAGCTCTCCCACCAGCTCTCCCTGCAGCTCTCCCTGCAGCTCTCCCACCAGCTCTCCCTGCAGCTCTCCCACCAGCTCTCCCACCAGCTCTCCCACCAGCTCTCCCTGCAGCTCTCCCACCAGCTCTCCCTGCAGCTCTCCCACCAGCTCTCCCTGCAGCTCTCCCACCAGCTCTCCCTGCAGCTCTCCCACCAGCTCTCCCTGAAGCTCTCTCACCAGCTCTCCCACCAGCTCTCCCTGCAGCTCTCCCACCAACTCTCCCGCCAGCTCTCCCACCAACTCTCCCTGAAGCTCTCCCGCCAGCTCTCCCGCCAGCTCTCCTCCGTATACTGACACGTGGAGGCCGGGCGACCCTCCAGCCTCTCCTACCTTGCGTCCTCTGGCAGGTTAGGATAAGGGCACGTTAGTACGACAGTTTCTTGACGTTGGGGCACCTGAGGAGGACGGCGCTGGGGGCTGACAGTCAGGAAACATGGGAACAATGTGGCACAACAGTGATATGATTTCCAATTGTTGGGGACAGGAAGCCTGCTTATTGTCGAGGTTGTTGCTTATTGTTGAAGTATAGGCTGGGTGCTCCTAGGATAAAACCCACAACAGTCGCATAAATACAAGGTATGTGTTCACTGCTCGGTGAACAGAGGCATTAGGTACAGAATGAAAACAATGCTAAGGTACAACATTTTAGAACCTCTACTATATTTAATATACATGAATAACTTGCTAAATATTTCATTCTTATACCGATGTATTGTATAGTAAACAATGATTCAAAAAGTCCACTCATGGATGTCCACCAATAAGCTCGCAATGGACAAAAAAAAACTACATTTTATTTGGGAGGAAATCATTTAACCAAACTGTCCTCCAAATGAACAATACAAAATACTGAGAGTAAAACCGAGGGACGATTCATATGCTTAAACACTGACAAGAAACTTCGACACATAAACAAGAAAGCATCCAAAACTCTTGGCTTATCTTTAAGAAATTCCGCTTACATATCCCCCCCCCCTCCTCTGTATCCCCGTGCAGCCTACAGCACTCGTGTACAAGGTTCACGAGTGCCTTGTACCTTGCAGTTACCTAAGATAACTACCCTAGACAAATTCTGTTTTCAGACAACATATTGCCTCTCAGTTCGAATCCCTTGCAAAGCCTTATTCCTTGGTACTAACCCTGATTTGAAGCTCTTCCAAGCGGATGCAACAGTACTCATGGAAATCATTCCAGAAATAAGTTTGCCATTGATATTCCCAGATTTAGACTAAATGTATGAGAACTGTGCAAATGAAGGCTCCAGTATGATAACTTCCTATAAAAGTAAACCAAACAAATGCTCAGTGTCTACTCCATTCAAAAGTTGATATAATTCCATCAACATAATTTCAAAAGAATTATGGAATTATCTTTTTCAAAACAAATATAATCCTGTCAATATAATTTCTCATTATCACAGTCTTATCCTATTATTAATGTTATTTACTGTCATTTTGGTAACTATTAAATGGTGCAAGTTCCTCAATGTCTTCGTTACTGTCGTCGGTTATATTTCTTTGACTGTTCCCATCAGAGTGCCGGCGGGTTGATGGGCAAATAGCCTCAGTTACCATCAGCTTTTGTCCGGTCGTGATGGTCAAGTGGATAAGGTGTCCTGTACACCAGTTGCATTGTGCTCCTGGCAGTATGGGTTCGAGTCACTTCTGGGGTGTGAGTTTTCAGTTGCATATAGTCCTGGGGACCATTCAGACTTGTTCGCATATATATATATATATATATATATATATATATATATATATATATATATATATGCAAACAAGCCTGAATGGTCCCCAGGACTAGATACAACTGAAAAAACATATATATATATATATATATATATATATATATATATATATATATAATATATATATATATATATAAATATATATAAAGAGGAGAGCAAAGTGAATGGAGGAGAGATATAGGAACCTGGCTCTCTAAACTAACCAGTGCGTTTAATGTCATGTCCCCGCAAGATAAACTGGTTCCTTTTTGTCAGGAGAACCTGTTCGTGTTGATTATATATCGCCTTTTATGCTCCACGGAACAAATAATTTACTTGAAGATGTATACTTACATTCATATTGCACACCAACATTTTGCTTGCAGATGAATGACTGCAATAATATTGCACATAAATTTCGTTGATAAACACTTGTTTTTTCCCCTTCATTTAACCTCGAAAAGTGTCATGCCTTGAGTGTCAAGTGTAAATAATACTCGCCCTTCAGTTTTAAATGTATATAGTACTCGCAGGATAAAAACAGGTGCGTTTTAAGTAAATTAAATGCAAACATTCATACGTAGACACAAGTAAAAAGTTTGAAAACCTGCTTCAGAAGATACCTGTCAACACTTTCTATAGTTCTCCTCCTCCCCAAGCCCAGCCTGCAGTCACACTGCTTGTGGTGACTTGATCCGCCAGGCTGTTTGTTGCAGGAGTCCGTCGGTCCCATATACCTATGGCAACCAGGCGGGCCCGGCGCTTCCTGAAGGAACTTATCCAATTGTTTGTTAAAAAAAGTCTCCTTCCATCCCAGTATTATTTCTCAGATGTGGTGGGATGAGGTCGACTCATCCCACCACATCTGTACTTTTGACTTGTACTGGCTACAAGTACCCAGTACTTGGGTACTGCTCTGTACTTTCCTGCCATGGCAGGAAGTACAGAGCAGTACCCAAAGCAGGAAAGTATAGAGCAGTACTCAAGGCAGGAAAGTACAGCGCAGTATTGAAGGCAAGAAAGTATCACAGGAAATTGTTTTTTCTTTTAGGGTTAAGTTGTGGTATTTTGGATGAGTTAGGATAAGACAAATTGGACTTAATTTCATACACCCGATTTTGTCCTAACTCCGGGGAAAGGGAGCTGTAACACCCATGACCCCCCCCCCCCTAGAGTTCACACCCAGGGCCTTCTCCAAGAGGTCAGCCCAGATGACCTCCGGAGTATCTTGTATGTTGTGTTTAAAAAAAATTCCTGGGTTAGTCTTAGTCAACATAGTTTCAAGTAGGTAATATTTCATGATACCCTTGTCAAACAGGGTAATGGAGTAGACCCCAGATCCTTATGTGTAAACATACATGGATTTCCCCTTTTAGCCAGGTCAGAGGTTAGTCACACATGTAATTAATAACTCCTCTCTTGAACAGTGTATGGTGAATGTCAAACAAGTTTAATAAAAATTCTTGAGTGTTTGTGCACGTGTGGCCGACCTCTTATTTCTTGGTGTAGGTAGCACAATAAATCTTCCCCCCCCCCCTTCAAATGCTGCCAGTTTGCTTACCACACTAGAGATAATGCTTGCATTTTGAATTTAAAACAAATTACAAAATTAATTGAACAATCAGTTCTCTGAATAATCTGATAAAGCTATCACAAACATGTAAGCTTTTAATCATAAAATTACCATTTCAATTTACCAACATTTCAAGTTATGAGTGTAATGCTTATCTTAGCATCTGAAAACTTAAAAGCTTTATATATACAAAATAAAACATTTGTATTTCATACAATCCAGGTGGTATCATTGTATAAAAAAATGTATTCATTACATAACCACCATACAAATGTATTATACATACTGTCCAATTACAGCAATTTAAGCAGCCAGAATCTTTACTGAGTACAATAAATAAACATGCACACAAACTACTATTGCTGCACACTTTCTAACACAAAAGGGCACAAGAGTCCATAACAGACTTAAAAGGTATTGTATAGAAAGCCAATTTACTACTACAGGACTCAGTACTTGAGTGCAGAGTAGGACCATAGCTCTTTTAATGTATGTGATGACCTTGCAGAGGGAGTGAGCTCGTACATGTCTAAACTTTCAGACAATGCCAAGTGGATGAGGAGAGTAAAACAAAAAAAATGATGACTGCAGGGAGATTCAAGAAGACCCTGACAAACCTCAGCGTTCAATCCCCGACCGTCCAAGTGGTTGGGCACCATTCCTTCCCCCGTCCCATCCCAAATCCTTATCCTGGCCCCTTCCCAGTGCTATACAGTTGTAATGGCTTGGCGCTTTCCCTTGATAATTCCTTCCTTCCTTCCCCCCCCCCTCTTGGGGTAGTATATAGAGGTACTGTAGAGACAGTGGAACAGAGTACAGGGCACCGGGATCGAGAGCGGGTCTGTGAAGAACATCTCAGCCAGGGAGAGACAGAGGTCTTAAGGTAATGTGTGTGGTCTCTGAAGTTTGTTCCATGTCCAAATTTCTTAACTTTTGGCCAGTGTTAGAGTAGGATTTATAAGTGGTGATTAGCATAATTTTGTTCTCAATAAACTCGTGTAATTTCCCGTCTGTGTCAATTGTTGAATCCTCTTAGCCTTTTGGATATAGTGGCTGACAGCCGTCCCATAATTAATGACATTTATAGAAAGTACTCTCCAAGTCAAGCAATGTTTCTTGCCTCGTTGCGTTGTCTTAATGGTCAAGGCAGATGGTGGCAGCGTATTTAATCCTGTGTAGCATTTCCTTGTTGGCAATGTACCTTGGTTCCGGTGTAACCATCATATGTCAGCTCATATTACAGTGTTCATAACAGTGTTACCAAGTGCAACTGATCAGGAAGTGTTACTCAGGATAAGTAGTAGTGATTACATTATTAGTTTAGTAGTGTTATACTATAGAGGTGTCACAATGGTGGCATTTTACTCAGGTGATACATTCTATTACGCGGGTGTTACAGCAGTACCCAAGGCAGGAAAGTACAGAGCAGTACTCAAGGCAAAGAAAGTACAGAGCAGTACTCAAGGCAGGAAAGTACAGAGCAGTATCAAGGCAGGAAAGTACAGAGCAGTACTCAAGGCAGGAAAGACAGAGCAGTACCCAAGGCAGGAAAGTACAGAGCAGTACTAAGGCAGGAAAGTACAGAGCAGTACTCAAGGCAGGAAAGTACAGAGCAGTACTCAAGGCAGGAAAGTACAGAGCAGTACTCAAGGCAGGAAAGTACAGAGCAGTACCCAAGGCAGGAAAGTACAGAGCAGTACTCAAGGCAGGAAAGTACAGAGCAGTACTCAAGGCAGGAAAGTACAGAGCAGTACCCAAGGCAGGAAAGTACAGAGCAGTACTCAAGGCAGGAAAGTACAGAGCAGTACTCAAGGCAGGAAAGTACAGAGCAGTACTCAAGGCAGGAAAGTACAGAGCAGTACTCAAGGCAGGAAAGTAAAGAGCAATACTCAAGGCAGGAAAGTACAGAGCAGTACTCAAGCAGGAAAGTACAGAGCAGTACTCAAGGCAGGAAAGTACGAGAAAACCCGTAGGAGCAGTGATGAGGGTTCGAACCCAANGGTGCAGGGTGGTGCAGGGTGGGCAGGGTGGGCAGGGTGGTGCAGGGTGGTGCAGGGTGGTGCAGGGTGGTGCAGGTGGTGCGGTGGTGCAGGGTGGTGCAGGGTGGTGCAGGATGGTGCTGGGTGGTGCAGGGTTGTGCAGGGTTGTGCAGGGTTGTGCTGGGTTGTGCTGGGTTGTGCTGGGTTGTGCAGGGTTGTGCAGGGTTGTGCTGGGTTGTGCAGGGTTGTGCAGGGTGGTGCAGGGTGGTGCTGGGTGGTGCAGGGTGGTGCAGGGTGGGGAAGGGTGGTGCAGGGTGGTGCAGGATGGTGCTGGGTGGTGCAGGGTGGTGCAGGGTGGTGCAGGGTGGTGCAGGGTGGTGCTGGGTGGTGCTGGCTGGTGCTGGGTGGGGCAGGGTGGTGCAGGGTGGTGCTGGGTGGTGCTGGGTGGGGCAGGGGGGTGCACCGAGCGAGGCAAAACTTTCAAGAACTTCATTTCCCTCTTTCTTATACACAATACCTTACAGTTTATGGGGAAAAACTTTTCCAGAACTTTGACCAGAGGTGTTGTGAGGGGAGAGCAAGGGAAGGGAAGCTAGGGGGGGGGGGAGGGGGGAGCAAGAGAGGGGAACCTGAGGGGGGAAGCATCCTGTGTGCCTCGGTTCACTAGGAACATCTTCTTGCGTGAGAAAGTCGACTGCGGCCCTGAGGTGGGCGGGAAGCTACGACCAATGCCTTGCCACCTGCGACCTTCCTGCATGTCCGGGACCAGGTTCGAGTCCCTCAGCGGTCAAGAGTTTTCTGATGCATGTGGGCTGGGTGACCGTTCATGCTTGAGCCTTTGCTGTGTCATGCAGAGAGCGAGGCTAGTGAGGCTGGGCGCCTCCGTCCTGGGTGAGGCTGGGCGCCTCCGTCCTGGGTGAGGCTGGGCGCCTCCTTCCTGGGTGAGGCTGGGCGCCTCCTTCCTGGGTGAGGCTGGGCGCCTCCGTCCTGGGTGAGGCTGGGCGCCTCCTTCCTGGGTGAGGCTGGGCGCCTCCGTCCTGGGTGAGGCTTGGCGCCTCCTTCCTGGGTGAGGCTGGGCGCCTCCTTCCTGGGTGAGGCTGGGCGCCTCCTTCCTGGGTGAGGCTGGGCGCCTCCTTCCTGGGTGAGGCTGGGCGCCTCCTTCCTGGGTGAGGCTGGGCGCCTCCGTCCTGGGTGAGGCTGGGCGCCTCCGTCCTGGGTGAGGCTGGGCGCCTCCTTCCTGGGTGAGGCTGGGCGCCTCCTTCCTGGGTGAGGCTGGGCGCCTCCTTCCTGGGTGAGGCTGGGCGCCTCCGTCCTGGGTGAGGCTGGGCGCCTCCTTCCTGGGTGAGGCTGGGCGCCTCCGTCCTGGGTGAGGCTGGGCGCCTCCGTCCTGGGTGAGGCTGGGCGCCTCCGTCCTGGGTGAGGCTGGGCGCCTCCTTCCTGGGTGAGGCTGGGCGCCTCCTTCCTGGGTGAGGCTGGGCGCCTCCTTCCTGGGTGAGGCTGGGCGCCTCCTTCCTGGGTGAGGCTGGGCGCCTCCTTCCTGGGTGAGGCTGGGCGCCTCCATCCTGGGTGAGGCTGGGCGCCTCCTTCCTGGGTGAGGCTGGGCGCCTCCGTCCTGGGTGAGGCTGGGCGCCTCCTTCCTGGGTGAGGCTGGGCGCCTCCTTCCTGGGTGAGGCTGGGCGCCTCCGTCCTGGGTGAGGCTGGGCGCCTCCGTCCTGGGTGAGGCTGGGCGCCTCCTTCCTGGGTGAGGCTGGGCGCCTCCGTCCTGGGTGAGGCTGGGCGCCTCCGTCCTGGGTGAGGCTGGGCGCCTCCGTCCTGGGTGAGGCTGGGCGCCTCCGTCCTGGGTGAGGCTGGGCGCCACACCTCTCTCCAGCCTCCTCACGTGTCAGCTACAAGACGTGCCGGTACCTTGTGACGTATAGGTAACCACCGGTTACCTATACTTTGGTATCCTTTGGAGGTGCTTATCGAGTTCTCTCTTGAACACTGTGAGGCGTCGGCCAGTTATGCCCCTTATGTGTAGTGGAAGCGTGTTGAACAGTCTCGGGCCTCTGATGTGATAGAGTTCTCTCTCAGAGTACCTGTTCAACCTCTGCTCTTCAACGGGGGTATTCTGCACATCCTGCCATGCCTCCTGGTCTCATGTTGTGTTATTTCTGTGTGCAGGTTTGGGACCAGCCCCTCTAATATTTTCCACGTGTAAATTATTATGTATCTCTCCCGCCTGCGCTCAAGAGAATACATATTTAGACATTTTAGTCGGTCCCAATAGTGTAGATGTTTTACTGAGTGGAATCAAGCAGTAAAGGATCTCTGCACGCTCTCCAGGTCAGCAATTTCTCCAGCTTTGAAAGGGGCTGTCATTGTGCAGCAGTACTCCACTCTAGAGAGCACTAGCGTCTTGAAGAGTATCATTATTAGTATTTCATTTCTAGTGTGAAAAGTTCTTGTATTCCAATCTGTCATTTTTCTTGCAGTTGTGACGGCTACTTTATTGTGTTCTTTAAAGGTAAGGTCTTCCGACATGAGTACACCCAGATCCTTTACATTGTTTTTTCGTTCTACGTCATGATTTGACTGCGCTTTGTACGTGATTTCCGTTTTTATATTTTCATTTTTCCGTAGCGCATGAGCTGGAACTTATCTTCATTACATACCATATTATTTTCCGTAGCCATTGAAAGACCCGATTTACATCTGATTGGAGGTTTGCCGTGTCCTCTATATTGTCTACTCTCATAAAAATCCTAGTGTCATCTGTAAAGGATGGTACAGTGCCATAGATTGTGTCCTTGTCTATGTCCGATATGAGGATGAGAAAAAGTACTGGAGCAAGCACAGTACCCTGCGGGACTGAGCTCTTCACGGTTGATGGGCTGGATTTTATTTTGTTGACTATTACACACTGGGTTCTGTTAGTCAGGAAATTATAGATCCATCTGCCTATTTTTCCGGTAATGCCTTTTGAACGCATTTTATGTGCAATAACACCATGGTCACATTTGTCAAAGGCTTTTGCGAAATCTGTGTAAATTACATCGGCGTTTTGTTTGTCTTCCATGGCATCTAATGCCATATCATAGTGGTCCAGCAACTGCGACAGGCAAGAATGTCCTGTTCTGAAACCATGTTGTCCGGGGTTATGGAGATGCTGTGATTCCATGTATTTTGTGATCTTACTTCTTAGCACTCTTTCAAAGATTTTTATGATGTGTGATGTTAGTGCTATCGGTCTGTAATTTTTTGCCTCTGTCTTATTTCCTCTTTTATGGAGTGATGGTATCTCTGCTGTTTTTGCTATGTCAGGGATAACGCCAGTATCTAGGCTTTGTCTCCAAAGAATGTGAAGGGCCTGATGAATATAGAGTTCCAAGAATCCGGGCCTGGTGCAGTGTGCATAGGCATACTGGCTATGGCTTCTTCAAAATCCAGTGGGGATAGGGTGACGTCTGATATATGATTTGATGTTGGCATCATATCCATGAAAAATTCATTCGGGTTATCAATCTTTAGTGTGTTTAGTGGCTCGCTGAAAACAGTCGTACTGATTCCACAGTATTTCGCTCATTCCTTTGTTGTCATCGGTGAAAGTTCCATCTCCCTTTCGCAGGAGCCCGATACTATATGAAGTTTGTTATCTTGATTTTGGATTGGAGAAAAAAAATATTTTGGATTTCTCTCTATTTCACTGATGGCCTTTTGCTCTCTTTGCCTCTCCTGGGTTTTGTATGATTCTTGTAGCTTGAGTTCAATTGTTTCAATTTCTCTACCTAACCTCCTTCGTCGTTCTTGAGATAGGGTGCGACTCTCAAGTTGTTCCGTGATTCGTTTTTCTTCGCCTAAAGAGGGAAAGACGTTCCCGTTCCAATCTGATTATCTTCCTCTTTTTTCCTGGGTGAATGCGGTTTGAGCATATTTCTAGTTCTAGTAAGCTTATTTTTTTCCAGACACTTGTTCAAGTTTGCTTTTTCTAGCTGTTATTCCCAGCTTATTTCTGTGAGGTCTTGGTTTATTTGCTCCCAGTTAAACTGTTTATTATTAAAATTGAATTTGCTGAATTATGTTCCAGATCAATTCATCATTATTAGTGAAAATGAGGTCCAGCGTGTTCTCTTTTCTAGTTGGTTCTACTATCTGTTGGTTTAAGGCAAATTTGTCACACATCCGTAGCAGGTCATTTGTGCATGTTCTTTTAGGCTACTTCCTGGTATTCTTTCTGATATAACTATATTAGCTAGGGTCTGCTATTTCAGGTGCCGTAGGTTGAAGTCTCCCCCCCCAAGCGGAATGATGTTTGGAGCTGGATTTATGAGTTTTTCGAAGCAGTGTTCTAGTTTTATTATTTGGTCTTTAAACTGCTGATGGTTTGCCTCCGGTGACTTATATACAAGGACAATAACTACACTTAAGATCTCTATTTTGATTATCAGCACCTTCACCATATCTTTTGTGGTGTTTAGCAGCTCAGTAGAGATGAGTGTGTCTTTGATGTAGAGGCTGACCCCATCCTGAAGCCGGTGTTTCCTGTCGCATCCAAAAAGATTATACTCTGAGATCCATATTTCACCATCATGGTAGTCCTATGTGTGGGTTTCCGTTAGGGCTGCAAACACTGCAATTTGCCTCATGCAGGAGGCCATCTATAAAATGAACTTTGTTAGATTTGCGTGTTTTTATACGCTGGATGTTGGCAAATAAAAATGATGTTATCGTGTTTGGGAGAGTGCTGGATGCTTTACTTGGTGTTAATGTTTGAGGCTCTGGTAGGGAGGCCACTAGCGTCCTCTCTAACATTTGACCGAGATGGTGATAGAGTCTGGACATTGTTAGTCAATCTCCTCCTCCAATTGCTAAAAAATCATTTTGGTAAATAGAGTTGTGG
>WNGS01072847.1:16536872-16554932 GCA_020271785.1 Procambarus virginalis
CTAACTCCACAAGTCAACAAGCTGCAGCACTTGTAACCACTCAAAATAATGCCTACAAGTGTCATTTGCATTAATTTTTTACTGCCAAACTGACATTCACATCTTATATACTTACATTATTGAATGTGTGACTGTGTATCTTATGTATTGTGATTGCCAGTGACGTCACTCAGCGCTGTATGGGACACATAGTAGTGTCTTCACTGGCAAGTTGACACACTGACAACTTACATTGTAACACATTCTCTAAGCCTAGTGTCAACATACATCATTATCATCATAATATCTATTATATGCTTTTAATCACTCAGTAGAACAGTTATGTTTGGTTCACCAGTACTGTTATACTGGTATAATGTGAAGGGGATTACAGTAGCAGCAACAACAGCATCAACAGCAGCAGCAGCAGTAGCAGTAGCAGCAACAAATATTGACAACAACAGCAGCAGCAGCAGCAGCAGCAGCAGCAAGCAGCAGCAGCAGCAGCAGCAGCAGCAAGCAGCAGCAGCAGCAGCAGCAGCAGCAGCAGCAGCAAGCAGCAGCAGCAGCAGCAGCAGCAGCAGCAGCAAGCAGCAGCAGCAGCAGCAGCAGCAGCAGCAGCAGCAGCAGCAGCAGCAGCAGCAGCAGCAGCAGCAGCAGCAGCAGCAGCAAGCAGCAGCAGCAGCAGCAGCAGCAGCAGCAGCAGCAAGCAGCAAGCATAAGCAGCCAGCAGACAGCAGCAGCAGCATGGCAACTTTAACACACCGTCCAGCACAATTTCCCCTACTATTACTCGCAACTCTCCGACGTCCCCTACTACGAACTCTCTCTCTGGTCCCCAATACTACGAACACTCTCTGCGACCTCCCACTGCTACGAACTCTCTCTCTGGTCCCCAATACTACGAACACTCTCTGCGACCTCCCACTGCTACGAACTCTCTCTCTGGTCCCCAATACTACGAACACTCTCTTCGACCTCCCACTGCTACGAACTCTCTCTCTGGTCCCCAATACTACGAACACTCTCTGCGACCTCCCACTGCTACGAACTCTCTCTCTGGTCCCCAATACTACGAACACTCTCTTCGACCTCCCACTGCTACGAACTCTAGTCCCCAATTCCAATTGGTATTGGAGATCAAAAATTTGTTTGTCCCCAAATGGGCAAGTATTTGGACCCCAATACTTGCGAGTGGTGACCAGGACCCCACTTGGGTCGTGGTGGGGTCCTGCTTCCTCCAGAGGAAGGTTACATGCTGCTGGCCGCTGGTGATGGCTGGCGTCATTATTTTCTGCTGCTGCCATCTGCGTCACTTGCAGGACCGGGCTCAATGCGCGAGGAGCTCTCCCTCGCCCAGTGCTTCTTCCCCCCCCCCACAGGGTGTCTCATTTTACACTACTATCAAATTATCTTTTCCTTGCTAATAGGTGATTAGTGTTCCATTGTGCGTCTTGCATAGCACTTGCCAGCATGGCCTCTTGCCGGCAATTGCCTGCTAGTACCCTGGGCATGAGTTCTCCCTGAGTATACCTGGAGGGAGTTCTAGCAGTTCCTCTCCATAACGCCGGCCTGAGGCCAGGCTTGACTTGAGATAAATTGATTCAACAGGCTGTTACTTGGAGCGGCCCGCACCCTCCTTATCCTCTCACTACCAAACTTACATTCCAGGATGCTCATTGTTTCCCTCACACCTCCCTCATGATGAGGGAGGTGGATGACCTCCCTCATGATGAGGGAGGTGGATGACCTCCCTCATGATGAGGGAGGTGGATGACCTCCCTCATGATGAGGGAGGTGGATGACCTCCCTCATGATGAGGGAGGTGGATGACCTCCCTCATGATGAGGGAGGTGGATGACCTCCCTCATGATGAGGGAGGTGGATGACCTCCCTCATCATACCAGTGATCTTGTCACATGATCAACATCTTCGCTAGTGTCCCCTACCCTTCCCACTCCTCAGGTAACCCCACCTACCCATCCCTGATGACACACCTACCCATCCCTGATGCCACACCTACCCATCCCTGATGCCAACCTACCCATCCCTGATGACACACCTACCCACCCCTGATGACACACCTACCCATCCCTGATGCCACACCTACCCATCCCTGATGACACACCTACCCACCCCTGACGACACACCTACCCATCCCTGATGACACACCTACCCATCCCTGACGACACACCTACCCATCCCTGATGCCACACCTACCCATCCCTGATGCCACACCTACCCATCCCTGACGACACACCTACCCATCCCTGACGACACACCTACCCATCCCTGATGACACACCTACCCATCCCTGATGACACACCTACCCATCCCTGATGACACACCTACCCATCCCTGATGACACACCTACCCATCCCTGACGACACACCTACCCATTTCCCTCTTACCTATATATTCTCTCGTCCACATGCGCCCTCCACCGCCTCACCATCCCTCACTCAGGTGAGTAATTGCAGAGATATTGCAATTAGCAAAGTAATGTCGGCTGGGGCGGCTCTGGTCGTCCTCACTAATCCGAATATCCTTCATAAGGAATTCGCTTAACCGGTATTGCGAGTAGACGGAGTATCGATCAGCGGGTGTTTCATTTATTCGAAATTCGTTCCACCGGAGTTTGTACTGTGCCGTCCAGGCTGTTGGCTCAACCGAACAAGAGCTAATATGGTTTTTTCTTGCATTCTCATTTTGCAATCAGTTCCGTAAATTGCTGCAAGTTGGGCATTGCTGCCTCGCTTGTGTTATTAATTGTGTTATTATTGCTGGTTATTATTGTGGTTGTGTTAATAATGTTCTTAATTGAACAAATTCAATAAAATCATGCAAGAATAATATTAGCACAGGTGATGGTGGTGGTGGTGGTGGTGGTGATGGTGGTGGTGGTGGTGGTGGTGGTGGTGGTGGTGGTCTTCTTGTTTAGATAGTACCCACTGGGACGGTCGTCAGTTGTCACGAATTCGTACTTACTATAGCACACATATGAACTATATTAGGCCTCATGTATCGTGTATTAGGCTTAGGAAGGTTAGGTTAGGGTAGGTATGTTTGTCTTTGCAACACAAGTAAAATACACTTCCCAGTTTGTCCAACTCTTCTACGTTATAATTTCGTTGTTCGTCGGTATATATACTATGGTCCTCATCGTTAATATATGTACTTCCACAACACACCTGTGGCCACACCTGTCCTTGACACAGCTGTGGCTACACCTGTCCTTCACACCACTCTAAATCTATGTTGGCCTGGGTTGTGGAAGTCATTAGCCTCCATGAAACTAGTGACCTGACTCCTGATCACTCTCTCAAATACTTTTATTATGTGGGACGTTAGTGCAACTGGTCTATAATTCTTTGCCAATGCTGTGCTCCCTCCCTTGTGTAGAGGGGCAATGTCTGCTGCTTTAAGTGCATCTGGTATCTCCCCTGTGTCCAAGCCCTTCCTCCACACTATACTGAGTGCCTGTGCTACTGGCACTTTGCATTTCTTTACAAATATTGAATTCCGTGAGTCTGGACCCGGGGCTGAGTGCATGGGCATGTTTTAAATTTCTCTCTCAAAATCTGCCACGCTCGTGTTGATATCAGTTATATTTACAGTTGTTTGGATATCACGCATAAAGAAGTTGTCTGGATCTTCCACTTTCATGCTTGCATCAGATTGCTAAACATGTCCTCATATTGTTTTTTTAGGATTTCACTAATTTCTTTGTTATCCTCCGTGTATGAACCTTCACTAGTACGAATAGGTCCAATTCTGGCAGTGGTTTTTGCTTTTGATTTAGCATAAGTGAAGAAATATTGTGGATTTTTCTATATTTCTTGAATTGCTTTCTGTTCCAGTTGCTTTTCTACAGTCTGATAGGAATGCTTCAGTCTCTGTTCGATTTCTTCAAATGTCCCTGTTTAAATTATTTCATCTTTGTATGGAGAGTCGTGTCTGCTTAAGCATTTCCGTTAATTTCTTCCTCTTTTTGTAATGTCGTCTGCGTTCTCTTTCTACATTGGACCTCTTTCTGACTTTCCTCAGAGGAACATGTTTCACACAGACTTCATATGCTTTAGAAGCCAGTTTTTTTGTTCCTTGTGTAGGATTTGTATTTCTTAGAACTTTTTCCCATTGAATGTTTTCAAGTTCCCTGTTTATTTTGTCCCAGTATTTTTATTATTATTATTATATTATTATTATTATTTTATTATTATTAAAATTGAATTTATTGAATAACCCTTCTCGCTTGTTGTTTCTCTTGGGCCTACTACCGTTATTAATGTTAGTTTGCACTTCACTGAGTTTGTGGTCCGAGTACGTAGTGTCTGAGACAGTAATGTCTCTGATTAGCTCATCATTGTTCGTGAACATCAGTTCCAGCTTGTTCTCGTTCCTAGTTGGTTCTGTAATCTGCTGACTGAGCGAGACGTTGTCACAGAATCTCAGTAGTTCTCTGACCTGTGGTTAATTTCCTGCAATAATGTTATTGTTTACTATTCTCCATTTAAACTGGTAAGATTGAAGTCTCCAAGGAAGATAATATCTGGTACTGGGTTTGCTAGGTTATCAAGGATATTCTCTATCCTTAATCCTTACTCCTTTTAATTCATTTAATTAATTTAATTAATTAAGGTAATTAGGTATTAATCCTTAATACCTGTCCAAACACAGCTGTGGCTACACCTGTCCCTAACACACCTGTGGCTACACACGTGGAGAGTCAATAAAATACATCAATAAACAACAAGAGTGAAATAATCCTCTGAGGAACTAGTACCTGGAATAAACCGAAGAAGGTCGACACGAAGCCGACTCCATGAGCCATTTTCCCGTGACACATAACCGGCCCACTGCGGATACACGTGTCCCTGGCCGCCCACTGTGTCACCCCAAGTGGATACATTTTACGCCTCGCTGGGAGGGAATGGCACGCTGGTATGGACCGCTGCCACACACGTGTATATATGAGAGTCCGGATCGAGCCCCCCTCTCTCTCACCCTCCTCGTGAAGCTCGGCCAGGCCAGGATGGTCAGGCCCCGGCCAGGATGGTCAGGCCCCGGCCAGGATGGTCAGGCCCCCCGGCCAGGATGGTCAGGCCCCCCGCCCAGGATGGTCAGGCCCCCCGGCCAGGATGGTCAGGCCCCCGCCCGGATGGTCAGGATCCCCAGCCAGGATGGTCAGGCCCCCCGGCCAGGATGGTCAGGCCCCGGTCAGGATGGTCAGGCCCCGGCCAGGATGGTCAGGCCCCAGCCAGGATGGTCAGGCCCCCCGCCCAGGATGGTCAGGCCCCGGCCAGGATGGTCAGGCCCCGGCCAGGATGGTCAGGTCCCCCGGCGAGGATGGTCAGGCTTCAGTGTAGGAGATAGGTTAGATGTATGAGAGATATCTCACCCATCCTACAGTGTCTCCTGCTGCTGAGGGCTCAGGGCTCAGGGCTCAGGGCTCAGGGCTCAGGGCTCAGGGCTCAGAGCTCAGGGCTCAGGGCTCAGGGATTAAAGCCTGTGTCATTATTGCAAGCCTGAGGCCTGAGGAACACTGCAATAATTTACCCTCTGCAGGTTCATGGCTGCAACCTGCAACAACCTGCAACAACCTGCAACAACCTGCAACAACCTGCAACATTAAACACTTGCGCAACACATTTTCTCATACAATAAACAAAGGAAACTATTACATTCACCCCCCCCCCGGCAACCTTGCATGAGAAGCAAACAAGTTCAGCAGGCAGCTCCAGCAGGCAGCTTCAGCAGGCAGCTTCTGCAGGCAGCTCCAGCAGGCAGCTCCAGCAGGCAGCTCCAGCAGGCAGCGTCTGCAGGCAGCTCCAGCGGGCAGCTTCAGCAGGCAGCTCCAGCAGGCAGCTCCAGCAGGCAGCTTCAGCAGGCAGCTTCAGCAGGAAGCTTCTGCAGGCAGCTCCAGCAGGCAGCTCAAGCGGGCAGCTTCAGCAGGCAGCTTCAGCAGGCAGCTCCAGCAGGCAGCTCCAGCAGGCAGCTTCAGCAGGCAGCTTCTGCAGGCAGCTCCAGCAGGCAGCTCCAGCAACCAGCGTCTGCAGGCAGCTCCAGCGGGCAGCTTCAGCAGGCAGCTCCAGCAGGCAGCTTCAGCAGGCAGCTTCTGCAGGCAGCTCCAGCGGGCAGCTTCAGCAGGCAGCTCCAGCAGGCAGCTCCAGCAGGCAGCTTCAGCAGGCAGCTCCTGCAGGCACCTCCAGCAGGCAGCTCCAGCAGGCAGCGTCTGCAGGCAGCTCCAGCGGGCAGCTTCAGCAGGCAGCTCCAGCAGGCAGCTCCAACAGGCAGCTTCAGCAGGCAGCTTCAGCAGGCAGCTTCAGCAGGCAGCTTCTGCAGGCAGCTCCAGCAGGCAGCTTCAGCAGGCAGCTTCTGCAGGCAGCTTCTGCAGGCAGCTCCAGCAGGCAGCTCCAGCAGGCAGCGTCTGCAGGCAGCTCCAGCGGGCAGCTTCAGCAGGCAGCTCCAGCAGGCAGCTCCAGCAGGCAGCTCCAGCAGGCAGCTTCTGCAGGCAGCTCCAGCAGGCAGCTCCAGCAGGCAGCTTCTGCAGGCAGCTCCAGCAGGCAGCTCCAGCAGGCAGCGTCTGCAGCAGCTCCAGCGGGCAGCTTCTGCAGGCAGCTTCTACAGGCAGCTCCAGCAGGCAGCTCCAGCAGGCAGCGTCTGCAGGCAGCTCCAGCAGGCAGCTTCTGCAGGCAGCTCCAGCAGGCAGCTCCAGCAGGCAGCGTCTGCAGGTAGCTCCAGCGGGCAGCTTCTGCAGGCAGCTTCTGCAGGCAGCTCCAGCAGGCAGCGTCTGCAGGCAGCTCCAGCAGGCAGCTCCAGCAGGCAGCGTCTGCAGGCAGCTCCAGCGGGCAGCTTCTACAGGCAGCTCCAGCGGGCAGCTTCTGCAGGCAGCTCCAGCAGACAGCTCCAGCAGGCAGCTTCTGCAGGCAGCTTCTGCATGCAACTTCAGCAGCCAACTTCAGCAGGCAGCTTCAGCACGCAGCTCCAGCAGGCAGCTTCTACAGGAAACTTCAGCAGGCAGCTTCAGCAGGCAGCTCCAGCAGGCAGCTTCAGCAGGCAACTTCAGCAGGCAGCTTCAGCAGGCATCTTCAGCAGGCAGCTTCAGCAGGCATCTTCAGCAGGTAGCTTCAGCAGGCAGCTTCTGCAGCCAGCTTCAGCAGGCAACTTCAGCAGGCAACTTCAGCAGGCAGCTTCAGCAGGCAGCTTCTGCAGCCAGCTTCAGCAGGAAGCTTCAGCAGGCAGCTTCAGCAGGCAGCTTCAGCAGGCCGCTTCAGCAGGCAGCTCCAGCAGGCAGCTTCAGTAGGCAGCTTCTGCATGCAGCTTCTGCAGCAGCTTCAGCAGGCAGCTTCAGCAGGCAGCTTCTGCAGGCAGCTTCAGCAGGCAGCTTCAGCAGGCAGCTTCAGCAGGCAGCTTCAGCAAGCAGCTTCAGCAGGCAGCTTCAGCAAGCAGATTCAGCAGGCAACACCTGCTTCAAGCTGGGAGTTATGCAGTTAATCAAGCAGTTGGATCACCTCGCCCGGAAAATGGCAGTATTCTGCTGGACCATTTAGTGACGATGGTGTAAATTGTTAGTGAGCGGAGCGGGTATGGTCACCCCACACTGTGTCACCCCACACTGTGTCACCCCACACTGTGTCACCCCACACTGTGTCACCCCCACACTGTGTCACCCCACACTGTGTCACCCCACACTGTGTCACCCCACACTGTGTCACCCCACACTGTGTCACCCCACACTGGGTCACCCCCACACTGTGTCACCCCACACTGTGTCACCCCACACTGGGTCACCCACACTGGGTCACCCCCACACTGTGTCACCCACACTGTGTCACCCCACACTGGGTCACCCCACACTGTGTCACCCCACACTGTGTCACCCCACACTGTGTCACCCCACACTGGGTCACCCACACTGTGTCACCCCACACTGTGTCACCCCACACTGTGTCACCCCACACTGTGTCACCCCACACTGGGTCACCCACACTGGGTCACCCCCACACTGTGTCACCCCACACTGTGTCACCCCACACTGTGTCACCCCACACTGTGTCACCCCACACTGTGTCACCCCACACTGTGTCACCCCACACTGTGTCACCCACACTGTGTCACACCCACACTGGGTCACCCCACACTGTGTCACACCACACTGTGTCACCCCACACTGGGTCACCCCACACTGTGTCACCCCACACTGTGTCACCCCCACTGTGTCACCCCCACACTGGGTCACCCCACACTGTGTCACCCCACACTGTGTCACCCCACACTGGGTCACCCACACTGTGTCACCCCACACTGTGTCACCCCACACTGTGTCACCCCACACTGTGTCACCCCACACTGTGTCACCCCACACTGGGTCACCCCACACTGTGTCACCCCACACTGTGTCACCCCACACTGGGTCACCCCACACTGTGTCACCCCACACTGTGTCACCCCACACTGTGTCACCCCACACTGTGTCACCCCACACTGTGTCACCCCACACTGTGTCACCCCACACTGTGTCACCCCCCNGGGGGGGAGGTCACTGTGAGCGATCACGCCTCATTAACCCATCAACGTAACACCAGGTGAGACATGACCACAGTAACAGTATAGTAAGGCCGCCACTCTCCTCCTAACTGGGTCAAAAAATACTAGAAAACTGAACAACATTTGCTTAAATGTCGTAAAGTAAATATATATAAATATATGAGCAGTAGTGCTGGAAACTTACACACATAAACATACTCACACATACAAGAATAGTATAACCATCTTCCTCGCCCATACCACCACCATGGGAGCACCGAGACTATGCTATAAACTCACTAGAACGTCAAATATATATATTTGATATATATCTGATATATCAATTTGGATATATCAATTTGTATACTAAGATTAAGACTAGATTATGTGATGTTTATGTATATATATATCATTTTTGTATATATAGAACTCTGATATAAGCTTGAGAATGGTCCAGGACGGACCGAAACGTCGTCGTCCCTTCACCTTCTAGTGTGTGGTCTGGTCAACGAACTCTCATATAACTTTGTTGTCATTTCTGTTTCCACATCAGACTCCCCCCCCCCCCCCCCACCACCTTCCTCCCAACGCGTGTGACCTCTTTTAGCCAATGATAGAGATCATATGACGTCACACGGTGGTGACTGGCTGGTGGGCCAACACGTCCTCTGGAAATATCACAGTGCAACTTGTATCCAAGCCAGGCTCGTTAAAGCGGCGGCGGTAAAGTTGTGGGTGAGTTCGTGGTGAAGCAAAAACAGAATCGCGGTTCGAACAGACATCGTCAGCAAAACGCTGTTCAAGATATGTTCGAATGTCATCAGTTGTCAATAGTGCAGCTCATCCTCATTAACAATGACCAAATGCTCGTTAATTCAGCAGCTCAACCTTCTGTTTATGAATGAAAAGTGGATTACACACGACTCACAACTGATGTCGTTCAAATATTAATCGAACAGTGCTTCGCTGACGACCTCTGTTCGAACCACAACGCTATAAATGCTTCACCCACGTACTGCAAATACAAATAATCGTCAACAGAACTTAAACACTTAAACTAATCAACCTTTTTTTAATACACAATATGTTAAAATTGATGACTGCGTCTTGGGCCGCCGCTTTAACGAGCCTTGACAGAGGATGGCTTGCATATGGCCATTGTTGATGAGGACGTGCCGCACAACTGACAAAAAAATCATATACTAAATTACCCGAACCTAACCTAACTTAACCGAGCCATCCACGTATAGAAAACGTGAATGTTTGCGAGCTAATATCATTTACAGGAGCCGGATTCACAAAGCAGTTACGCAAGTACTTACGAACGTGTACATCTTTCCTCAATCTTTGACGGCTTTGCTCACATTTATTAAACAGTTTACAAGCATAAAAACTTACCAATCAACTGTTGATATTGTTATAAACAGCCTCCTGGTGCTTCGGAGCTCATTAACTGTTCAGTAATTGTAAACAAAGCCGCCAAAGATTGAGGAAAGATGTACACGTTCGTATGTGCTTGCGTAACTGCTTCGTGAATCTGGCTCCAGTACATCGTGTTTTGTCCGTTGAAGATTTGACGTCAAGAAGCGATGTAGTCTAGGAGAGCAGCGTTGTGTGAGCAAGCACCATGTTGTCTGACATGAGCCGCCGCTCCCAGCTGTGTTCTCAGTCTGCAATATTGATCTCCAGTGCATATGTGATGGAGAGAACTGGTAGCTGTGAGCAGGGACGAGCACAGGCGGTGTTGGCAGTAAAGATTAGTCAATTGATAACAATAAACTTGTATATAGAATTGTCATATTTGTTAAAATCTTTTTCCTTAGAGTAAAAAGGAGGGACATCACTTGTCTCCTGGTGGAGGCAGTACTCTCACGTGTCTCCTGGTGGAGGCAGTACTCTCGCTTGTCTCCTGGTGGAGGCAGTACTCTCGCTTGTCTCCTGGTGGAGGCAGTACTCTCGCTTGTCTCCTGGTGGAGGCAGTACTCTCACTTGTCTCCTGGTGGAGGCAGTACTCTCGCTTGTCTCCTGGTGGAGGCAGTACTCTCACTTGTCTCCTGGTGGAGGCAGTACTCTCGCTTGTCTCCTGGTGGAGGCAGTACTCTCACTTGTCTCCTGGTGGAGGCAGTACTCTCACTTGTCTCCTGGTGGAGGCAGTACTCTCACTTGTCTCTTGGTGGAGGCAGTACTCTCACTTGTCTCCTGGTGGAGGCAGTACTCTCACTTGTCTCCTGGTGGAGGCAGTACTCTCACGTATCTCCTGGTGGAGGCAGTACTCTCACGTGTCTCCTGGTGGAGGCAGTACTCTCACGTGTCTCCTGGTGGAGGCAGTACTCTCACGTGTCTCCTGGTGGAGGCAGTACTCTCACGTGTCTCCTGGTGGAGGCAGTACTCTCACGTGTCTCCTGGTGGAGGCAGTACTCTCACTTGTCTCCTGGTGGAGGCAGTACTCTCACTTGTCTCCTGGTGGAGGCAGTACTCTCACGTGTCTCCTGGTGGAGGCAGTACTCTCACGTGTCTCCTGGTGGAGGCAGTACTCTCACTTGTCTCCTGGTGGAGGCAGTACTCTCACGTGTCTCCTGGTGGAGGCAGTACTCTCACTTGTCTCCTGGTGGAGGCAGTACTCTCACTTGTCTCCTGGTGGAGGCAGTACTCTCACGTGTCTCCTGGTGGAGGCAGTACTCTCACGTGTCTCCTGGTGGAGGCAGTACTCTCACTTGTCTCCTGGTGGAGGCAGTACTCTCACTTGTCTCCTGGTGGAGGCAGTACTCTCACGTGTCTCCTGGTGGAGGCAGTACTCTCACTTGTCTCCTGGTGGAGGCAGTACTCTCACTTGTCTCCTGGTGGAGGCAGTACTCTCACTTGTCTCCTGGTGGAGGCAGTACTCTCACTTGTCTCCTGGTGGAGGCAGTACTCTCACTTGTCTCCTGGTGGAGGCAGTACTCTCATTTGTCTCCTGGTGGAGGCAGTACTCTCACTTGTCTCCTGGTGGAGGCAGTACTCTCACGTGTCTCCTGGTGGAGGCAGTACTCTCATTTGTCTCCTGGTGGAGGCAGTACTCTCACTTGTCTCCTGGTGGAGGCAGTACTCTCATTTGTCTCCTGGTGGAGGCAGTACTCTCACGTGTCTCCTGGTGGAGGCAGTACTCTCACGTGTCTCCTGGTGGAGGCAGTACTCTCATTTGTCTCCTGGTGGAGGCAGTACTCTCACTTGTCTCCTGGTGGGGGCAGTACTCTCATTTGTCTCATGGTGGAGGCAGTACTCTCACTTGTCTCCTGGTGGAGGCAGTACTCTCACTTGTCTCCTGGTGGAGGCAGTACTCTCACTTGTCTCCTGGTGGAGGCAGTACTCTCACTTGTCTCCTGGTGGAGGCAGTACTCTCATTTGTCTCCTGGTGGAGGCAGTACTCTCACTTGTCTCCTGGTGGAGGCAGTACTCTCACTTGTCTCCTGGTGGAGGCAGTACTCTCACGTGTCTCCTGGTGGAGGCAGTACTCTCACTTGTCTCCTGGTGGAGGCAGTACTCTCATTTGTCTCCTGGTGGAGGCAGTACTCTCATTTGTCTCCTGGTGGAGGCAGTACTCTCATTTGTCTCCTGGTGGAGGCAGTACTCTCACGTGTCTCCTGGTGGAGGCAGTACTCTCATTTGTCTCCTGGTGGAGGCAGTACTCTCACGTGTCTCCTGGTGGAGGCAGTACTCTCATTTGTCTCCTGGTGGAGGCAGTACTCTCACTTGTCTCCTGGTGGAGGCAGTACTCTCACTTGTCTCCTGGTGGAGGCAGTACTCTCACTTGTCTCCTGGTGGAGGCAGTACTCTCACTTGTCTCCTGGTGGAGGCAGTACTCTCACGTATCTCCTGGTGGAGGCAGTACTCTCACGTGTCTCCTGGTGGAGGCAGTACTCTCACGTGTCTCCTGGTGGAGGCAGTACTCTCACGTGTCTCCTGGTGGAGGCAGTACTCTCACGTGTCTCCTGGTGGAGGCAGTACTCTCACGTGTCTCCTGGTGGAGGCAGTACTCTCACTTGTCTCCTGGTGGAGGCAGTACTCTCACTTGTCTCCTGGTGGAGGCAGTACTCTCACGTGTCTCCTGGTGGAGGCAGTACTCTCACGTGTCTCCTGGTGGAGGCAGTACTCTCACTTGTCTCCTGGTGGAGGCAGTACTCTCACGTGTCTCCTGGTGGAGGCAGTACTCTCACGTGTCTCCTGGTGGAGGCAGTACTCTCACTTGTCTCCTGGTGGAGGCAGTACTCTCACTTGTCTCCTGGTGGAGGCAGTACTCTCATTTGTCTCCTGGTGGAGGCAGTACTCTCACTTGTCTCCTGGTGGAGGCAGTACTCTCACGTGTCTCCTGGTGGAGGCAGTACTCTCATTTGTCTCCTGGTGGAGGCAGTACTCTCACTTGTCTCCTGGTGGAGGCAGTACTCTCATTTGTCTCCTGGTGGAGGCAGTACTCTCACGTGTCTCCTGGTGGAGGCAGTACTCTCACGTGTCTCCTGGTGGAGGCAGTACTCTCACTTGTCTCCTGGTGGAGGCAGTACTCTCACGTGTCTCCTGGTGGAGGCAGTACTCTCACTTGTCTCCTGGTGGAGGCAGTACTCTCACGTGTCTCCTGGTGGAGGCAGTACTCTCACTTGTCTCCTGGTGGAGGCAGTACTCTCACGTGTCTCCTGGTGGAGGCAGTACTCTCACTTGTCTCCTGGTGGAGGCAGTACTCTCACGTGTCTCCTGGTGGAGGCAGTACTCTCACGTGTCTCCTGGTGGAGGCAGTACTCTCACCTCTGCCTGTCACACCTACACCCTCATCATGGGGGTGATGCTCTGATGGGCCGGTCCTCCTGCCCATCAGAGCACACCCTTACAACCAGCTGCCGGAACCTCTCTCCCAAACTGTGTCCGTCAATGATTAAAATATTGCTACCGTGAGTGAGAGTGGGAAGTAGCGGACTGGCGCGTGGGCGGAGGTACTCCCTGTCATGGTATTGACAGGTGGGTACTACCTGTCGTGGCGGGGATACTCCCTGTCAAGGACACTGGTCGAGTGGAGGTACTCCCTGTCAAGGACACTGGTCAAAGTCATATTACTGACGGCGGCGACCCAGTTAGGTGGTGGAGATATTGAGCAGTGAGTCAGTGCTCATGCTGTAGTGGGCACCATGAAGATTAGGTTCCCTGTGTGACAGGTTGTCATGCTGAACTCTCAGTGTGTCCTTGAAGACACCGCAAATGTTTGACACCAGTTACTCTTGCCGGTGATGGCGGCGTTGCTGTGCATCTGCCTACAGAAAACACCAGTGACTTTGATGCGCAATATCACGCCGGACCATCAACCTTGACATAGCACCCATGGAGAGTGGAGGAGGTGCTGGGGTGAGGGGTGCAGGGGTGAACATTACAGCTGGGGGTGGGAGAGTGTTGTGGTGACGCTGCCTGGCGTCTACACTCAAGGCCGCCACACGCTCCCTCGTGAAGGGAGACTATGATATTTACCTGAGGCCCACTAACATCAAGTTCCTGTGGATCCCCTCCCATGTTGGAATATGCGGGAATGACCGAGCAGATGTGCTGGCTGCTGAAGGTGCTGAAGGAGACCATATTGAATACTTCATACCCAAGACTCTACTACAAATTAGAGGTATTGTCAGGCAACATCACCGTGACAAGGTAACTGAGGAAAGGAGGACAGAAGCACAAACCAGTGAATCTGTACGATGGTACAACAGGGTTGCAGCTGGCAATCCCAATCATTATGGACGAAGAGGAGGAGGACGAGGGAGAGAATCAGTAATAGCGAGAATCCGTCTTGGATACAAATATTCTTGGAGATATGGAATGGAAACAACAGTTGATCAGCGAAGTTGTAGAATCTGTGATGAGAGTGACGGACACCGCCTTGACCACTATCTACTTGAATGTGAACACCTGAGAGACATTAGAAGTATGTGTAGAATAATAAACCCCACATTGTTTGAGTTAGGAAAACACTATTTGTCAAATATTGATACTGTTCTTAAAAGATTCCCTCATTTTGCACCCGCAAGATAACGTAAGATTTTAAGGGTTGACAGATGTTAATCTTCTTGTTTGATAAACTGTTCACTTGAGACAGTTAAGCAAGTCCCAGTTGTGTCTGGGTACAAGTGACAGGATGAACAACCCAGCGGGTTTTCTTCCTATTGGGGAGAGTTGTACATGCTGCTATGGCGGTGTGTCCACTCACAGGATGAGTGGCGCTGCCCAATACTGTCACTATGGCGGTGTGTCCACTCACAGGATGAGTGGCGCTGCCCAATACTGTCACTATGGCGGTGTGTCCACTCACAGGATGAGTGGCGCTTCCCAATACTGTCACTATGGCGGTGTGTCCACTCACAGGATGAGTGGCGCTGCCCAATACTGTCACTATGGCGGTGTGTCCACTCACAGGATGAGTGGCGCTGCCCAATACACTCGCCCCTCGGACCAAAATTTAAAATTTAAAAATTAGTGGCCTCGACGAGGACAGGAAGCCGGAGGCTTGTAGAAGGTCCCCCTATCAGGTTCATCCACAGGTCTGGGAATATGTACTGTAGACCTGGTCTTGTTGCCAGTATTCACTCCCCTCACTTTGTATTGTGATTTATAGAATTATTCATACTTGCGTATGATGTATAATATTTGGTGACATACAGGTGGAAGAGTGGCAAGTGTTATTTACGACCCAGTTATGTATGGCTTGGTGGACCTAACTGCCACAAGTCAACAAGCTGCAGCACTTGTAACCACTCAAAATAATGCCTACAAGTGTCATTTGCATTAATTTTTTACTGCCAAACTGACATTCACATCTTATATACTTACATTATTGAATGTGTGACTGTGTATCTTATGTATTGTGATTGCCAGTGACGTCACTCAGCGCTGTATGGGACACACAGTAGTGTCTTCACTGGCAAGTTGACACACTGACAACTTACATTGTAACACATTCTCTAAGCCTAGTGTCAACATACATCATTATCATCATAATATCTATTATATGCTTTTAATCACTCAGTAGAACAGTTATGTTTGGTTCACCAGTACTGTTATACTGGTATAATGTGAAGGGGATTACAGTAGCAGCAACAACAGCATCAACAGCAGCAGCAGCAGTAGCAGTAGCAGCAACAAATATTGACAACAACAGCAGCAGCAGCAGCAAGCAGCAGCAGCAGCAGCAAGCAGCAGCAGCAGCAGCAAGCAGCAGCAGCAGCAGCAAGCAGCAGCAGCAGCAGCAAGCAGCAGCAGCAGCAGCAGCAAGCAACAGCAGCAGCAAGCAACAGCAGCAGCAAGCAGCAGCAAGCAGCAGCAGCAGCAGCAGCAGCAGCAGCAGCAGCAAGCAGCAGCAGCAGCAGCAGCAAGCAGCAAGCAGCAAGCATAAGCAGCCAGCAGACAGCAGCAGCAGCATGGCAACTTTAACACACCGTCCAGCACAATTTCCCCTACTATTACTCGCAACTCTCCGACGTCCCCTACTACGAACTCTCTCTCTGGTCCCCAATACTACGAACACTCTCTGCGACCTCCCACTGCTACGAACTCTCTCTCTGGTCCCCAATACTACGAACACTCTCTTCGACCTCCCACTGCTACGAACTCTCTCTCTGGTCCCCAATACTACGAACACTCTCTTCGACCTCCCACTGCTACGAACTCTCTCTCTGGTCCCCAATACTACGAACACTCTCTGCGACCTCCCACTGCTACGAACTCTCTCTCTGGTCCCCAATACTACGAACACTCTCTTCGACCTCCCACTGCTACGAACTCTAGTCCCCAATTCCAATTGGTATTGGAGATCAAAAATTTGTTTGTCCCCAAATGGGCAAGTATTTGGACCCCAATACTTGCGAGTGGTGACCAGGACCCCACTTGGGTCGTGGTGGGGTCCTGCTTCCTCCAGAGGAAGGTTACATGCTGCTGGCCGCTGGTGATGGCTGGCGTCATTATTTTCTGCTGCTGCCATCTGCGTCACTTGCAGGACCGGGCTCAATGCGCGAGGAGCTCTCCCTCGCCCAGTGCTTCTTCCCCCCCCCCACAGGGTGTCTCATTTTACACTACTATCAAATTATCTTTTCCTTGCTAATAGGTGATTAGTGTTCCATTGTGCGTCTTGCATAGCACTTGCCAGCATGGCCTCTTGCCGGCAATTGCCTGCTAGTACCCTGGGCATGAGTTCTCCCTGAGTATACCTGGAGGGAGTTCTAGCAGTTCCTCTCCATAACGCCGGCCTGAGGCCAGGCTTGACTTGAGATAAATTGATTCAACAGGCTGTTACTTGGAGCGGCCCGCACCCTCCTTATCCTCTCACTACCAAACTTACATTCCAGGATGCTCATTGTTTCCCTCACACCTCCCTCATGATGAGGGAGGTGGATGACCTCCCTCATGATGAGGGAGGTGGATGACCTCCCTCATGATGAGGGAGGTGGATGACCTCCCTCATGATGAGGGAGGTGGATGACCTCCCTCATCATACCAGTGATCTTGTCACATGATCAACATCTTCGCTAGTGTCCCCTACCCCTTCCCCACTCCTCAGGTAACCCCACCTACCCATCCCTGATGCCACACCTACCCATCCCTGATGCCACACCTACCCATCCCTGATGCCACACCTACCCATCCCTGACGACACACCTACCCATCCCTGATGCCACACCTACCCATCCCTGATGCCACACCTACCCATCCCTGATGCCACACCTACCCATCCCTGATGCCACACCTACCCATCCCTGATGCCACACCTACCCATCCCTGATGACACACCTACCCATCCCTGATGACACACCTACCCATCCCTGATGCCACACCTACCCATCCCTGACGACACACCTACCCATCCCTGATGACACACCTACCCATCCCTGATGACACACCTACCCATCCCTGATGCCACACCTACCCATCCCTGATGCCACACCTACCCATCCCTGACGACACACCTACCCATCCCTGATGCCACACCTACCCATCCCTGATGCTACACCTACCCATCCCTGATGCCACACCTACCCATCCCTGATGCTACACCTACCCATCCCTGACGACACACCTACCCATCCCTGACGACACACCTACCCATTTCCCTCTTACCTATATATTCTCTCGTCCACATGCGCCCTCCACCGCCTCACCATCCCTCACTCAGGTGAGTAATTGCAGAGATATTGCAATTAGCAAAGTAATGTCGGCTGGGGCGGCTCTGGTCGTCCTCACTAATCCGAATATCCTTCATAAGGAATTCGCTTAACCGGAATTGCGAGTAGACGGAGTATCGATCAGCGGGTGTTTCATTTATTCGAAATTCGTTCCACCGGAGTTTGTACTGTGCCGTCCAGGCTGTTGGCTCAACCGAACAAGAGCTAATATGGTTTTTTCTTGCATTCTCATTTTGCAATCAGTTCCGTAAATTGCTGCAAGTTGGGCATTGCTGCCTCGCTTGTGTTATTAATTGTGTTATTATTGCTGGTTATTATTGTGGTTGTGTTAATAATGTTCTTAATTGAACAAATTCAATAAAATCATGCAAGAATA
>WNGS01072847.1:16580496-16596052 GCA_020271785.1 Procambarus virginalis
TTGACTCGCCTCTCAGAGCCCCAGAGTGCACCCAAGGTGTTAACTCGCCTCTCAGAGCCGCAGAGTGCACCCAAGGTGTTAACTCGCCTCTCAGAGCCCCAGAGTGCACCAAGGTGTTGATTCGCCTCTCAGAGCCCCAGAGTGCACCAAAGGTGTTGACTCGCCTCTCAGAGCCCCGGAGTGCACCCAAGGTGTTGACTCGCCTCTCAGAGCCCTGTAGTGCACCCAAGGTGCTGACTCCCCTCTCAGAGCCCCAGAGTGCACCCAAGGTGTTGGCTCGCCTCTCAGAGCCCCAGAGTGCACCCAAGGTGTTGGCTCGCCTCTCAGAACCCGGATTGCACCCAAGGTGTTGACTCGCCTCTCAGAGCCCCAGATTGCACCCAAGGTGTTGACTCGCCTCTCAGAGCCCCGGAGAGCACCCAAGGTGTTGACTCGCCTCTCAGAGCCCTGGACAGCACCCAAGGTGTTGACTCGGCTCTCAGAGCCCCAGAGTGCACCCAAGGTGTTGACTCGCCTCTCAGAGCCCCTGAGTGCACCCAAGGTGTTGACACGCCTCTCAGAGCCTGGAGTGCACCCAAGGTGTTGACTCGCCTCTCAGAGCCCCTAGAGTGCACCCAAGGTGCTGTCTCGCCTCTTAGAGCCCCAAACTGCACCCAAGGTGTTGATTCGCCTCTCAGAGCCCCGGAGTGCACCCAAGGTGTTGACTCGCCTCTCAGAGCCCCGGAGTGCACCCAAGGTCCTGAATCGCCTCTCAGAGCCCCAGAGTGCACCCAAGGTATTGATTCGCCTCTCAGAGCCTCGGAGTGCACCCAAGGTGTTGACTCGCCTCTCAGAGCCCCAGAGTGCACCCAAGGTGTTGATTCGCCTCTCAGAGCCCCGGAGTCACCCAAGGTGTTGACTCGCCTCTCAGAGCCCCGGAGTGCACCCAAGGTGCTGACTCGCCTCTCAGAGCCCCAGAGTGCACCCAAGGTGTTGGCTCGCCTCTCAGAGCCCCGGATTGCACCCAAGGTGTTGACTCGCCTCTCAGAGCCCCAGATTGCACCCAAGGTGTTGACTCGTCTCTCAGAGCCCCGGAGAGCACCCAAGGTGTTGACTCGCCTCTCAGAGCCCTGGACAGCACCCAAGGTGTTGACTCGGCTCTCAGAGCCCCGGAGTGCACCCAAGGTGTTGACTCGCCTCTCAGAGCCCCTGAGTGCACCCAAGGTGTTGACACGCCTCTCAGAGCCCCAGAGTGCACCCAAGGTATTGACTCGCCTCTCAGAGCCCCAGAGTGCTCCCAAGGTGCTGACTCGCCTCTCAGAGCCCCAAACTGCACCCAAGGTGTTGATTCGCCTCTCAGAGCCCCGGAGTGCACCCAAGGTGCTGACTCGCCTCTCAGAGTCCCAGAGTGCACCCAAGGTGTTGACTCGCCTCTCAGAGCCCTGTAGTGCACCCAAGGTGTTGACTCGCCTATCAGAGCCCCAGAGTGCACCCAAGGTGTTGGCTCGCCTCTCAGAGCCCCAGAGTGCACCCAAGGTGTTGGCTCGCCTCTCAGAGCCCGGATTGCACCCAAGGTGTTGACTCGCCTCTCAGAGCCCTGTAGTGCACCCAAAGTGCTGACTCGCCTCTCAGAGCCCCAGAGGGCACCCAAGGTGTTGACTCGCCTCTCAGAGCCCCAGAGTGCACCAAAGGTGTTGACTCGCCTCTCAGAGCCCCAGATTGCACCCAAGGTGTTGACTCGCCTCTCAGAGCCCCGGAGTGCACCCAAGGTGTTGACTCGCCTCTCAGAGCCCCTGAGTGCACCCAAGGTGTTGACACGCCTCTCAGAGCCCTGGAGTGCACCAAGGTATTGACTCGCCTCTCAGAGCCCCAGAGTGCACCCAAGGTGCTGACTCGCCTCTCAGAGCCCCAAGTGCACCCAAGGTGTTGATTCGCCTCTCAGAGCCCCGGAGTGCACCCAAGGTGTTGACTCGCCTCTCAGAGCCCCAGAGTGCACCCAAGGTCCTGACTCGCCTCTCAGAGCCCCGGAGTGCACCCAAGGTATTGATTCGCCTCTCAGAGCCTCGGAGTGCACCCAAGGTGTTGACTCGCCTCTCAGAGCCCCAGAGTGCACCCAAGGTGTTGACTCGTCTCTCAGAGCCCTGGAGTGCACCCAAGGTGCTGACTCGCCTCTCAGAGATCCAAAATGCACCCAAGGTGTTGATTCGCCTCTCAGAGCCTCGGAGTGCACCCAAGGTGTTGACTCGCCTCTCAGAGCCCCAGAGTGCACCCAAGGTGTTGACTCGTCTCTCAGAGCCCTGGAGTGCACCCAAGGTGCTGACTCGCCTCTCAGAGATCCAAAATGCACCCAAGGTGTTGATTCGCCTCTCAGAGCCCCGGAGGTCACCCAAGGTGTTGACTCGCCTCTCAGAGCCCCGGAGTGCACCCAAGGTGCTGACTCGCCTCTCAGAGCCCCAGAGTGCACCCAAGGTGTTGGCTCGCCTCTCAGAGCCCCGGATTGCACCCAAGGTGTTGACTCGCCTCTCAGAGCCCCAGATTGCACCCAAGGTGTTGACTCGTCTCTCAGAGCCCCGGAGAGCACCCAAGGTGTTGACTCGCCTCTCAGAGCCCTGGACAGCACCCAAGGTGTTGACTCGGCTCTCAGAGCCCCGGAGTGCACCCAAGGTGTTGACTCGCCTCTCAGAGCCCCTGAGTGCACCTAAGGTGTTGACACGCCTCTCGAGAGCCCCAGAGTGCACCCAAGGTATTGACTCGCCTCTCAGAGCCCCAGAGTGCTCCCAAGGTGCTGACTCGCCTCTCAGAGCCCCAAACTGCACCCAAGGTGTTGATTCGCCTCTCAGAGCCCCGAGTGCACCCAAGGTGCTGACTCGCCTCTCAGAGTCCCGGAGTGCACCCAAGGTGTTGACTCGCCTCTCAGAGCCCTGTAGTGCACCCAAGGTGCTGACTCGCCTATCAGAGCCCCAGAGTGCACCCAAGGTGTTTGCTCGCCTCTCAGAGCCCCAGAGTGCACCCAAGGTGTTGGCTCGCCTCTCAGAGCCCGGATTGCACCCAAGGTGTTGACTCGCCTCCCAGAGCCCTGTAGTGCACCCAAGGTGCTGACTCGCCTCTCAGAGCCCCAGAGGGCACCCAAGGTGTTGGCTCGCCTCTCAGAGCCCCAGAGTGCACCCAAGGTGTTAAGTCGCCTCTCAGAGCCCCAGAGTGCACCCAAGGTGTTGACTCGCCTCTCAGAGCCCCAGAGTGCACCCAAGGTGTTGACTCGCCTCTCAGAGCCCCAGAGTGCACCCAAGGTGTTAACTCGCCTCTCAGAGCCCCAGAGTGCACCCAAGGTGTTGACTCGCCTCTCAGAGCCCCAGAGTGCACCCAAGGTGTTGACTCGCCTCTCAGAGCCCCAAAGTGCACCAAAGGTGTTGACTCGCCTCTCAGAGCCCCGGAGTGCACCCAAGGTGTTGACTCGCCTCTCAGAGCCCTGTAGTGCACCCAAGGTGCTGACTCGCCTCTCAGAGCCCCAGAGTGCACCCAAGGTGCTGACTCGCCTCTCAGAGCCCCAAAGTGCACCCAAGGTGTTGAATCGCCTCTCAGAGCCCCGGAGTGCACCCAAGGTGTTGACTCGCCTCTCAGAGCCCAAGAGTGCACCAAAGGTGTTAACTCGCCTCTCAGATCCCCAGAGTGCACCCAAGGTGTTGACTCGCCTCTCAGAGCCCCTGAGTGCACCCAAGGTGTTAACTCGCCTCTCAGAGCCCCAGAGTGCACCCAAGGTGTTAACTCGCCTCTCAGAGCCCCAGAGTGCACCCAAGGTGTTGATTCGCCTCTCAGAGCCCCAGAGTGCACCAAAGGTGTTGACTCGCCTCTCAGAGCCCAGGAGTGCACCCAAGGTGTTGACTCGCCTCTCAGAGCCCTGTAGTGCACCCAAGGTGCTGACTCGCCTCTCAGAGCCCCAGAGTGCACCCAAGGTGTTGGCTCGCCTCTCAGAGCCCCAGAGTGCACCCAAGGTGTTGGCTCGCCTCTCAGAGCCCGGATTGCACCCAAGGTGTTGACTCGCCTCTCAGAGCCCAGATTGCACCCAAGGTGTTGACTCGCCTCTCAGAGCCCCGGAGAGCACCCAAGGTGTTGACTCGCCTCTCAGAGCCCTGGACAGCACCCAAGGTGTTGACTCGGCTCTCAGAGCCCCAGAGTGCACCCAAGGTGTTGACTCGCCTATCAGAGCCCCAGAGTGCACCCAAGGTGTTGGCTCGCCTCTCAGAGCCCCAGAGTGCACCCAGGTGTTGGCTCGCCTCTCAGAGCCCGGACTGCACCCAAGGTGTTGACTCGCCTCCCAGAGCCCTGTAGTGCACCCAAGGTGCTGACTCGCCTCTCAGAGCCCCAGAGGGCACCCAAGGTGTTGGCTCGCCTCTCAGAGCCCCAGAGTGCACCCAAGGTGTTGGCTCGCCTCTCAGAGCCCCAGATTGCACCCAAGGTGTTGACTCGCCTCTCAGAGCCCCGGAGAGCACCCAAGGTGTTGACTCGCCTCTCAGAGCCCTGGACAGCACCCAAGGTGTTGACTCGCCTCTCAGAGCCCCGGAGTGCACCCAAGGTGTTGACTCGCCTCTCAGAGCCCCTGAGTGCACCCAAGGTGTTGACACGCCTCTCAGAGCCCCAGAGTGCATGCAAGGTATTGACTCGCCTCTCAGAGCCCCAGAGTGCACCCAAGGTGCTGACTCGCCTCTCAGAGCCCCAAACTGCACCCAAGGTGTTGACTCGCCTCTCAGAGCCCCGGAGTGCACCAAAGGTGTTGACACGCCTCTCAGAGCCCAAAAGTGCACCCAAGGTGTTAACTCGCCTCTCAGATCCCCAGAGTGCACCCAAGGTGTTGACTCGCCTCTCAGAGCCCCAGAGTGCACCGAAGGTGTTAACTCGCCTCTCAGAGCCCCAGAGTGCACCCAAGGTGTTGACTCGCCTCTCAGAGCCCCAGAGTGCACCCAAGGTATTGATTCGCCTCTCAGAGCCCCAGAGTGCACCAAAGGTGTTGACTCGCCTCTCAGAGCCCCGGAGTGCACCCAAGGCGTTGACTCGCCTCTCAGAGCCCTGTAGTGCACCCAAGGTGCTGACTCGCCTCTCAGAGCCCCAAACTGCACCCAAGGTGTTGACTCGCCTCTCAGAGCCCCGGAGTGCACCCAAGGTGTTGACACGCCTCTCAGAGCCCTAGAGTGCACCCAAGGTGTTAACTCGCCTCTCAGATCCCCAGAGTGCACCCAAGGTGTTGACTCGCCTCTCAGAGCCCCTGAGTGCACCCAAGGTGTTAACTCGCCTCTCAGAGCCCCAGAGTGCACCCAAGGTGTTAACTCGCCTCTCAGAGCCCCAGAGTGCACCCAAGGTGTTGATTCGCCTCTCAGAGCCTCAGAGTGCACCAAGGTGCTGACTCGCCTCTCAGAGCCCAGGAGTGCACCCAAGGTATTGACTCGCCTCTCAGAGCCCTGAAGTGCACCCAAGGTGCTGACTCGCCTCTCAGAGCCCCAGAGTGCACCCAAGGTGTTGGCTCGCCTCTCAGAGCCCCAGAGTGCACCCAAGGTGTTGGCTCGCCTCTCAGAACCCGGATTGCACCCAAGGTGTTGACTCGCCTCTCAGAGCCCCAGATTGCACCCAAGGTGTTGACTCGCCTCTCAGAGCCCCGGAGAGCACCCAAGGTGTTGACTCGCCTCTCAGAGCCCTGGACAGCACCCAAGGTGTTGACTCGGCTCTCAGAGACCCAGAGTGCACCCAAGGTGTTGACTCGCCTCTCAGAGCCCCTGAGTGCACCCAAGGTGTTGACACGCATCTCAGAGCCCTGGAGTGCACCCAAGGTATTAACTCGCCTCTCAGAGCCCCAGAGTGCACCCAACGTGCTGTCTCGCCTCTTAGAGCCCCAAACTGCACCCAAGGTGTTGATTCGCCTCTCAGAGTCCCGGAGTGCACCCAAGGTGTTGACTCGCCTCTCAGAGCCCCGGAGTGCACCCAAGGTGCTGACTCGCCTCTCAGAGCCCTGGAGTGCACCCAAGGTATTGATTCGCCTCTCAGAGCCCCGGAGTGCACCCAAGGTGTTGACTCGCCTCTCAGAGCCCCAGAGTGCACCCAAGGTGTTGACTCGCCTCTCAGAGCCCCGGAGTGCACCCAAGGTGCTGACTCGCCTCTCAGAGCCCCAAACTGCACCCAAGTGTTGATTCGCCTCTCAGAGGCCTGGAGTGCACCCAAGGTGCTGACTGGCCTCTCAGAGCCCCAGAGTGCACCCAAGGTGTTGGCTCGCCTCTCAGAGCCCCGGATTGCACCCAAGGTGTTGACTCGCCTCTCAGAGCCCCAGATTGCACCCAAGGTGTTGACTCGCCTCTCAGAGCCCCGGAGAGCACCCAAGGTGTTGACTCGCCTCTCAGAGCCCTGGACAGCACCCAAGGTGTTGACTCGGCTCTCAGAGCCCCGGAGTGCACCCAAGGTGTTGACTCGCCTCTCAGAGCCCCTGAGTGCACCCAAGGTGTTGACACGCCTCTCAGAGCCCCAGAGTGCACCCAAGGTATTGACTCGCCTCTCAGAGCCCCAGAGTGCACCCAAGGTGCTGACTCGCCTCTCAGAGCCCCAGAGTGCACCCAAGGTGTTGGCTCGCCTCTCAGAGCCCCAGAGTGCACCCAAGGTGTTGGCTCGCCTCTCAGACCCGGATTGCACCCAAGGTGTTGACTCGCCTCTCAGAGCCCCAGATTGCACCCAAGGTGTTGACTCGCCTCTCAGAGCCCCGGAGAGCACCCAAGGTGTTGACTCGCCTCTCAGAGCCCTGGACAGCACCCAAGGTGTTGACTCGGCTCTCAGAGACCCAGAGTGCACCCAAGGTGTTGACTCGCCTCTCAGAGCCCTGAGTGCACCCAGGTGTTGACACGCCTCTCAGAGCCCTGGAGTGCACCCAAGGTATTAACTCGCCTCTCAGAGCCCCAGAGTGCACCCAACGTGCTGTCTCGCCTCTTAGAGCCCCAAACTGCACCCAAGGTGTTGATTCGCCTCTCAGAGTCCCGGAGTGCACCCAAGGTGTTGACTCGCCTCTCAGAGCCCCGGAGTGCACCCAAGGTGCTGACTCGCCTCTCAGAGCCCTGGAGTGCACCCAAGGTATTGATTCGCCTCTCAGAGCCCCGGAGTGCACCCAAGGTGTTGACTCGCCTCTCAGAGCCCCAGAGTGCACCCAAGGTGTTGACTCGCCTCTCAGAGCCCGGAGTGCACCCAAGGTGCTGACTCGCCTCTCAGAGCCCCAAACTGCACCCAACGTGTTGATTCGCCTCTCAGAGCCCTGGAGTGCACCCAAGGTGCTGACTGGCCTCTCAGAGCCCCAGAGTGCACCCAAGGTGTTGGCTCGCCTCTCAGAGCCCCGGAGTGCACCCAAGGTATTGACTCGCCTCTCAGAGCCCCAGAGTGCACCCAAGGTGTTGACTCGCCTCTCAGAGCCCCGGAGAGCACCCAAGGTGTTGACTCGCCTCTCAGAGCCCCGGAGTGCACCCAAGGTGTTGACTCGCCTCTCAGAGCCCCAAGAGTGCACCCAAGGTTTTGATTCGCCTCTCAGAGCCCCAGAGTGCACCCAAGGTGCTGACTCGCCTCTCAGAGCCCCAGAGTGCACCCAAGGTGTTGATTCGCCTCTCAGAGCCGGAGTGCGCCCACGGTGTTGACTCGCCTCTCAGAGACCCAGAGTGCACCCAAGGTGTTGACTCGCCTCTCAGAGCCCCTGAGTGCACCCAAGGTGTTGACACGCCTCTCAGAGCCCTGGAGTGCACCCAAGGTATTAACTCTCCTCTCAGAGCCCCAGAGTGCACCCAACGTGCTGTCTCGCCTCTTAGAGCCCCAACTGCACCCAAGGTGTTGATTCGCCTCTCAGAGTCCCGGAGTGCACCCAAGGTGTTGACTCGCCTCTCAGAGCCCCGGAGTGCACCCAAGGTGCTGACTCGCCTCCCAGAGCCCTGGAGTGCACCCAAGGTATTGATTCGCCTCTCAGAGCCCCGGAGTGCACCCAAGGTGTTGACTCGCCTCTCAGAGCCCCAGAGTGCACCCAAGGTGTTGACTCGCCTCTCAGAGCCCCGGAGTGCACCCAAGGTGCTGACTCGCCTCTCAGAGCCAAACTGCACCCAAGGTGTTGATTCGCCTCTCAGAGCCCTGGAGTGCACCCAAGGTGCTGACTGGCCTCTCAGAGCCCCAGAGTGCACCCAAGGTGTTGGCTCGCCTCTCAGAGCCCCGGATTGCACCCAAGGTGTTGACTCGCCTCTCAGAGCCCCAGATTGCACCCAAGGTGTTGACTCGCCTCTCAGAGCCCCGGAGAGCACCCAAGGTGTTGACTCGCCTCTCAGAGCCCTGGACAGCACCCAAGGTGTTGACTCGGCTCTCAGAGCCCCAGAGTGCACCCAAGGTATTGACTCGCCTCTCAGAGCCCCAGAGTGCACCCAAGGTGCTGACTCGCCTCTCAGAGCCCCAAACTGCACCCAAGGTGTTGATTCGCCTCTCAGAGTCCCGAGTGCGCCCACGGTGTTGACTCGCCTCTCAGAGCCCTGTAGTGCACCCAAGGTGCTGACTCGCCTCTCAGAGCCCCAGAGTGCACCCAAGGTGTTGACTCGCCTCTCAGAGCCCCAGAGTGCACCGAAGGTGTTGGCTCGCCTCTCAGAGCCCGGATTGCACCCAAGGTGTTGACTCGCCTCTCAGAGCCCCAGATTGCACCCAAGGTGTTGACTCGCTTCTCAGAGCCCCGAAGAGCACCCAAGGTGTTGACTCGCCTCTCAGAGCCCTGGACAGCACCCAAGGTGTTGACTCGGCTCTCAGAGCCCCGGAGTGCACCCAAGTTGTTGACTCGCCTCTCAGAGCCCCTGAGTGCACCCAAGGTGTTGACACGCCTCTCAGAGCCCCAGAGTGCACCCAAGGTATTGACTCGCCTCTCAGAGCCCCAGAGTGCACCCAAGGTGCTGACTCGCCTCTCGGAGAACCAAACTGCACCCAAGGTGTTGACTCGCCTCTCAGAGCCCCGGAGAGCACCCAAGTGTTGACTCGCCTCTCAGAGCCCTGGACAGCACCCAAGGTGTTGACTCGGCTCTCAGAGCCCTGGAGTGCACCCAAGGTGTTGACTCGCCTCTCAGAGTCGCTGAGTGCACCCAAGGTGTTGACACGCCTCTCAGAGCCCCAGAGTGCACCCAAGGTGCTGACTCGCCTTTCTCTTCGCCCCGGAGTGCACAAAAAGTGTTGACTCGCCTCTCAGAGCCCCGAGTGCACCCAAGGTGTTGACTCGCCTCTCAGAGCCCCAGAGTGCACCCAAGGTGTTGACTCGCCTCTCAGAGCCCCGGCGTGCACCCAAGGTGCTGACTCGCCTCTCAAGAGCCCCAAACTGCACCCAAGTGTTGATTCGCCTCTCAGAGCCCCGGAGTGCACCCAAGGTGTTGTCTCGCCTCTCAGAGCCCCGGTGTGCACCCAAGGTGCTGACTCGCCTCTCAGAGCCCCAGAGTGCACGCAAGATGTTGGTTCGCCTCTCAGAGCTCCGGATTGCACCGAAGGTGTTGACTCGCCTCTCAGAGCCCCAGATTGCACCCAAGGTGTTGACTCGCTTCTCAGAGCCCCGGAGAGCACCCAAGTGTTGACTCGCCTCTCAGAGCCCTGGACAGCACCCAAGGTGTTGACTCAGCTCTCAGATCCCCGGAGTGCACCCAAGGTGTTGACTCGCCTCTCAGAGCCCCTGAGTGCACCCAAGGTGTTGACACGCCTCTCAGAGCCCCAGAGTGCACCCAAGGTATTGACTCGCCTCTCAGAACCCCAGAGTGCACCCAAGGTGCTGACTCGCCTCTCAGAGCCCCAAACTGCACCCAAGGTGTTGATTCGCCTCTCAGAGCCCCGGAGTGCACCCAAGGTGTTGACTCGCCTCTGAGAGCACCGGAGTGCACCCAAGGTGCTGACTCGCCTCTCAGAGCCCCGGAGTGCACCCAAGGTGTTGACTCGCTTCTCAGAGCCCCAAACTGCACCCAAGGTGTTGATTCGCCTCTCAGAGCCCCGGAGTGCACCCAAGTGTTGACTCGCCTCTCAGAGCCCCGGAGTGCACCCAAGTGTTGGCTCGCCTCTCAGAGCCCCGGAGTGCACCCAAGGTGCTGACTCGCCTCTCAGAGCCCCGGAATGCACCCAAGGTGTTGACTCGCCTCTCAGAGCCCCAGAGTGCACCCAAGGTGTTGACTCGCCTCTCAGAGCCCCGGAGTGCACCCAAGGTGCTGACTCGCCTCTCAAGAGCCCCAACTGCACCCAAGGTGTTGATTCGCCTCTCAGAGCCCCGGAGTGCACCCAAGGTGTTGACCAGTGGGACAGTGTGAGGGCAGGTAGTGACCAGTGGGACAGTGTGAGGGCAGGTAGTGACCAGTGGGACAGTGTGAGGGCAGGTAGTGACCGGTGGGACAGTGTGAGGCAGCTAGTGACCAGTGGGACAGTGTGAGAGGCAGTAGTGACCAGTGGGACAGTGTGAGGGCAGGTAGTGACCAGTGGGACAGTGTGAGGGGCAGGTAGTGACCAGTGGGACAGTGTGAGGGCAGGTAGTGACCAGTGGGACAGTGTGAGGGCAGGTAGTGACCAGTGGGACAGTGTGAGGGCAGGTAGTGACCAGTGGGACAGTGTGAGGGCAGGTAGTGACCGGTGGGACAGTGTGAGGGCAGGTAGTGACCAGTGGACAGTGTGAGGGCAGGTAGTGACCGGTGGGACAGTGTGAGGGGCAGGTAGTGACCAGTGGGACAGTGTGAGGGCAGGTAGTGACCAGTGGGACAGAGTGAGGGCAGGTAGTGACCGGTGGGACAGTGTGAGGGGCAGGTAGTGACCGGTGGGACAGTGTGAGGGCAGGTAGTGACCAGTGGGACAGTGTGAGGGCAGGTAGTGACCAGTGGGACAGTGTGAGGTGCAGGTAGTGACCAGTGGACAGTGTGAGGGCAGGTAGTGACCAGTGGGACAGTGTGAGGGGCAGGTAGTGACCAGTGGGACAGTGTGTGGGGCAGGTAGTGACCAGTGGGACAGTGTGAGGGGCAGGTAGTGAGAGGTGGGACAGTGTGAGGGCAGGTAGTGACCAGTGGAACAGTGTGAGGGCAGGTAGTGACCAGTGGGACAATGTGAGGGCAGGTAGTCACCAGTGGGACAGTGTGAGGGCAGGGAGTGACCAGTGGGACAATATGAGGGCAGGTAATGACCAGTGGGACAGTGTGAGAGCAGTTAGCGACCAGTGGGACAGTGTGAGGGCAGGTAGTGACCAGTGGGACAGTGTGAGGGGCAGGTAGTGACCAGTGGGACAGTGTGAGGGCAGGTAGTGACCGGTGGGACAGTGTGAGGGCAGGTAGTGACCAGTGGGACAGTGTGAGGGCAGGTAGTGAACAGAGGGACAGTGTGAGGGCAAGTAGTGACCGGTGGGACAGTGTGAGGGGCAGGTAGTGACCAGTGGGACAGTGTGAGGGCAGGTAGTGACCGGTGGGACAGTGTGAGGGCAGGTAGTGACCAGTGGGACAGTGTGAGGGCAGGTAGTGAACAGAGGGACAGTGTGAGGGCAAGTAGTGACCGGTGGGACAGTGTGAGGGCAGGTAGTGACCGGGGACAGTGTGAGGGCAGGTAGTGACCAGTGGGACAGTGTGAGGGGCAGGTAGTGAGCAGTGGGACAGTGTGTCACAAACAAAATCCCAACACAACTGTCCCACTGCTCACTACCTGCCCCTCACACTGTCCCACTGGTCACTACCTGCCCTCACACTGTCCCACCGGTCACTACCTGCCCTCACACTGTCCCACCGGTCACTACTTGCCCTCACACTGTCCCTCTGTTCACTACCTGCCCTCACACTGTCCCACTGGTCACTACCTGCCCTCACACTGTCCCACCGGTCACTACCTGCCCTCACACTGTCCCACTGGTCACTACCTGCCCCTCACACTGTCCCACCGGTCACTACTTGCCCTCACACTGTCCCTCTGTTCACTACCTGCCCTCACACTGTCCCACTGGTCACTACCTGCCCTCACACTGTCCCACCGGTCACTACCTGCCCTCACACTGTCCCACTGGTCACTACCTGCCCCTCACACTGTCCCACTGGTCACTACCTGCCCTCACACTGTCCCACTGGTCGCTAACTGCTCTCACACTGTCCCACTGGTCATTACCTGCCCTCATATTGTCCCACTGGTCACTCCCTGCCCCTCACCTGTCCCACTGGTGACTACCTGCCCCTCACTTGTCCCACTGGTCACTACCTGCCCTCACACTGTTCCACTGGTCACTACCTGCCCTCACACTGTCCCACCTCTCACTACCTGCCCCTCACACTGTCCCACTGGTCACTACCTGCCCCACACACTGTCCCACTGGTCACTACCTGCCCCTCACACTGTCCCACTGGTCACTACCTGCCCTCACACTGTCCCACTGGTCACTACCTGCACCTCACACTGTCCCACTGGTCACTACCTGCCCTCACACTGTCCCACTGGTCACTACCTGCCCTCACACTGTCCCACCGGTCACTACCTGCCCCTCACACTGTCCCACCGTCACTACCTGCCCTCACTCTGTCCCACTGGTCACTACCTGCCCTCACACTGTCCCACTGGTCACTACCTGCCCCTCACACTGTCCCACCGGTCACTACCTGCCCTCACACTGTTCCACTGGTCACTACCTGCCCTCACACTGTCCCACCGGTCACTACCTGCCCCTCACACTGTCCCACTGGTCACTACCTGCCCTCACACTGTCCCACTGGTCACTACCTGCCCTCACACTGTCCCACTGGTCACTACCTGCCCTCACACTGTCCCACTGGTCACTACCTGCCCCTCACACTGTCCCACTGGTCACTACCTGCCCTCACACTGTCCCACTGGTCACTACCTGCCTCTCACACTGTCCCACTGGTCACTAGCTGCCCTCACACTGTCCCACCGGTCACTACCTGCCCTCACACTGTCCCACTGGTCACTACCTGCCCCTCACACTGTCCCACTGGTCACTACCTGCCCTCACACTGTCCCACTGGTCAACACCTTGGGTGCACTCCGGGGCTCTGAGAGGCGAATCAACACCTTGGGTGCAGTTTGGGGCTCTTGAGAGGCGAGTCAGCACCTTGGGTGCACTCCGGGGCTCTGAGAGGCGAGTCAACACCTTGGGTGCACTCTGGGGCTCTGAGAGGCGAGTCAACACCTTGGGTGCATTCCGGGGCTCTGAGAGGCGAGTCAGCACCTTGGGTGCACTCCGGGGCTCTGAGAGGCGAGCCAACACCTTGGGTGCACTCCGGGGCTCTGAGAGGCGAGTCAACACCTTGGGTGCACTCCGGGGCTCTGAGAGGCGAATCAACACCTTGGGTGCAGTTTGGGGCTCTGAGAAGCGAGTCAACACCTTGGGTGCACTCCGGGCTCTGAGAGGCGAGTCAGCACCTTGGTGCACTCCGGTGCTCTCAGAGGCGAGTCAACACCTTGGGTGCACTCCGGGGCTCTGAGAGGCGAATCAACACCTTGGGTGCAGTTTGGGGCTCTGAGAGGCGAGTCAGCACCTTGGGTGCACTCTGGGGTTCTGAGAGGCGAGTCAATACCTTGGGTGCACTCTGGGGCTCTGAGAGGCGTGTCAACACCTTGGGTGCACTCAGGGGCTCTGAGAGGCGAGTCAACACCTTGGGTGCACTCCGGGGCTCTGAGAGCTGAGTCAACACCTTGGGTGCTGTCCAGGCTCTGAGAGGCGAGTCAACACCTTGGGTGCTCTCCGGGGCTCTGAGAAGCGAGTCAACACCTTGGGTGCAATCTGGGGCTCTGAGAGGCGAGTCAACACCTTCGGTGCAATCCGGAGCTCTGAGAGGCGAACCAACATCTTGCGTGCACTCTGGGGCTCTGAGAGGCGAGTCAGCACCTTGGGTGCACACCGGGGCTCTGAGAGGCGAGACAACACCTTGGGTGCACTCCGGGGCTCTGAGAGGCGAATCAACACCTTGGGTGCAGTTTGGGGCTCTTGAGAGGCGAGTCAGCACCTTGGGTGCACGCCGGGGCTCTGAGAGGCGAGTCAACACCTTGGGTGCACTCTGGGGCTCTGAGAGGCGAGTCAACACCTTGGGTGCACTCCGGGGCTCTGAGAGGCGAGTCAACACTTTTTGTGCACTCCGGGCGAAGAAAGGCGAGTCAGCACCTTGGGTGCACTCTGGGGCTCTGAGAGGCGTGTCAACACCTTGGGTGCACTCAGCGACTCTGAGAGGCGAGTCAACACCTTGGTGCACTCCAGGGCTCTGAGAGCCGAGTCAACACCTTGGGTGCTGTCCAGGGCTCTGAGAGGCGAGTCAACACCTTGGGTGCTCTCCGGGGCTCTGAGAGGCGAGTCAACACCTTGGGTGCAGTTTGGTTCTCCGAGAGGCGAGTCAGCACCTTGGGTGCACTCTGGGGCTCTGAGAGGCGAGTCAATACCTTGGGTGCACTCTGGGGCTCTGAGAGGCGTGTCAACACCTTGGGTGCACTCAGGGCTCTGAGAGGCGAGTCAACAACTTGGGTGCACTCCGGGGCTCTGAGAGCCGAGTCAACACCTTGGTGCTGTCCAGGGCTCTGAGAGGCGAGTCAACACCTTGGGTGCTCTTCGGGGCTCTGAGAAGCGAGTCAACACCTTGGGTGCAATCTGGGGCTCTGAGAGGCGAGTCAACACCTTGGGTGCAATCCGGGCTCTGAGAGGCGAGCCAACACCTTCGGTGCACTCTGGGGCTCTGAGAGGCGAGTCAACACCTTGGGTGCACTCTGGGCTCTGAGAGGCGAGTCAGCACCTTGGGTGCACTACAGGCTCTGAGAGGCGAGTCAACACCGTGGGCGCACTCCGGACTCTGAGAGGCGAATCAACACCTTGGGTGCAGTTGGGGCTCTGAGAGGCGAGTCAGCACCTTGGGTGCACTCTGGGGCTCTGAGAGGCGAGTCAATACCTTGGGTGCACTCTGGGCTCTGAGAGCCGAGTCAACACCTTGGGTGCTGTCCAGGGCTCTGAGAGGCGAGTCAACACCTTGGGTGCTCTCCGGGGCTCTGAGAGGCGAGTCAACACCTTGGGTGCAATCTGGGGCTCTGAGAGGCGAGTCAACACCTTGGGTGCAATCCGGGGCTCTGAGAGGCGAGCCAACACCTTGGGTGCACTCTGGGGCTCTGAGAGGCCAGTCAGCACCTTGGGTGCACTCCAGGGCTCTGAGAGGCGAATCAACCGTTGGGTGCAGTTTGGGGCTCTGAGAGGCGAGTCAGCACCTTGGGTGCACTCCGGGGCTCTGAGAGGCGAGTCAACACCTGGGTGCACTCTGGGGCTCTGAGAGGCGAGTCAACACCTTGGGTGCACTCCGGGCTCTGAGAGGCGAATCAATACCTTGGGTGCACTCCAGGGCTCTGGGAGGCGAGTCAGCACCTTGGGTGCACTCCGGGGCTCTGAGAGGCGAGTCAACACCTTGGGTGCACCTCCGGACTCTGAGAGGCGAATCAACACCTTGGGTGCAGTTGGGGCTCTGAGAGGCGAGACAGCACCTTGGGTGCACTCTGGGGCTCTGAGAGGAGAGTTAATACCTTGGTGCACTCCAGGGCTCTGAGAGGCGTGTCAACACCTTGGGTGCAC